>JAAGEH010000040.1:2104679-2137417 GCA_011751065.1 Lasiurus cinereus
GGTGGGCAGGAGAAGCAGCAGAGGGATGGGTGGGCAGGAGAAGCAGCTGCAGGCCAGCGGAGGAAAGAGAGGATCCCAGACCCACTTGAACAGTGTAGCCACAAATACAATACCCAGAGGGCCTTGGAGAGAAAAATTACTTTAAAACTTTTCTTTAATGGCAGATAGAAATCTCTTTTCATTATTTTAATACTAAAGTCCCAGTGCACGAAATTCGTGCATGGGGGTGGGGGTGTCCTTCAGCCCACCCTTCTTCCTCTCCAATCTGGAATCCCTTGAGGGCAGTCAGACATCCCTTGCACAATCCAAGACTGCTGGCTCTCAATTGCTCACCTGCCTGCCTTCTTGATTGCCCCTAACTACTTCTGCCTGCCAGCCTGATCACCCCCTAACCACTCCCCTGCCAGCCTGATTAATGCCTAATTGCTCCCCTGCCAGTCTATTTGCCCCTAACTGTCTTACCCTGTGGGCCTGGTCACCCTTAACTGCCCTTCCCTGTAGGCCCAGTCACCCCCAAATTCCCTCCTCTGCCTGCCTGGTCATCCCTAACTTTCCACTGCAGGCTTGATCACCCCCAACTTCCCTCCCTTGCAGGCCTGGTTCCTGCCAATTGCCCTCCCCTACTGGCCATCTTGTGGTGGCCATCTGTGTCCATATGGGGGCAGGATCTTGTGACCACATGGGGACAGTCATCTTGTGTGTTGGAGTGATGGTCAATCTGCGTATTACTCTTTTATTAGATAGGATAGAGGCCTGGTGCACAGGTGGGAGCCAGCTGGTTTGCCCTGAAGGGTGTCCTGGATCAGGGTGGGTGTTCCCTTGGGGTGTGGAGTGGTTTGCAGGCTGACCACACTACCCCCCTTCTCCTCTGGCCCCCCCCAAGGTGATCCAAATGGAGGTCCTGGTATCCAGGATTTATTTACCTTCTACAATTGAAACTTTGTAGCCTGGAGTGGAGTCAAGCCTTCTGCTGGATCCATGGTGGCAGCCATTGAAACTTTGTTGCCTTAAGCAGAGGCCTGGGCCAGCCAGGGTTTGCAGAAAGCTTGGCTTCCTCCATCACCAAGGGCAATCCAAGCCTCCCTCCTGCTCTCTCTGTGGCCATAGCCATCTCAGTTGGGTTAATTTGCATACTCACTCTGACTGGCTGGTGGGTGTGGCTGGTGGGTGTGGCTGGTGGGTGTGGCTGGTGGGCATGGCTGGTGGGTGTAGTGGAGGTACAGTCAATTTTCATATTACTATTTTATTAGATAGGAAACTGCCATCAAATATAGGCGTCCAGGTTTTGGTGTTTTCAGGCATCTATGTTAATTTTTTAATGAACATTTTGGGTAGAATGGTAATGTACTTTAGCAGAGATCTTAGGAAGAAAATTTAATTCTCACTGTTCTGCTCACAAAAGTTATTGCAAAGGTAAGTTCAGTGCTGCCCAGAATATGGATTCTTCTCCCCCTGTCATTCCTGGAACTAAGTGGAATTGAACCGACTGCATAATTTCCCCAACCTCAGCTTAGCAGTGAGATAGGGTGCTGAGAAGGGTAGCAGCGAGACTCTCAATTAGAAATCATGTCGGTGAGAAGCCTTATTTCTCATTAATTAGTTCATTTTGTTTATATTCTCAACCAGGAACACCTTGCTTATTTGCATAATCTGGACAACATCTTTCTTTGGTTTAGCCTCATACAATTTGCCCAGTTTTGTAAAATCTCATTATTAAACAAAGTCTTTAAAAATATTGATGCTATTGTTGGGCCTAGTCAACTTCTAGAAATCTCAAATATCTGAAATAATGTAAAAATGCTTGAATAACTTTTAGACTCGAATGTACTCATTTCACCACTATTTACAACTCAAAAATATTGAAACTTTTTAAATAGCTAAGTTATTCATTCAGTCACTCTGTAGTAAAGACCTGATATGGGTCCAGAATTATGCAATAGATTGAAGATATTTATGGACCAATTTTAGCCAATTAGAAAGGAAAGATGAACTGAACTGCATAGAACATGTTAAGTGACATATATTTAATAAAGTGAGATAATATCCATGATACATTCTTAAGTAGAAGTAATCAGAATATAAAATTATTTACAATGATTAGACCTATTCTTTTAAAGTTATAAAAAAGAAAACACTTGAAGAGAGCACACTCAAATCTTTTAAAAATTTGAACTGGGATAGTTTTCATCTACCTTTCAATTTCTGTTATTAGGTATTACTTTAATAATGGAATAGAAGATAATAATAGAACTAAATTATTTTTGTAGACTGAACAAAATCACCTAAAATAAACGAGTTGGGTTTTTAAAAATAAAACACACCACATTGATGGGGCTATAAAAGTAACACAAATGCCAACTGAAAGTTTTCCCAAAGCCAAAACTGGGACAGAGTAAATTAATATTGGATTATAAATCAGAGAATGAAAAAAATATTCATGCATCCATACTGGTATAAATAGTTTAATAAATAAATAGAGAAGAGAAAATTTTCCTATGAGGAGTAAATCCAAATAATTTATGTACTTTGCCTTCAAAGAGATGAAGCATAACACCTACTCAAGCGTACACTGCGCACATGGACTTTCTCCCAAAGCCTATGCAGTCAGGCAAGAGGGGGAAGATAAACTTACTCTGGAGAAGCTTGACAAGCACCACCTCGGCCAGGTGATCAAAGCCACATCAACAGTGATTTTTCGTATTGATAGTAGGTACCCTTGATATAACAGGATGAAATGGCATTTTACCTCTGGTCTTTCTTTCCCAAATCCATAGCCCCAGTCTACTCATTAGAAAAGCATCAGATATATTTCAATATACCCAACCAGTAACCTTCCACGCTATCAAGTTCATCAAAATCAAAGACAGTCTGAGATTCTGCCACAACCAGAGCAACAACCTAAGGAGACATAATGGTTAAATGCAAAGTGGTGATCTGGATGCGACCCTGGAACAGAAAAGGGACATCTGGTTAAAACTAAGGAAATCTGAATAAAGTGTGGACTTGACTTAATAATAACATGTCAGTATCAGTTCATCCATTGTGACAAATGCACATACTAATGTAGAATGTTAATAATAGGGGAAAATGGATGCAAGGTCAATGAGAACTTGCTGTACTGTCCTTCAAATCTTTCTGTAAATCTAAAACTTTTCTAAAAATAAAGTTTATTAGCAACAAAAAAATGATAAACAAGTTTCTTCTTGGTACCAGGAAGTCATAGTCACTATCCTGGCATTTACCTTTATCCAACATCTGTTACATTATTTAAGAAGTCCACCTTCTTTACCATTGTAGATCCTTATTTATAAAGTTAAAACTTCATTAAGAACCAGAAGTGAATAGAATGTTTTTATCTGACTTCTGAAAAACCCAAAGTAACAAACCAACCCATACAATAAGCCTTAGTGGGTTGGTAGTCAATGCCAGTCAAATACCTCAGGGGACAGCGCCATCTAGTGTTCTATCACGATGTGAACCAATGGTGGTTTCAGTAACTTCTCTTTTACCCCCTATCCTTTCTAGAAGTGATCATGGAACAGAAAAAAGACATTTGGTTAAAACTTAAATTCTCCTTCAAAACTGGGAAAAAAGAAAGGGCAACATATCTTCCTCTCACCGCCAAGAAAGTATTCATGATCTCAAATGACTTGAGCAATCAAGTGGAAATAACTTGGTTTCATTTACAATGTTAGCCTAGAATTTTTGTTTATAAAATGCCTACTTTATGTTCAAAAATTCAGTCCAAAACCAATATACATGAAATATATTTCATCAGAAACACAAACTTAAAAAAGTGTAGTAATATACTCACTTTTTTAAACTTATAAAATAAACCTTATAAAATAGCAGATCTCAATTCTAAGTGTAGGTTTCAGAAACTGCAAAGCTATACATTACTACTGTGTTATTTAACTTTAACCCAACATTTTACATATAGTTCCCTTGCTTAATAAGCTTATGCTTATTTTAATATCATCATGTTATTCATAAATGTATACATTTAGTAAGAATAAACAGAGAAAGAGGAAAGCATGAGCTCAATTAAGGCCTAAAATTACTCAAGTGAAAAACAATGAAATGATTAGTTAACATACATTGTTTTTGAACCAGCAAGACTTTTTAAAATATGTCATAAAAGAAACACAGCTGAAATAACTAGCACCTTCCAATTGCAAATAACCAAAGTAGTGTTCTAGCAGCTGAGTGCACAGCTGGCTTTCTCAAATGGGAGGGAGACAGGGGCTTCCAGCTGCACTGGACTCCAGTTCCAGGTGAAATTCTGGGTGTCCAGACTCATACGGGGAGAGGCTAGACTGTCAGAGAAGAGAAAAGCATACTGAGACTCAGAGGAACTGCAGAAGGCAGAGGAACCAAGGCGCGTGTGTGGAGTGGATGGGCAACTGAGTACCCGGCTGGCTTTCTCAGGCAGGAGGGAGATAAAAGCTCCCAACTGCACTGAACTCCAGTTCTGGGCGAGACTCTGGGAACCCAGACTCATTTGAAGACAAACTGGACTGTCTGGCAGCAGGCAGAACTCAAAGGCAGCTTTCTCACAGAGGTGCTTGCAGAGATTACATGGGACATTGAGACACAGGGGCCTATTAAGGCAAGGCTGATGGGAAACAAATGCTATCTGCTCTGCCCTGAGACTCCGCCCCATCCAACCTGAGCACAGAGGCTTTTGCAAATCTTGTCTCATAAGGGTGTCTCCAGCACAGAAGTTCTTCCAGCTTTGACGCAGCTGATCCTCACAGCCAATTGGCCTGGAGGTCAATTCCTCCCAATGATACCAACAATAATCAAGGTTTAACTACAAGACTGTGCACACAGTCCACAAAGGGGTGCACCGAGAGTGTCCACCTGAGGTAACTAAAGAAGCTGAGCCACTGGGCCCTATAGAACACCTAGGACACAAAACCACTCTTTCAACTCAGGGAAACAGTGAAAATGCAGAGACAAAGAAACAGATCACAAATGAAAAGAATGGAGGAAAGCAACCAACTGAATATAGAGTTCAAAACCATAGTTATAAGGTTTTTCAAGAATTTTCTAGAAAAGGCCGATAAATTTAGCAAGACCTTCAAGAATATGAAAAAGGACCACCTAGAAATTAAACATACACTGACTGAAATAAAAGATATTATACAGAAACCTAACAGCAGACTAGAGGATCACAAGAATCAAGTCAAAGATTTGAAATACAAAGAAGCAAAAAACACTCAGCCAGAAAAGCAAAAAGAAAAAGGAATCCAAAAATTTGAAGATAGTGTAAGGAGCCTCTGGGACAACTTGAAGTGTACCAACATCAGAATTATGGAGGTGCCAGAAGAAGAGAGAGAGCAAGATACTGAAAACCTATTTGAAGAAATAATGACAGAAAACTTCCCCCACCTGGTGAAAGAAATAGACTTATAAGTCCAGGAAGTGCACAGAACCCCAAACAAAAGGAATTCAAAGAGGACTACACCAAGACACATCATAATTAAAATACCAAGAGCAAAAGGCAAAGAGAGAATATTAAAAGCAGCAAGAGGAAAACAGTTAATTATCTATAAGGGAGCACCCATACAATTGTCAGCTGATTTCTCAACAGAAACTATGTAGGCCAGATGGGAGTGGCAAGATATATTCAAAATGATGAATAGCAAGAACCTACAACCAAGATTACTCTACCCAGCAAAGCTATCATTCAGAATTGAAGGGCAGATAAAGAGCTTCACAGAAAAGAAGAAGCTAAAGGAGTTCATCACCACCAAATCAGTATTATATGAAGTGCTGAAAGGTAGTCTTTAAGAAGAGGAAAAAGAAGAAAAAGGTAAAATAAAAATTATGAACAACAAATACATATCTATCAACAAGTGAATCTAAAAATCAAGGGTGTAAAAACAATCTGATGTGAGCCATACCAGCACTGCCAAGGGTTCAACAAGCCTGAGGGAGGGTCGGCGAAGGATGAAGAATAGACAAAGAGAATAAACTGGGTCTAAGTGGATCTTCTATGCCTGGTTGAAACCACAGAACAGACCCAGACTGTAAGCTGATGCTTTATTTTAAAGTCAGAGATAAACACGGTAATTTACAATGTTCTTGTCAGTTTCACTTGTTTTTGCCCCTCCCATAGCCCATTAGCTATCCAGGAAGGATCTAAGGAGGGTCAAAAGATCAAGCTTAATTATGCTAAAAGGGCTGTGCCCTCTAAGCTGGGACTTGTTTGCAGCTTTGCCAGCAGTTCAGTCCCAAGCTTAAACCCATAATAGCTCCCTACAATGATGAGCAGAATAACTGGTGAATATAATAGAATCAGGGGCATAGAAAGGGAGTGGACTGACAATTCTCAGGGGGATAGGAGTTGGGGGTGTGGGAAGAGATTGGACAAAAATCATACACCTATGGATGAGGACAGTGAGGGGGGTTAAGGGCAGAAAGTGGGGTGAGAACTGGGTGGAGGGTAGCTATGGGAGAAAATGAGGAACAATTCTAATAATCTGAACAATAAAGATTTATTAAATTTAAAAAAAGAATGAACTTTTTACTAGTGAAATTATGAAGGAAAAAGAAACCTGCACTACTTCTGCTGTCACATCTCAAACTGCACAAGTTATGTCGGTGGTATGTGACAGGTGCTTAGTTAAGATGGAAAGGGCATTATGTTTGTGGGTGGAAGATATGAACAGAAAACCTGTTCTGATTAATGACATGTTGGGCCAGAAAGCACTGAGCCTATACAAAAACTTCAGCAAAGTGTCCCCTAAGATGAACAATACCAATCTATATACTGCAAATAAGGGGTGATTACACAAATTCAGGACTAGGTTTGGACTGAAAAATTGAAAAACTACTGGAGACAGGAGAAAGAGAGAGAACAGTCACATACTGTTTTATGTATATTGTTATAATTGTTCTATTTTATTATTAGTTATTTAGTTATTGTTGTTAATTTATTACTGTGCCTAATTTATAAATTAAATTTTATCTTAGGTACGCATATATAGGAAAAAAATAGTAATGTTACTATCCATAGTTTCAAGCACCTACTGGGGGTCTTAGAATGGGGATACTGTAATTTGAATAGTTCTTTTGCCCTCTCTGTTCACAAAGACATATTAAGATACACTATTGAAGCGATTATTTCCACCACACCTTGGATTAAGAAGTCATCTGTCAATAGGGGAGGGGCCATCTGTAGTACTTTCAATAATAAAAATAAATTAAAAAGAAGAAGACGGGGAGAATCCAAGATGGCAGCATAGGTAAACACCTACACTGCTGCCTCACACAACAATTTCGAAACTATAACTAAAAGACAGAACAGACAGCATCCAGAACCACAGGAAAGCTGGCTGAGTGGAAGTTCTACAACTAGAAGGAAAGAGAGGGGCTCACAGACACCCAGAGGAGCTGCAAAAAGCTGAGGTACAGAGACGTGTGCGTGCAGAAAGCAGATGCCGGAGAACTTGGCTGGCTTTCTCTGGCAGGAGGGAGACGAAGACTCTCAACGGCATTGAACCCCTTATCCTACGACACTAAACCCCAGATCCAGCTCAAACTCATATGGGGGGACTTTGGACTGTGAAAGGGAGAAATGCACAGAAATTTAGGGGATCACAAAAGATCAGAAGTCTGGTGGCGTGCACGGCACTGCACAGAGGACAGACTATTGATTGTGCCACTGGCTTTCGCAAGAGGGCGAGAGACAGACCCTCCCAACTGTGCCACTTCTAACTCCACTAAGCCCCTGTTTCGGGTAAAACCCTGGGGACCTAGACTCGTGTGGTCCTGGAGCGCAGGAGAGCCGGAAAGGCAGCGGTCTAGAGGCACTGTGTGCGCGCACAAGGACCGCTCCAGTCATGTGAGACTTAGGGGCTGTGGCAGGCGGGATCAACTGAAAGGCAAGGTGGTCCCTTAAACCCTGAGGCTCCACCCATCCCAAGCTCAACAGAGAGGCTTTTGCAGTTTTGCAAGTCTGGTATCATAAAGCTGAATCCAACACAGAAGTTCTCCCGGCATAGTGAAAATGCTGAGACAAGGGAAGGGATCACAAACAAAAGAAATGGAGGAAAACAAACGACTGGATATAGAGTTCAAAACCACACTTATAAGGTTTTTCAAGAAAAGTTGAAAAAAGTTAGCGAGACCCAGGAGGAGATGAAAAAGAACCAGCTGGAGATGAAAAAGAACCAACTAGAGATGGAAAAGGACCAACAAAAATTAGACATACACTGACTGAAATAAAAAATATTATACAGAGACCTAACAGCAGACTAGAGGAACACAAGAATCAAGTCAAAGATTTGAAATATAAAGAAGCAGAAAACACTCAACTGGAAAAGCTAGAAGAGAAAGGAATCCAAAAATGTGAAGATAATGTAAGGAGCCTCTGGGACAGCTTCAAGCACACCAACATCAGAATTGTGGGGGTGCCTTGTGGGGGTGCCTTGTGAGGAAGAGAGAGAGCAAGATACTGAAAACCTATTTAAAGAAATAATGACTGAAAACTCCCCACATCTGGTAAAAGAAAGAGACTTACAAGTCCAGGAAGCACACAGAACCCCATATAAAAGGAATCCAAAGAGGACTACACCAAGACACATCATAATTAAAATACCAAGAGCAAAAGACAAAGAGAGAATATTAAAAGCACCAAGAGAAAAACAGTTCATTACCTACAAAGGAGCACTCATACGACTGTCAGCTGATTTCTCAACAGAAACGATGCAGGCCAGACGGGAGTGGCAAGAAATATTCAACGTGATGAATAGCAAGAACCTACAACCAAGAATACTCTCTCCAGCGAAGCTATTATTCAGAATTGAAGGACAGAGAAAGAACCTCACAGATAAGAAAAAAGTTAAAGGAGTTCATCAACTCCAAACCAGTATTATATGAAATGCTGAAAGATACTCTTTTAGAAGAGGAAGAAGAAAAAGGTAAAAGAAAAAATTATGAACAACAAATACGTATCTATCAACAAGTGAATCTAAAAATTAAGTGAATTAAAAATTTGATCAACAGAATAAACTGGTGAATATAAATGAATCAGGAGCACAGAAAGGGAGTGGACTGATAATTCTCAGGGGGAAAGGGGTGAGGGGTGTACAGGGAGAGATTGGACAAAAATCATACACCTATGGATGAGGTCAACGGGAGGGAGGTAAGGGTAGAGGGAAGCGGGGGACCCGGGTGGAGGGGAGTTATGGAGGGGAAAAAAGAGAAACAAAAGTAATAATCTGAATAAAAAAGATTTAATAAAAATTAAAAAAAAGATGTCATCTGTCAAATAAGATGGGTTTTTGTTTTTGTTTTTCCAGATTTCACTAAGATTCAGTTGGTAGAGAACGTAAAGCCTCTGATCACTTATCCAGGCTATAATTTACCTTAGTTTCCTTTTCTTTTCTTTTTTTCACACAAAAACCTCTTTCAGGTTTGGGACTTAAAAGTTTTCCTGAACTTACTGTCCAACTTAAATGATGATATCTGCGGAATAGTATATCTGCTGACAATTCGCCCCATTTTATTAGTTGATGTGGGTTTTTTTAAGATTTTAAAATTGATTTTTAGACAAAGAGAATGTTCAGAGGGAGGGAGGGAGGGAGGGAGGAAGGGAGGGAGGGAGGGAGTAAAACATCAATATGAGAGAGAAATATGGATCGGCCGCTTTCTGCAGCGCCCCACCCCCACCCCCGCCCCATAGGTGACAAGCTGCCTTTCCCTCCACAAAAATAGAAAAACCAAAACCAAGGCGGGGACTTGAAGAGAAGAAAGTGGGGATCTTAGGAGTGCTGGGAAGAATGGCCTTTTGCTGTGCTAAAATGAGGAATGGTGGGTCCTGAGGTGAGGACAGTAAAATTCATCTCCTAGGTAACAGGGGAGTGCCAGCCCAGAGCCAGGAGAGGTGCCCCTCAGGATATGTGTGGGAGCAGCCCCGTGGGCAGGCTGGGCAGGGGGTTCACCTGCAGTGACCTGTGTGCTCTGTGGGACTCTCCCTCGCTGTCCATGGAGAGCAGAAGGAACGGTTGCTACTGGATTTCATTATTGAAACCTCATCTATAGACTGAGGATGCTGTCCTGCACCCGCCAGGGCTATATTCAGAAGTAAGTGAACCACTGGGTGTGAGGATGTTTGCACAGTGTCTGACATAGAACAGCCACCCCCAAAAATATTTTTATTTTTCATATCTCAGAAAATGACTTCAAGGATACTTACAAGTAAGAAATGTTGGGGATCCAATAGGCATATTCCAGGTATTCGGTGGGGCTCCCGCCAAGAGAAATGTGATTTTGCCCTCTCCCACCAGGCAACCAAGAGCCGTCGGGCTGTGACGCTGGGGACACTTTCTCCTCCCTGAACCTGGATCCAGGCCAGCTCCCCGAACTCTCCCGTCTTCTTCGTGGAGGCTCCCAAGGATGCGTTCCTCTCACTGGCAGCCCGCACTGGGCTTTTTATTCTCCAAAACAGGATTCTCTTCAGCTCCCACTTTCTAAAAAGACCCTTTCTACTTAAAGGATTTTTATTACCAAGGACAGACACTATGAAATAAGAAGGCACAAAGGCCTGGTCCTCGAGGGTCCAAATCTGGAGCCAACAAATAGAAAGCCGGCGGGCTTCCACTCCCCCTCTGCACTCTCCTGAGAGGGAGGTTTCCACAGAGACCCCTCCTGCTCACCCCCAATATCAAAGGGAGGGTGGATTTAGTTGAATTTTCTTTGAGAGATGTGCATGGTTACAAGTTGATTTTAAAATAAATGGAATTTATAGACAATAAGCACATTTCCTTGTTTAGTAATTGAACTCCTCACCATTTGGTGTTGGTTGTAACTTCAGGAATTGTTCACTGATTTTGCAAAATTTTATACATTACTGTGATTATAAAAATATAACTTAGGGTTGAGTAGATTTAAAACAATATACAGTGGTACCTCGAGATACGAGTTCCCTAACATACGAGATTTTTGAAATACGAGCTGTCGAGCGAGTGATTTTTGCTTTGAAATACGAGCAACATTTGAGATTGGCTGGCTGCACACGACCCACCAGTTTACCGCGACTCGAGCGTCTCATAGTTTCCCACACCTCAAGGTTACGGAACGAATTAAACTCGTATCTCGAGGTACCACTGTAATGACTTTCAGTGCCATTGGTAAGTGAGTTAAGGTCACAGAGTTGGTTTTTTCCCCATATATACTTTTCTTATTATTTCATAGAGGGAGAGATAGAAACATCAATGATAAGAAAGAATCATTGATCAGCTGCCTCCCCTTGCATGCCCCACACTGGGGATCAAGCCGGCAACCTGGGCATGTGAATTGAACCCGTGACCTCCTATTTCATAGGTTGATGCACAACCACTGAGCCACACCAGCCAGGCAAGGTAATAGTTTTATAATTGAATGAGGTCTGGGATATATATCACTGCAGGTGTGAATACATTTCCACCCAACTACACACGCAGATTAATGACCAAGGGGCTATTTTAGTAAATTTTCAAATTAAAAAAAAAATGCCCTCAGGAATGTCTTCAAAGCTGTAGTTACATTGTGCAATGATTAAAATTTGCTATAATAAATTTCATAACAATCCTGAATTCCTGGGATTAATAACAAACATACAAAGATATATTGTGCCGTGAGTTCTAGGACTTCTTGTAGAACTAAGAGACATCCTCAGAGACACGCACAGGGTGGGTGGAAAGGTCCTGAGGGCTGGTCTTAATGCCACCACTTCCTCTAAGCGGCCAGGATAGGCCACCATGTTCTCTAGTCCCAGATAAAAGGCAAAGAGAAGGAATATCATAGCCCCTGTGTTCAGAAGGGCATAGGGCATGAGGAAATGAAATGGAGGGTGGGGGGGTTGGAGAGGAGATGGTATAATTCCTCTTGGTTCTGTAGAAGGCCCAGGTAGGAGAGAAGAGAGCTGAACATGATCCCAGATTTATTTAAGTACTAGGGGCCCTTACACGAAATCATACACTGGGGTTGAGGGGGTGCCTCAGCCCAACCTGCCCTCTCTCACATACTGGGAGCCCTCAGGGGATGTCCTACTGACAGCTTAGGCCAGCTTCCTGTGGGGAGCGGGCCTAAGCCGCAGTCTGGCCTCCCTTTGTGGGAGGTGACTGGGCTGATCAGGGGAAGGCACCAGCCCCTTCACCCCACAGCTGCAGCCACTGCCAGTCACCACAGCTACCAAGGTGTTTTCATCAACATGGACTCCAGTCCCTTCACCATGAAAAAATGACAACTTTTTTTAGCCTTTTTCAAGATGTGTCGTTCATAGAATGTGACATTTCTTTTTTTTTTATCCTCACCTGAGGATATGTTTCCACTGATTTTTAGAGAATGTGGAAAAGAAAGGGAAAGACAGAGAAAAACATCAAAGTGAGAGGGACACTTTGATTGGTTACGTCTGCATGAGCCCTGACCTGGGCCCCAACCAGGGAGGAGCCTGCAACCTAGGTACATACCCTTGATCAGAATTGAACCTAGACTTTGCAGTTGGCAGGCCAAGGTTCTATCCACTGAGACAAATCAGCTAGGGTAGGACATGACATTTCTTAGCCCTCCAGCAGCGGACCTTTGTGTTTTTTTTTCTCTAGAAGTGTGGTGGAAAAAACCTAGATCACCTTTTTGGATTCTTCTTACCCAAGTTACTAAGAATATTATTACCAGTGTCATACACAAAGCTTAGCCAATGAGCAGCCAGAAAAGGTGTTTCTTCTGTAGTTCACATCAATTGCCAATAGCTTACGATCGCCGGCTCCACCCCCACCCAGGCAGAAAGCCTCTGGCAGATGCTTTAGGCCTGGGCAGGGGATCCCAGCTCCCTCGGATTGCTGGCTCTGCCCCTGGCCCTGGTTCTGATCGCAGGCTTGGCCCTGCCCAGGAGCTAGCTGTCTCAGGCTATTCCCAGGTTGCTCAGGACCCATGCGGGGCCTACCCCAGTCACCTGGGCACTGGGCGCATATGTATACAAATTAGCCACCATCTTTGTTGGGTTAATTTGCATACTCACTCTGATTGGCTATGGGCGTAGCAGAGGTATGGTCAATTTATATGTTTGTCTATTATTAGCTAATATTACAACATACAGTTCTCATCCTTCACAACACCCTTGGAGCTTCAAAAGAAAGAGAAAATAAGCAACCAGCCCCATTTGATGGGGCTCCTCCTCTTCCCTCAGTGTCCAGGACATCCTGACCACAGATCTCCACGAAAGACAGCCAGAAGATGCAGGAAAGGCAGAGGAAGCTGGTTCAGTTTGTACCCTTGATTTTCCAACCTATTTTAACTGCTTACTTAAAAATCAGCTAATTATTGAGGAGCTGGCATGGGAATGAAAAGGGCCTTTGAAAAATAGTAAAAGAGGAAGAAGAGAATGGAAAATGCTTTAACAGTTTATCAGGCATTTTGTTTCTATATTTGATACACTACTATGTGTTGGCTCAATCAATTCAGTAGCACCCATCATTGAATGATAGAATTTTTAGATCCAGTTTGGGGCAGGTTGAGCTTCTTCTGTGTAATTATAGAAAAAAAGGTGTCCACATTAGCCCAACCAGTGACTCTCAGAATCACAATAGAGTCACGGTAAGTCAACTAAGTCAAGACAAGAGGTATCTGAGGGGAAAGGATTAAGAAGGCAAAACATTTGTTAATGCTACTTTTTAAGGGGAAGAATAATTAATTGCAAAGATTAATGTCCCTGGACATAGACTAAATAATGTCATTTATTACAGCTATGTAGAATATTTATCCTCTTTGATGTCACCTGAATAGAAAAATGATGGCATGGTTGTTTGTGGAGAAGCCCACAGGATACAGACCTCCTCAAAGGATTGGGGAACCTCTGGGTTCTGAGATAAAAACTTTCCTGAATATTTTCCTTACACAAGAGAACATTTCTTCTTTGGCACCTTCTTTTGTCTTTTTTCCCCTTTGGCACTTTCTTTACCTGATTCAGATTCCTGACTGATGTCAAATAGTTTTATAGTACAGTGGTTCCTCGAGATACGAGTTTAATTCGTTCCGTAACCTTGAGGCATGGGAAACTATGCCCTGTGACCTCAGTTCTCTGATTAGAACAGGAAGTTTTGACATCAGCAGTATTAATCACCACTGGCTCTTAATGCTTCATCTAATTGTTACAATCCTAACTTGCTAGCAGTTAGGACTTAAAGCAGAAAGGAATGTCTATTATTTAGCATTTAAGCTAGGGCATTTCTTAAAGAGGAGAAACACCATATAAACCGTCCATCACTCTCCCCTCCCTCAACCTGGATATGTGCCCTGACCAGGAATCCAACTCCCCTTTTGTTATACAGGACAATGCTCCAACTGAATGAGGCACGTTGGCCAGAACTAACGTAGGGCATTTTTGAGAGTAAAAGGGAGACTTCATTTACATGGGGGAAACAGACATAAACCAGAACTCTCCAGGCAAATTGGTGTCTATGGGCAGCAGCTACTAATAACCAGTCATATCATAAAAGGCAATAAAGCCTAGGACAGTGGTTGGCAAACTGAAGCTCACGAGCTGCTGTTTCCCACTGTTAACTAATGAGTTTGCCAACCACTGGCCTAGGAGATTGGAGTAGCTCCTTTTAGTCTTCATGCTGATTTTATTATCTCTATAGTTTTGTGCATCTCCATAGGTTTTCAACACTGTATACTTTTAGAAGTAAAAAGTGAGCTATTACTCATTAGGACTCCTTACCCCCCAAAATTCTTCTCTGTAGTAATTTTAAAATAAAAACCCTACTTTTACAAAGTTGTTTATACCAATATTTTCAGATCTCTAGCCAGAATTAAAACTAAGTGCTCTTGTAAATATGGATAACATCATTCCTACTAATTGTTTTATATTTATAAGGAAGTTCACATCACATTCATTGTGCACTTTAGAAATCATGCCAGAAATCTTTTATACTACAAGTCTACATCCCTAAAATCTGCCAGTGCCATGAATAAAGGTCACAAAACTTAGAACTGATAGTCAATTTATTAAAAAGCCTGATTTAAGCATCTGCAATGGTGACTTCAACCTCCACTCCCGGCTCAATGCTGATGGAAGTGATCTGCTTGACAATCTCGGAAGGGCTGTGCAAGTCGATGAGCCGCTTGTGGATCCTCATCTGAAACCGGTCCCACGTCTTAGAGCCCTCCCCACAGGGGGTCTTCCTTGTAGTGATTCTCAGCGTCTGCACGGAAAGAAAGGAAACCAGGCATTGAGGGCTTTATGCTCATCTCCGGGGCATCTGGAAAGCTATGCTGAAGCACTCCCGTCTTCCACGTTTCCCAGGGCACCACTCCTCTTCACACACCCCGGTTTTTACAGGTGCTTTCAATTCACAAAGACACCGAGTCCCTTTCCCCGCAGCCCGCTTGCAGCAGCGGCGGTCAGGCACCACCCCCTCCCAGGCAGGGGCAGCAAAGAGGCTCCCACGGCTGCCTCTTAGACAGGAGATGCTCACGGGGAGCCGCCCTCGGCCAGCGAACGGAGCTTGTGGCAGCCGAGCCCTCAGCCCGGGTCCAACCTCGGACTCCCACAGCCGCGACCGTGAGCGAGCAAGCAAGCAACCCCGCCGGTTCACCTCACCTTGGTCGGCATCCGGACTGGCCCCTTCACTTTGAGATTCTTCTCCTTGGCGCCTCTGATCAGGTCAGCACACACTGCGGAGAAACAAGCGCACCCTCAGCTCGGTCCCCACCACCTGGGTCGCCCGAAGACGCGGCAGCTGCCGCTGGCTCAGAATAGCGTACACAACCATCACCGCCACTCAAATGCAATCCTCTCCTCACCGCCAGCCGGCGAGGGCGCCGCCCGGAAGAAACGAAAACACCCTCTTTTGTCTTCTCAAAAGCAAGCGACTTGCGTCACCTTCCTTCCGAGTCCGTCCTGCACACGACAAATTAACCTGCCGGCCCTTCCGGCCCCAAGACCTCCCCCCCGCCCCCCTCCAGAAGCCACTGACCCTTCTCCAGGGACTTGACATTGCGACTGGTCAGCGTGATTCTGATCCGGTGAATCGCCACCTCCGGCTCCACGGGCGTCTTGCCGGTGTCTTTAAAGGCCTGTTGAACATGTGAGACCAACACCGGGAGAGCTGTTTAGAGCCGGCCCCTTCCGGGGACGGGCGTTATCTCAGCGTTACCCCGGGCTCCGCCGCCATGCCCGGAGCCCCCGGACTGGTGAGCCTCGTCTACTCACCGCCTCCCCCCAGCCAGGCATCCGGCCCCCGAGCAGAGCGAGGCGCGGGCCCGAGTCCCGCGACCGCCACCTCCGCGCGGCGCCGCCCTCCGCCTCACCATGGCTGCGGCGCGGCTTCCTGACCGACTTGTTCCTCGGCGAGAGCGAACAGCGGTGAGTCAGGAGCGGGCGGGACGGAGCCGCACGGCAGCAACCACGTCTTCCGCAAAGAGAAAGGCGTGCGCCCCGCGCGGCGCTTATATAGCTGCGCTCGCGTCTGCTTCCGGGTCCCGCACTTCTCTCCGCGCTGCCCCGGAAGAGGAATAGCCCCGTGGGCGCTGGAGGCTCGAGAGGCGGCTGCGCGAGCCGGGGCTGGAGCGCCGCGGGGCTTGGCGGGAAAAGCCCAGATTCGGGCGCCCCCTGTCGGCCTGGCGGAGTCAGAGCCCCTGAAGAGGCCCCCCCTTCCCACCTTCTCCAGCGCCAGCAGCACAGAACCAGGACAGGGAAAACGCGAGCTGCCCCCCAAACCTGAGAAACTTCTTTCCGGAGAACCTACCTCCGGCGAAGCGACTCCTGTGGTTTTCACCGTGCAAAATTTGCTTCCCAAGCAAACCGAGTCACTCGTTCTCTGAGTTTAACTCACACGGGGATTAGGAAAAATGCTTCCAATAACCTGGGCATGCTATTTTTCAAAATTAATAGATAGTTATTTTTCATTGCCTGAAATACCCTTTGGCCTCTCAGACCTCTATAAGCATCTACACCTTCTAGAAAACACTGCATCTTGGGTTCTTCCCTTCCAGGAAAATGAGGGATTTTCCTGAGTAGGTTGTATATCTGGAGGCCCAGTCTATCTACCTTATTCTAAGACATGTTATCTCCTCTCTCTACCCATGAAGCAATGTTGGATAGGACCCTTCAAGATTGCCCTAATACTGAGTATATGTGTGTGTGAGTGTGTGTGTGTGTGTGTGTGTATATATATATATGTGTGTGTGTGTGTGTGTGTGTGTGTATATATATATATATATATATATATATATATATATATATATATATAAAAGCCCAGTGACGGAAATGGCAGGACCACCGTAATGACCTGTGGCTATGACACGCACTGCGGCAGCCACCCAGCCTGATCTGGGCCTGGATTGGGGAGGGGGCCAGCCAACCGCCTGCCGCTCCTCTGTCCCCCCTCCCCTGGCTGGCCGGCCCCATTGGGGTGAGCAGGCCAGACCCCACCTATGCATGAATTTGTTCACAGGGCCTCTAGTCTATTCATAATCAAGTGTGGGGCAAAGTACAGTGGAAAAAACAAGAGTAGTCAACTGACCGAGGAGGCCAGGAGTATAGTAGTTACATATATACAGTAAGCCCTCGATTTTGCGGAGCTCGATTTAACAATTTCCTATCCCTATGTCATATGCGAAAATTAACACCCTGTTAATTACGAAATGCTTTTAACCAAGATTTTCTTATAATTAAGTTAACAATTATTTTTTGTTATTAATTTACTGTTATTTCTAACACATTTTAGCAACAAGGCCATGTGTTGGAAAAATCATTGTAGTAACATAAATATTACCTTTTTACAACTATAAGCTACATACTTATATCCCAGAGTAACGACTTATAAACAATGTTCAGCAGACAATTAGCACGTGATCACTCAGTATTGGTTCTGTGTGGACTTTCTGCAGCAGTTTTAACGTGGGCCTGTTCCATGTTCCCACTTGCTGCGCTAAGCCACATGCCAGTTTGTGCATTTGTTTACTCATGGTGACTGGTGGATTCGCGCATTTACTACACCTGTTCAGTATAAATTTAAAATTACAGTAATACATATAGAAAACCTTTCTGCGAAATTAAGCTTTTTATACACAATTCTAATTACACAAATATGCCTATGTAAGTAAAAACAGGTAAACTAATTAATTTGTCCATTTTTAACATACCCATTCAGAAAACCTACTTTATCACATAATGGACTTTTGGGTTTAACAGACACCTCCTTGTCCGAATTAGTCCATTATATCGAGGTTTTACTGTACCTAAATATGAAGGGTTGTTTAAATAGAATGAAATACAGGGCAGAAGGAAGAGTAAATAATCTTATTACTTTATATGTGAACCTCAGTGCAGAAGAGTTATTTGCTCAGACAAGGACTTGGTGAATGATAGAGTTCTGACCCCTCCAATTAGGACTTTTTCTTGAACCTTTCTTTTCTGTTCCTTGGGAGGAAATTATATTTGAAATGCTTTTAAAATACTAGTATTGATTTATTTATTTGGTGATAACTGGCTTTCTTTGGCTTACAAAGAATATATATACTAGATTTTGGTGCCATTTAAAAATTCATTTACATGTAAAAATTGAATGTTGTCCGGTGGAGTTATTCTAAAATGTCTTCCATTGGTTGTAAATATTAGTAAAATTTCCAGCAGAAAAACAAAGACCTGCATTCTTGCTATATTGGCTGTAACCAATGTGAGGCATCATAATTTGGGGATTTAACTGAGCAGTATATAGTTATCAGCAAACAAAAGTGCAATTGCCTAAGCTCCCCAGGATGTGATCAACCACCATTGCATTAGTACTGAAGGTGAGTGCGCATTTTCACAGCTTACAGCAGCATTCACGTTTTACCAGTGCTCAAAGGACAGAAATTCAATGATGGACAAGTACATTGGTGATTTGTTCCAATAACAAATATCTACATCTATTCTTAGGCTTGCATTTCCCTTTAAGCACTTGAGGAAATGGTGAACAAATTAACTTCCCTGACCGTAGAAAAAGAATTTCAGTATAGACAAAGGCAAAATGTGGCCAGGAATGCATGGGAAAAATTGTGGATGTGACTGGAACTAAGGAAACAGCTGGTTAAGATAATATGAGACAAATGTAATGAAAACCTCACTATGTTTAAGTTGATAAGTAGTTTCAAATATTTTGTATTTTTCTCTTGAAAATTAGTAGCTGCTATAGTCCCCAAATCTTAATTTAATATGTAATATTTTCATATTAGATGTAAGATATTCATTAAAGAAAAAGTAGAATTTAAAAGGATGCACAAAAGAATAAAATGCCACCAGTCAGAGATAAACCACTGTTTATATCTTCAAGTGTGTATAGATCTCTTTATAGTCTATACAGGATTTGGTAAATTGCTTTATTCACAGAATATTTTGTTACAATAAATATGCTTCTGCAACATCTCCTTTAATGACTGAACTATATGAATGGTTCATCTTAACTTACTGAATTAGTCCCCTATTTTTAGACATTTACAGTGTTGTTGTTTTTTTTTTAATTTTTCACTCTTATGAACAGTACCATGAAGTAACATGCTTCTAGAACAGTGGTTCTCAACATTTCTAATGCCGCGACCCTTTAATACAGTTCCTCATGTTGTGGTGACCCCCAACCATAAAATTATTTTCGTTGCTACTCCATAACTGTAATTTTGCTACTGTTATGAATCGTAATGTAAATATCTGTGTTTTCCGATGGTCTTAGGCAACCCTGCTAGCGGTTCTCAACCTGTGAGTCACAACCGATAGGTTGAGAACCGCTGCTGTAGAGCCTAAGACCATCGGAAAACACAGATATTTACATTACGATTCATAACAGTAGCAAAATTACAGTTATGGAGTAGCAACGAAAATAATTTTATGGTTGGGGGTCACCACAACATGAGGAACTGTATTAAAGGGTGGCGGCATTAGGAAGGTTGAGAACCACTGGTCTAGACCAAGGTTTCTCAGTCTCAGCACAACTGACATTTTGAGCTGGATAATTCTCTGCTGTGGGGGGCTATCCACTGCATTGTAGAATGTTTAATGACATTTCTGGCCTTCACCCACCAGATGCCTGGAGCAACCTTTCCCCTCCAATTGTGACAATGACAAGTCTCCAACATTCACTCCCCAAGCAGCCCCACTATGAACCACGGCTGTAGATGAATCTTTTACTAGTAGCTCATTTTAAATGTCTTGAATCAGTTGCTACATATACTTATGCTTTGATAGCTTAATCAAAGAGTAAGCATATTTTAAATACTTTGGAACTGGGTAAATTGCCCTCCGAGAAAGTTATACCAAATAGATACGTCTAGCAGTATGATGGAGATCTTGTTTCTTTGTAAAATTTAAAAATATTCTTTGTTTTAAATATCTCTAGCCATTATCTTCCATTAACAGTTTTTGTAGTTCTTTACAGTTATTTGTAAAGACTTTTACTGCAGTCATTTGTGTCTTTCTACGTTCGGCCATCTACTGGTCTGTTGCTGCAATGACAGTGTCATCATACTACTTCCAGAAGGAAATTTACAGCAGTGAGAAAGTAATTCAGGGTACACGTGTGTATTTATGAATAACATTAGGACAGCAA
Source organism: Lasiurus cinereus (assembly GCA_011751065.1). Lineage (NCBI taxonomy): Eukaryota > Metazoa > Chordata > Mammalia > Chiroptera > Vespertilionidae > Lasiurus > Lasiurus cinereus. The sequence goes on from JAAGEH010000040.1 coordinate 2,125,253, forward strand.
AATGTCAAATGAATGTGGATGACTCTGTTTAAACACTGTTTGCTGAAATTTTGGTCTAAATAAATTTATGTTAACACGTTGACATCTGAAATTTAAGAAAAAACCAGAGAGTTTTACCAAAGAATACTATTTGCCTTCTTTTGTGAGATGATTGGAACCTATGGCCTTAACCGCACACTAATTCTGCTGGGTTGCTTTTATGTGGTGGACAGCCTCAACTATGGCCCCAGTGATCCCCACCACCTGCTATGCACACCACCTAGAATGCTCTCCATTTGAGAGTAGGAACCTGTGACTTGCTTCTAAACACTAGAATTTGGCAAAAGTGCCAGGATGTCACTTCCCTGAATAGGGTACAGAAGATTCTGACTTCTGTCTTGCTAACAGACTCTCGCCCTAACTAGCTTTGATGAAGCGAGCAACCACATTAAGAATTGCTGAATGGAGAGGCTCATATGGCACGGAAATGAGGGCAGCCCGTGACTGACAATCAGCAAGGAACTGAGGCTCTTGGTTCAACAGCCCCAAAAGAATTGAAATACAGCCTGACCGGTGTGGCTCAGTGGTTGGGCATCTATCTATGAACCAGGCCACATACCTAGGTTACAGGTTCCTAGGTATCCCTGGTGCGGGAAGCAACCAATCAATATCTCTTTCACATTGATGTTTTTCTCTCTCCCTTCCTCCCTCTCTAAAATCAGTAAAAATAAATAAACTCTTTATTTAAAATTGCCTCATCTTGTCATGGATTATTTTGCTTGTTAAATGTTGTGCCCTGGCTGGTTTGGCTCAGTGGATAGAGTGTCAGCCTGTGGACTGAATGGTCCCAGGTTTGATTCCAGTCAGGGGCATGTGGTCGGGTTGCGGGTTCGGTCCCCAGTAGGGGGCGTGCAGGAGGCAGCTGATCAATGATTCTCTCTTATCATTGATGTTTCTATCTCTCCCTCTCCCTTCTTATCTGAAATCAATAAAATATATATATATTGAAAGTTGTGCTTAAAATTCACCAATTGAAAAAAAAGTTGCATTACAATATTGTTTTTCTTGATTACTAAGGTTGTTTGCGCCATAGGAAATGTTACACCGAGATGAGTACCTCCCAAGACCTCAGGCTACTCCTGGCTCTGATAGGCACATGTTGGAAGCAGCAGCTGTGGTGCAGCACAAGGGACATGGGAAAGGAGTTGGGAGGACATTTGCAAGTCCAGACTCAACCTACTAGGCATGCCATCTCTCAAGAGTCATGTCATCTACATGAGCCTTACTTGTTTGTAAAAGGAGAGTGTTGATCTAGATGATCTTCCAACTATGAAAATCTATTGTGTGGAACCAAACAGATTCAAGGATATCTCTTCATCATTTACATATTGCCAGATGTGCAAGATCCCTTCTGCCTTCTCTATCCCTCCTTCCTGCTTCCAACACCAGGGGAGCCAGACTTAGAATCTGTTGCCGGGGGTGGGGGTGGCTTAAAATAGCAGAGGAAGGTCCCTTCTCCCCATTTCAAGTCCTTTGCTCTATGGTGACTGTCCATGTGATTTGGCCAGTTTGTACAGTCTCAGTCCTTTCACTCAGAAGTGACCCAAATTAGATTACAAATTTTATGATTTTACTCCTGCACAAGTCTAACCCATGTGAGTGGAAAGCTTTGCATTGGATCCCCAGAGCTTTAAACAGTATTGGACATAGATTTAATAACCTGAAGTTACCAGATAGTCATAGACCCGTTCCTAGATTTTCATTAAGGGATGGGAATAGATGATTTGACACAATGCAGTTGAAATCAGTTACTGGAGGGAAAATGAAAACTTTTTCATGTCTGTACCCTCCTGGATTGGGACTCATCAAGACACTGATTGCAAAAAAGACCTTCCACATTCTGAGATTATTTTTTAAAGTTATCCCTGGTTTCTCAGAGTAATTTTATGATTTCATTATGAAATGGATTTAAAATTATATCAAACACCTTTTCATTAACTCAGCATAGTTTATATGATTTAAAAAATATATATATATTTTATTGATTTTTCACAGAAAGGAAGTGAGAGAAATAGAGAGCTAGAAACATCGATGAGAGAGAAATATTGATCAGCTGCCTCCTCCACACCCTCTACTGGGGATGTGCCCACAACCAAGGTACATGCCCTTGACTGGAATTGAACCTGGAACATTTTAGTCCACAGGCCGATACTCTATTCACTGAGCCAAACCGATTTTGGCTGATTTTTCTTTTTTGATCTATTTTGATCTATTAATAGTTGAGCCTTTTTTAAAAAAGGAATATTGTTTAAAAATATATTTTTTATTGATTTCAGAGAGGAAGGGAGAGAGAGATAGAAACATCAATGATGAGAGAGAATCATTGATCATCTGCCTCCTGCATGCCCCACACCAGGGATTGAGTCCGCAACTCAGGCATGTGCCCTGATCAGGAATCAAACCATGACCTCCTGGTTCATAGGTCGACACTTAACCAGTGAGCCAGGCCGACTGGGCAAGGCACCCTATGTCATATGCAGTTCTTCAAGTACTCATGTGAGGTAACGTTTTCCTATTTTTCTTATTTGTCCCCTATATGCATTTTCTTCCTTTTCTTTTCTTAAAAATTCTCTTTTCCGTCAACCTTATTTCCATTCTGTTAAGATTTTGTGGAAGAACGGCTTACGATCACTCAGTGATTGTTCCTGCCCCTCTGTGGCCTGAGCAGTGGGGGCTGCAGACCAGTCTTCAGTAGGAAGCTGCTGAACAGGCACAAACATGCACGCCTTCAGATGGTCTGCGAGCTCAGGTGAGCAGCAATGAACTTGGGCGCTAGAGCTGTCCATTCACCCTGAGCTTCCTCCTTGGTCACAGCCTTTTCAGCAGTGCCTGCTCTTCCTTTTCAATCTCTTCTGGATCTCTCTAGAAGTAATGATCAGGCATGACTTCCCATGGTGTTCATGGGAGAGGGTGCCATGTGTGTTCAGTACTTCCCAGGCCAGCATCTACCACATCAGACCCACTGAGTGAGCCTCCTTGTTGATGCAAGGGCTGGCAATGCCCACATAACACAGAGTCTGTTACACAAAGCAATGCTAGGCAGGTGAACATAAGATGCCTCTGTGAGACGCTGGTGGGCATAACCACCAGCAGTCTCGGCTCCAGGAAGGCTGCCTGGATCTGGTTGGTGAAGGGTCCAGGAGGGAAGCAGCAGCAACAGGAGGGCTCCAGGGGCAGCAGCAAGCTTCTGCACAGCTCCCTAGCCAGTGTTCCCGGATGATCTGACTGACATCAGCGGGGTTTTTAGTGGCAACAATGGCACGAGCTGCACACAGAAGCTTCTCCCAGGTCCTCCAGATTTTTTTTTAAAATATATTTTTATTGATTTCAGAGAGGAAGGGAGAGGGAGGGAGAGAGAGAAACATCAATGTTGAGAGAGTATCATTGATTGGCTGCCTCCTGCATGCCCCCTGCTAGGGATCGAGCCCACAACTCAAGCATGTGCCCATGACTGGAATTGAACCTGAGACCTTCCAGTCCCCAGTCCAATGTTCTATCCACTGAGCCAAACCAGGTAGGGCCCTCTTCGGATTTATGATGTACATGCCATCACTCTCCTTTTGTAGATGTTCTGTTGCATCTGGAAGTCAAGGTTGGTGCCACCTAAGTGGGTTCCTGCTGCAAGGAATTTGAGGACATCCTCCACCTTCATTTGCAGAACATCAAGGGATGTGGACATTGTGAGAGTTTCCCCTTTATGTTACGTGGGAACTGAGATGGGCTCCTCTCTGGGTAGTGAGGAACTGGTATATGCATTTTCTTTACCATGAATTGACTTTTCAAGATTTTTACCCATTTCTTGCCTTGGCTGGGTGGCTTGATTAGAGCGTTGCCTTAAACACCAAAATATTGCAGGTTTGATTCCCAGGCAGGGCACATACGCACATACCTGTGTTATAGGTTTGATCCTGTTCTGGTACATATGTGGTATTTCTCTCACATCAATGTTTCTCTCTCTCTCTCTCTCTCTCTCTCTCTCTGTCTCTCTCTCTCTGTCTCTGTCTCTCTCTCTCTCTCTCTCTCTCTCTCAAATTAATAGAACAACAATAGGAAAAAAAAGAATTTTCTCCATTTCTCTATTAAGTCATGATGATTTTTTATTTGTGTATGTTCTTTATAGAAAAAAATAACCTATTGTCAGTCACGTTTTGAACAAAGTTTTCACAGCCAATTATCTGTATTTATTTATATTTTTATATCCAGAAGTTATACTTTTTATGTAATGAAATATGGCAACCTCCTTTACAGGTTTTGTTTCACTGCTTTTATAAAAGCTTAGGAACTCTTTCCTCCTTCTAGTTTGTATTAACTACTCAAATCTATTTCTTCCAGTTTTACAGACGCTCTTTAACCCATCTGGAAATGATTTGGGTATGTGGTATGTAAGTTATTTATTTTAAAAAACATATAGTTTTAGTAGAACTGTTGGTGGTAGGCTAAAAGTTCCTTGAAAACAGGAAACATGACATAGTCACTCTGTTTTCCTTGACTTTTCCAGACAGAAGAATCACTGAACACAGCCTCTCTTTCCTCAGGGGATAGCACCCCAAGCCGCAGTCAGGAAAAGTGGGTTTCCTCCCCCTTCCCTCTGTTTGGAGACACTAACTGCCTGTCTCCTTGCTAGTATCATGGCATGTCCCCGTGGGCTTCTGCCCCTGTTGTTCGTTAAGGACATCTTACACATCTGCAGAGTCAGGGAAAAGGCTACCCAAGATGTGAGCCCCCTTGTGCCTTTTTTTATTTCAGTTGTTCTGATTTCAGTTGTTCATATAACCCTCCGACCTCCCCACTGGTAAATTTTCCTGGAAGGCATCTCGAACGATCTCCTCCTTCAGTCCCGAGGGTGGCCTAGGCTACTTTCTCTTTGCCCTCCCATTCTCTTCAGGATAAATTTCTTTTCCACTGAACAGCTCCTCCTCAGTGAAGGAGAAGCCATTGTTTCTTGGTTGCCTTTTATCTTTCTGTTTAGGGGAGGTGGAAGGATTGGGGGTGATGGCCAACCATTAGCCATCCTTAGTGATCCTTTCCATGAAGTCTGAGACTTGGTTTAAATAAGATCGTGAACAGGCACTCCCACTACCCTCACTGCTGCCAGGTCCACCTCAGAGACTCTTATTAAAGAATTAAAAAACAAAACGCCCAATACTTTGTTTTTAATTTTTTAAATTTACCTTTATCGTTTAAAATATTACAGATGTACCCCTTTTTACTCCCATTGGTGCTCTCTACCCCTCTCCTGCCCGCTTCCCAAGCCTTCACTCCACTATTGTCTGTGTCCATGGGCTAGGCATATATGCATATAAGTTCTTTAATTAACTTCTCCCCCTCCACCCCTTTCCCTCTGAGATTCATCAGTCTGTTGCATGCTTCCATGTCTCTGAATCTATTTTTATTCATCAGCTTATTTTGTTCATTAGATTCCACAGATAAGTGCGGTTGTGATATTTGTCTTTCTCTGACTGGCTTAGTATAATACTCTTGAGGTCCCTCCATGTTGTCTCAAAGGGTAATAGATGCTTCTTTTTTTATAGATGCATAGCATTCCATTGTGTAGAGAATGAAATACAGGGTTTATTTGTGGGAGGGGAGGGGCAGCCAGGGACTAACACTGTTCTCAAATTAGGCACACTTGGGACTTTGAGTGAAGTATCAGTAGGCTGGCACTGGGTAGGGATTGGGTTTGTAGGCAGCCCGAATGAGCATTCTTGCACTCAACCCTAACACCAAAAACCTAAGGTACAACTGTAAAAAGTCCAACTTTTGGGTAGAATGTAAAGAGCTGAAATGACCAAAAGAGGAGGGTCCAGTGGTTTTTAACAGGGAAGCAATACGATCGTACAGGCAGATCAGGAAACGGGGGTGGGGGTTGGGATGGTTCTGCAGAGACTCTTGCCAATTGGCAGGCAGGGCCAGGGATGCTGAATGTCCAGTAAGAGACTGTCCTGCCTCAAATACCAGTGGCAGCTCTGATAATCTATCTGTGACCAAGCAAGATGGGCACTTTCCCACTCTGCTACCCTTTAGATGTCTTGCCAAGAAGTGTAAGTAGCAGCTACAAGAGTCTGAGGAGAGACCTGAAACACAGCTGCAGAGGTGACACGAGGAGTGTGATCTTCGTTGCATCACATGTGGAAAATGAACTTCGTGGAGCATTCAGGGCAGAACTCTTCACGCATGCAGTCCCAGTTCACTGCAGCCTGTCCATAGTATCCACACCAGTGAGTGGGATTGATCCAAGCCTGTGAATGATGAACTCATCATGAAGGAATTTGTCATCAATGGCTATTATGAGTACTTCAGTGATAAAGACCTTCTGAACAGAATTGGCCACCTCTAGATGCTCATTCTTATTGATGAACTTGACACTGTCCTCAGTGAGCTCTGTGAAACCATGGTGGGCTGGTTGGCATATGGCATCACATCCAAAAACCCAGGTCTCTTTAAAATGGAATTTTTATGGGCTAAGGAGGAAACTATAAAATAGGGAGAGTAGGGAGAATACAAATAAATCTAAAAGTAGCCTTCAAATCTAAAGCCAATACTGGATAATGGATCCGTTTTTTTAAATATAGAAAAATAGCCCTAGCCATTTGGCTCAGTGGATAGAGCTTCACCTTGCAGACTGAATTCCAGTCAAGGGCACATGCCTGGGTTGTTGGCTCGATCCCCAGTAAGGGGCATGCAGGAAACAGTTGATCAATGAGTCTCATTGATATTTCTATCTCTGTCTCCCGCTCCCTTCCTCTCTGAAATCAATAAAAATATATTTTAAAGAATTAGAAAAATAAACCATTGAATGTCTCTTCATAATTTTTCTCTCCTAATACCCTACTAGGAGATACTGATGAGTAACAAAATGGCCAAAATATGGACAGCAAAAAAAAAAAAAAAAAAAAAAGAAAGAAAATACAGAAAAAAATGTATACTCCACCCTGAATTCAATGGACTCTCTCACAGAAACAGAATTGTCCTAGTGATGGGTTATTTTAGCTAAAATTACAATAGAAGGACATTCTGAAATAATTATGGAAAGATACATTCCATAATTACACTCCAGTAGACAATGATAGTTGTATGATTTCCCCATAATAGACCAGCATGACCCTCATCACAACATTCATCGGGAGGGAAAACAGGTTGTTTTTCTGACTTTAAAAAAAGAGCTTATTCTTCAGGTTGTGGCAGAATCTAAATTTCTTAAGGACTTAAAGATTACTTAATGTTTGACAAATGTCTGGTCAGGCTAAATGTACAATGTGTTCTAATATGATTCACCATTCCTTAAAGGGGGAAAATCTACTTCCAGTTCTGAAGTCAGGGAATTCTGTAACTTGATTCCTCTGTAAGGGGACTTGCTTCTGGCATTCGCTGCTATTATTCTGTCAAATTTTGTTCTCCTTTCCCTTTAAATTTTTTCTGGCTGCACTCTATTATTCCACAGACCTTTAGGTTTTCCCTCTTTGTAATTTGATGCCCTATTCAGCAGTGTTCAGGAAGCTGTCTTGCTTTAGTTTAGTCCTTCTCGGCTGCTTCTGCTTTCCTTAGCTGAATGGGCAGCTTGTTTCTCTTTTAGGCTTTTTCTCTTTTGAGGGAGCCTGTACTGTTTTATTACTCTATTTTAAAGAAAGCATGGATTTCACATAGTGAGTTGGCTCACATGTATCAAAAGAATATTTACTTTAATCACTTTGATGTTATTTTTTAAAATCATTTCATAGAAAAAGCACATTAAAATATATCCTGAGACCCACCACACACTCACTTTTTTTTTAATTTTGTTTTTTAATTTTTATAATGTAGATGTGAGCAGCAGTTACTGCCCCCCAAAAGGCTCAAGGATGCCACACCAACTCTTGGGGTCTTGCAACCACTTTCAATTCCCTTTTGCTATTAATTTTGGTAACTAAATCTGTACCTCTTAATAGCATACTTATGTGGACACTTCTTGATTTTTATTATTATTTTTTTTAGTTTTAGTTTTAGGCATTATCTATTGACTTTTCTCTTTGGAAGATTAGAATTTAGTTTTATTTCACTTCTATCCTCCACACCTATAGTCACAATTCCTCTTCATTCATCCTTCCATTTATTGTTATGTTACTCTTTTGGTTAGATCAACATACAGTGTTGCTTTATTATAGTTATTATAAAAGGCTATTTGAACTGAACCATTTGTTGTACAATATTTGCTTTTCTTGTGTTGCCCAACTTTTTGTGTTTCCTAAAATTAAAACTTGTTTGATTCTTTTTGTTTTTTTGTTTGTTTCTGTATTCATCATTGTTTATCCCATACTCTCTTCACACTATGGAATATTGTTTCAATCCATTAAAACACAGGTAATCATTGATTTTATCTTCTTTGAGTCATCAGACCTGCACAATTGACAGCTTGTTATCTTTAACCACCATGGTCCTTGGAGGTTCCCTTTGCCTCGCTCTTTCCTGTATACTCTGTTTTATTCTTTTCTGCTTTATACACTTGCTTTAGTAGAATACACCCTCAAGTAGTTTTCTGAGAAAGGTGCACAGTAGTGAATTTTTGAGACCTTGCCTGTCTCTAAAGGTCTTTAGCCAACATGTACATTCAATTAATAATTTGGCTGAGCATAGAATTCTAAATTGGAAATGATTTCCCCCTCATAATCTTGGAAATAGTAATCTCCATTGTCTTCTAGGATTCTTATCTTTTATATGTGATCTTTTTGTTTTTTTAATTTTTGGAAGCTTTTAGTTTTTTTTCATTGCCCCTAATGTTCTAAATATTTTTTGGTAATGTGCCTTCTTATTTGTTTTTATTTGTTGTCTGGGCAATCAATATTACATCTTCTCAATCTGGAAACTTTGTTTCCTAAATTGTTTGTTGATGATTTTCTTTTTCCATATCTTATCTCTGGAACTTCTTTTTGAATATTAGATTTCCATACAGATCCTCCAATTGTCTTGCTTTCATTCAATCTCTTTAACTTTTCCTTTACCCATTTTACTAAAGAATTTTTAATGTACATAATTATAGTTTTAACTTCCAAAAACTCTTTTTACTATTTTCTAGGTGTTTTATTTTTAAGAACTCCCCCTTTTTTCATGTAGCCAATAACTCCTTTTATATCTCTATGAGGATAGTTAAGATTTTTTTAAATCTTCCTCTTTCATATTAAAGGTTTTCTTTGGAAATAAAATGGGTTATATGCTGCTATTTAATAGTAGGGCTATAAAAAGCTAATTGGTAACTCTGAACATGTGGATGGACCTTTAAGAATGAAAGCCTCATAGTAGATTAATCCTGGTGGTTTTAGTGCATAAAGGGTATTAGCTTGGTTGCCAGATTCTGCAAACTTAAAACAGGCAATACTAAAACTGTTGGGCATTCTGTGGAAAAATTCAGGTTGTAGCTCAGGTTTCCCTACTACTGGCTTAAATGTTCTAGGGCAGTGGTCGGCAAACTCATTAGTCAAAACAGAGCCAAATTATTAACAGTACAATTGAAATTTCTTTTGAGAGCCAGGTTTTTTAAACTGAAACTTTTTCTAATGCCACTTCTTCAAAATAAACTCACCCAGGCTGTGGTATTTTGTGGAAGAGCCACACTCAAGGGGCCAAAGAGCCGCATGTGGCTCGAGAGCCGCAGTTTGCCGACCACGGCTCTAGGGCATACTGAACTTCCCAGCTTCCTAAATTTTGTTCCTATAATTTTCTCTTCCTCTTTGTCCTTTTGAATTAATGTTTTAAAAAAATTCATCTGTCACATATGGGAATTAGGGAGAACAGATACATGAGTGTGTTTTGAACTTTATTATTTACTGGAAGTTCCAATATTTTCCAAGACTGTCAGGAAATTTTAAATTTTGGAAATGTACTTAATATACTAATAATGAAATCAGTATTCACAAAATCTTAAATTCCATTTAGTACTGCATGACCTCTTCAAATAGAAAGTAATATTAACTCTTAAGTCTATGTCCATGCTTTTGCTTTTTCCCACTGAATCTACCTCGCATGATGCTCAGGGCATATTGGAGGATGAAATATATGCTTGCTGAATATGTGAATACATGGATAAGAATTATTTTATGATCAGATTTATGTGAAGGAAAGAAGTACACATTATAGTTATTTTCTTTTTTAAAACATTGGGCACTTCATTATGTTTCTCAGATACTTTTTCTATTTCTCTTTGAAAATCATCCTTAATTACATTGTTTTCAATAGCAATTTTCTTGATTTTTATAAACTAGATAAAATAATGTTTAAACCTTTGAAATAATGAAGCTAAAAGTATGGTATCCCCTGCCACTGTAATGGAATGGTTAAGGACATGGGTTCTGGCCCTATCACTTACTTGTGTGACTCTGGGCAAGTTTTTTAATATCTCTATTAATAATAGTAAGTATACTAGAGTAGGTTATGAGGATTTAACTTGACATCTGTGAAAAATACTTTATAGTTCCTAGTACATAATACTCAATAAACTTTAGCTATGATGATGATAATTTTTCTGAACAGTGAAGATAGTAATTAATATATATTTAATTGGAATTGTTTTTAATCTATAATTTAGGAAGAATGGCCATTTTTAAAAAATATATATATTTTGATTTTTTTAGAGAGGAAGGGAGAGGGATAGAGTTAGAAACATCGATGAGAGAGACATTGATCAGCTGCCTCTTGCACGCTCCCTACTGGGGATGTGCCCACAACCAAGGTACATGCCCTTGACCAGAATCAAACCTGAGACCTTTCAGTCTGCAGGCTGACACTCTATCCACTGAGCCAAACCGGTTTCGGCAATTTTGCACATTTTTAATTAAACTTATACCTACTTTTAAGTTTTATTTTTTATATCTACTTCTATATGTTTCTCTATATATCTCTATCTACCTCTTAAAAACTGAGTTCACACTGATACCTATTTCATTTCAACACTCTAGGATTAATTATAGACTTCCTCCTTTTTGTACTTATAGCCCCCTTCTACAACATTTATGCAACTTCGCTCTCTTTATCCTCGATATAGTTATTTAACCCTCCTGAATACCACTAATATTCCTCCCACACTGGTCAAGTATTCCATCTTCTGGGTCTGCAACCACGTGGCTGTGGCTGTGTCAGAGAGAATATCCTCTCCTTTTCATTACTATTGTAAAAGGAATCCTCTTCTTTTATAAATTCTAACTGGTTTTTGTTTACATATTTGAAATCTATGGGTTTCATGTTAGTTTTATATCCTGCTATCTTATACAATCTTTTCATTTTTTGAATTATTTAAAAATATATATATTTTTAAAATATTTTTATTTATTTTTTACAGAGAGGAAGGGAGAAGTATAGAAGTCAGAAACATCGATGAGAGAGAGACATCGATCAGCCGCCTCCTGCACACCCCCTACTGGAGTTGTGCCCGCAAGCAAGATACATGCCCCGACCGGAATCAAACCCGGGATCTCGCAGTCCGCAGTCCGACGCTCTATCCACTGAGCCAAACCGGTCTCGGCTATTTAAAAAAAATATTTTATTGATTTTTTTACAGAGAGGAAGGGAGAGGGCAAGAGAGTTAGAAACATCGATCAGCTGCCTTTTGCATACCTCCAAGTGGGGATATGCCCGCAACCGAGGTACATGCCCTTGACCGAAATCCAACCTGGGACCTTTCAGTCTACAGGCTAAAGCTCTATCCACTGAGGCAAACTGGTTAGGGCTGTTTGAATTATTTTTATTTTTATTTTCATTTTTAAAAAATATATTTTATTGATTTTTTACAGAGAGGAAGGGAGAGAGATAGAAAGTCAGAAACATCGATGAGAGAGAATCGATCAGCCGCCTCCTGCACGCGCCACTGTGGAGATGTGCCTGCAAGCAAGGTACATGCCCCCAACCGAAATCGAACCCGGACTCTTCAGTCCACAAGCTGACGCTCTATCCACTGAGCCAAACCGGTCTCGGCTGAATTGTTTTTAATTAATTCCTTATACAGCCTGAAAATAGAGTTTGCAAACAAAATTAGTTCTCTCTTTACAATTTTTAAAACTCAAATTTCCTTCTCTTTTCTAATTTCATTGATTAGTAAAATGTTAAATAGTAGTGGTAGTATGCACATTCATTCTTAACATTAATAGTAGTGGTAGTATGCAC
>JAAGEH010000040.1:2137427-2153613 GCA_011751065.1 Lasiurus cinereus
TAGTATGCACATTCATTCTTAACATTAATAGTAGTGGTAGTATGCACTATTCATTCCTGACTTAATGGGAATGTCTCCAGCTTTCTCTATGATGATGGTGGCTGTTTGTGTGTGTTTTATACTTTTTAAACTTTTTATTTTGAAATAATTTTAGAAATATAGAAAATTTGCAAAGATAGCACAGAGAATTCTTATATACCCTTCACCTAGCTTTCCCTAACGTTAACAACTAACCATGATGCAGTTATAAAAGCAAAGAGGTTAACACTGGTCATGTGTGCATTTTTAAAAGTCTCGTCAAGGAAGTATCCATGGATTCTTCTCTTTTAGTCTCTTTTTAAAAAATTGGGAATGAATGTTCAATTTTGTCAAAAGTCTTTTTAGTACATATCCTTATTCTTTTCACCAATTAATATGATGAATTAAGTTAATAGATTTTCTAAATTGACCCATCCTTGCATATTGGAATAACTCACATGATTAGAAAATTAATTTTTAAAAATTAACTATTGAATTCTGCTTGCTAATATCTTATTTAGAAACTTTAAGATTGGTCTGTAGTTTATTTTTTTAAAGCAACTTTATCAGGCTTCAGTATAAAGGTTATTCTTAAAAATAATTTGAAAGTTTCCCTTCTCATATAAGTAGCATCAAGATTTCCTAGTCTCTAATGTTTGATATTAGTGGGACTTTGGGCTTAATGTCATATAGAGTGAGGAGGGGAGGAGTGAAAACCTCTTCAATTTCTTTTATAGAAATTGGTCTATAAAAGATTTTTTTCTTTACTGGGGTCAGTTTTGGTAAATTACATTTTTCTAGGACACTATATATTCTTCTAGGTATTCAAATTTATTTCTATACAGACATGCTAAGTTTTTCCTTAAAATTAAAAATTTCCTGTTATATCATTATTCTCCCTTTATTAATTCTTTGTTTATGTGCTTTTATTTAAGTCAACTTGTGGTTTATCTGTTTTGTTGATTTTTAGGCAACAAACTATTTACATAGTCATTGTTTATTTACTTGGTCTAGCTTTTTAAACTCAATAATCAACAAAAACGTTTATTTTAAGAAATAAAAAAATAAACTTACCTCAGTTGGTGAATTTTACATATGAAAGTTATCACAAGAAACTTTGTTGGAGGGAACAGGAAGACAATCTTTCTCAAAAAAAGTGTTCACTTATTTGGTATGGGAGCAAGTAAACTATTAATGATTCCAATTTAGGTGGTGGGTATGAAGAATTGATGGAAATTTTTTTTAGCATGTTACAATTCAGTTCTGTTTTGGACGAATTGGTTTTATCAATAAGAAATCTGAGTAAGTGCAATGCTGTGGAACTTTTAAAGTAAGCCCCCTAGCTGAAACAGCAAAGCATGGACCTCTAGAAAGGAAAAAGGTTAGTTACTCACAGCACGAGGGCCACTACCAGATTCGTAGCTCTTCGGAAAAAAAAAGCATTTGAGACTAAAGGAGATTTTAGTAACTTTATTTTCTAAAAATATGTCCTACAAATATGTTCTTTTTTTCCTCTACATCTTCACTTCTTTAAAAATAAACAGAAACAACGACAAACGCTTATCTGGAAACGGGTTTGGAGTCGGCGAGCTCAGCTCTCAGGGAGGTGAGGTCAGCCAGGAGCAGCTCGGCGCTTGGCCTCCGCACAGCGCTGGCCGCCCAGCAGCCCTGGATCATCCTCTCCAGTCTCCTCCCAGGCCCGGGGTCCGAGAAGACCGCGGCGGAGAGCGGCGGCCGCAGGTGGTAAGCCACTACGGCGTAGAGCACGTGCTGCCGCTCCCCGGAGTAAGGCACCTGCTTGGTAGTCATCTGCCAGAGGGTGATGGCGAAGGAATAGATGTCGGCTTTGGGCGTGAGGACCTCTCCTTTGAGGAGCTCCGGGGCCCGGTGGGTGTAGGTGCCGCCCAAGTGGTAGGAAGGCGTCGGGAAGCTCGGCAGGTCCTCCAGCCTCTCGGAACAACCGAAGTCCCCAATTTTGCAGACGTCCCGCTCGCTGATGAGAACGTTGGCGGGCTTCAGGTCCAGGTGCACGATGCTTTGAGAGTGCAGGAAGAGCAGTCCTTTCACGATGTCCAGGGCGTACTTCAGGCTCTTAGGCAGATTCAACTCCTCTCCTGCACAACAGCGAGCCTCCACTTCCTCCTCCTCCACCTCCTGCACCTCCTCCTCCTCCTCCTCCTTCTCCTCCTCCTCCTCCTCGGGGCAGCTGGAAGCACCGTATATGACTTGGTGCAAAGTGACGTTGCCGCCAAACTCCATGATGATGGTGCCTACGCTGTTAAAGCCCACGGGCGTGCGCGTACTGGCAGCCACAACCCCCACGATGTTCTCATGGCGAAGCCTGGCGACGTTGAGCTCAGCCCAGAAACTGCGCTGGGAGGCCAGTCGGTTCTTGGCGCACCTGTTCACTTGCTTGACGGCCACGAGCACGCCGTGGTAAGTCGCCTTGTACACGGAGCCGAAGCCCCCAGCTCCCAGCCTCTGCAGGAAGCACACCTGCTCCCAGTCGATGGTGCACCAGGCCAGCCGGCGAGGCAGCCGTGGGGCCCTGGGCGGAGTGGTCCCCGGGAAGAGCTTCCCTGCCCTCCCTGGGAGCTCCGAGGGGCTACTGCAGGGCCTGGAGTCCACCGAGGGAGAGAAGTCGCCCGGGAGGTAACTGCGCCGCGGGAGGGGCGAGGGCATGGCCTCTTCAAAGCGGATCCAGAGCGGCTCAGGGAAGTGGAAACCCCCATCAGCTTGGGAGCATGGCTGACTGACTGCCTGCTCCTTTGCTCCGCCCCAGGGTTTTTCTCCTCTTCCTTCATCTTCTCATTGAGCCGCATCTGTGCGGTTCCTCAGCAAAGGTGTCTATCAGACACGGAAAACAGCCTGAATGAGGCACAACAATATCTTTCAGGTGAAAGCATCCCCCTTCAACACTTGCAGTGAATTCTTAAAACAACTAGCTCTCAGGTAAACAGCACCCCTCTTTTACACTATTTCTTAATTGTATTAAAATGCTCCACCCCCCCCCAACTCCTCCGCTGAACATTATCAGTAAATGAGACTGAAAAGGCCACAGTTCAATTTCACACTTTGCAGGCCATAATGATTGTCAGTGTTACTCTCCAGCTGCATTAAGTCACTTCCAGCAGTTATTGGCAGGAAGGATTGAAATATGAACAGCTGACATTTGTTTATCTGATTACTAGGTGCAACCTATATATGTGGATAAAAAAACATAACCTTAAAGTAATGGATCCAAATAGAATCACTGAGACAGGCCAAAGCATGCACCTCCTAGTTCATCACGGGAAAGGAAATTTCTCTGACACTCCATTCAGCTTACAGAGCAAATTAGCAAGACTCCTTAGCAACATATCAACTTTCCTAACAATCCTCTTCCATGGCAGTTCAGCCCACCCAGTAAGCACGCTTGCAAGGGAGATTCTAGACTCCACAGCAAATGAATTGCAGAAGTTTTGAAACAGCTGTTGGGAAAAAAGAACAAAAATGATCCAGAGCCACAATCAGAGCTTCAAAAAATAAAAAAGATATGAGAGAATCCTGGGAGAGGAAAATATCTGAAGAAATAAAATTGACACAGAATTACTAGTGCCTGTATATAATGTGGGAAACCAGGATGTTGAAACTAAATTCAGGGTCTTGCTGTCCTACCATAAATTGTTACAAAACAAGACAAAAGGGAAAAAAACAACAACTAATTTTTATTTCATTTCTTTGGAAAAAAGACCAACAACATTATCCTTGACCGGAATTGAACCCGTGACCCTTCAATCTGCAGGCTGACTCTCTGATCACTGAGCCACATCGGTTAGGGTGTGTAACCACATTTTTATGATGATAGGTCTATGCTTCTGAAATATATTGGTTCTAAAAAGATATTAATACCCAAGCCCTTTTGAAGTCTGTGGAGCCCTAGGATGGGATTCCTATTCTATATCATCTGTCTGCCTTAGTATGTGATAGTGTGTGTAATATTTAACCTGTTTAAGCCTTACTCTTTTCATTTAAGAAATTAGGATAATCATTATTAAAGTAAACTTTGCTCCTATTTGGAATAAAAGTTGGAGAAACCTGACCAGATTAATAATAGCACAAATCTAAAATATGCAAACTATTTTAATAGAAATATTTTAGTAGTAGAAATGGCAGTTAAATGAAATTGTATCAAACCTGAAATATAAAAGGATGACAGTAAATAGAGTAAAACAAGAAAGCAATAATAAAATGTGTTGCCTCAGCCCTGGTAGAGTACACTTTAAACCAATATTTTCTAACAACTGTTTCTTCTTGATTTAAACCCATATGCACTGTATGTGTGTGTTTTTTTTTTATCAGTTTCATTAATAATTAGCATTTGGGTATTACTTAGCCCTGATCCCAGTATTTAGAATTCTGTTCATTCTGACAACCATCTTGATGTAGGCATATTTTCTGTGGTATTAGGAGAGTTGTGAATACTAGCTGAATAAGGGCAAAAGAGTACCTTAACTCCTTGGTATTACACATAAGGCAAAATGATGTGATTGTTATTATACAAGTTATTTTTAATATATTAGCATAGATAACTCATTTTTCCAAAGTTTGATTTTGTTATTTACATAAAATATAAGGTATTAATGAAAATGTGGTACTCTGTAGATACACACACACACACACACACACACACACACACACACACACACACATCACATCATCTATCTGGCTTATTTCACTTAGCATAATAGTCTCCAGGTCCATCCATGCTGTAGCAAAAGGTAAGATTTCCTTCTTTATTATGGCTGAGTAGTATTCCATTGTATAAATGGACCACAGCCTTTTTACACAATCACTTAATTGATGGGCACTTGGGCTGCTTCCAAATCTTGGCTCTTGTAAATAATGATGCAACGAACATAGTGGTGCCTATATTCTTTCAAATTAGTGTCTTGGGTTTCTTTGGGTATATCCCCAGAAGTGGAATTTCTGGGACACTCCATTAAAAAGGAAAAAGAAAGAAACTAAGATAACACACAAACAAACAGAATCATCCTCTGCCAACCTGCACGGGTCCAGAGCAGCGCTAGCGGCCAGAGTTTAAGGGGAGCTTTCCCTGCCCGAGTCCCCAAATGACTGGAGTTGAGTGGCTTCTGGTCAGGCACCCAGACTGATGCGCGGGTGCCCTCCGGGAGTCTGGATGCATCTATCTCTTCGCGATCGGCAGGGCCGTGGGGTGTCTGTAGAAGCACGTGGAGGAGGCTGTCACCCTCCAGTGGTCGGCAAACTCCTTAGTCAACAGAGCCAAATATCAACAGTACAACGACTGAAATTTCTTTGAGCCAAAAACCACTTCTGCGCATGGGCCACGAAGTTTCCATCGCACTGTAGTGCGCACGGGCACGGGGTATTTGGGTATTTTGTGGAAGAGCCACACTCAAGGGGCCAGAGAGCCGCAGTTTGCCTTGCCGACCACTGCTCAGGCGATGTACTACCTAAGGCCAATTGTGCGCCATACGTACACAGAATCTTATTCTCCTTTCCATTCAGAAGCATCACCTAAGCTTTAGGAAGACCTTTTAAAATGCCTTGCGAGTCAGCGTCGTTACAATGCACAGAACCCCCGCTTCCCAGGGCCACCTCGGAGGCTCCCCCGCGTGAGCGCATGCAAACTGAGTGGCCACTGCCCCACCCTGGGTCAGTTTCCCAGGGGTCTCCGGTTTCAACCCAATTTCAGAAAGTTAAAATGTGAGGGAATGCGCGAATTGGAGTATTTGAAGTGTTTTATCACTATTTATAAGTATAAGCTAAGGTCGAAAACCCACATTTGCTTTTTTTAAAATTAAAAAAACTATGATATAAATGAATACATGTATTTTACTAAGATACAAAGATGGAAGAGTCCAACTTGAAAAACATTTTTTTTTTACTTAAGCACAGTTTTACTGTTGATATTAATCTGAAACTTGAATTTTATATTTAGCAATAGAGAATATACTAGTTTCCATATCAGTACGGGTACTTTTGTTTTTGTAACATAATATGGTCAGGGGCAGATCCAAGTCTTGTGGAACCTAAACTTTTACAAATTAGGAGACCCCCTTTAGGAAAAAGACAGAAAAAATTGGTACAGAGGTTTGGGGCCCTTCCTTGGCATCAGCTCATCTTCCATGCTCACCATGAATGATTGGCCAGGTGATTTAACTGGTTTTCCTTTAGATCAGTGGTTCTCAACCTTCCTCATGCCGCGACCCTTTCATACAGCTCCTCACGGTGTGGTGACCCCAACCATGAAATTATTTTTGTTGCTACTTCATCACTGTCATTTTGCTACTGTTAGCAATCGTAATGTAAATGTCTGATATGCAGGATGTCTTAGGCAACCCCTGTAAGAGGGACGTTCGACCCACAGGTTGAGAACCGCTGCTTTAGATGTTTCAGGATATCATAGTCCCAGGGTCTAGAAGAGGGAAAATAAAATGTGGGGTTGTCTCCAGTGTATCTATTGCAGATGACCATTCCCTGTAATGGTCAGGTATTAATGGAGGAAAGCTGGAAATGCCTTCCTAACATGTCAACATGGTGGTGCCCATGCTACGTTAATGTAGTGTGGGAGGAAAAGTTATTTTATTGGCTGTTACAGGAAAAATATAAGGGGTGTGTGTGTGTGTGTGTGTGTGTGTGTGAGAGAGAGAGAGAGAGAGAGAGAGAGAGAGAGAGAGAGAGAGAGAGAGAGAGGAGAGAGAGACTGACTAGATGAAAGATTTCCTACCTGAGATTAGAGGACACTGAACTCAGCAGAGTTGGGTACTGGAGTCCAAATATGGTGACTCAGGACAGCAAAGGGCCAGAGAGGAAAGGAAGACACGAAGCTTACAAATGTCTACTGACGCATTCTGCAGCCTCTGTTGCTGAATTCAGGTTCCCGGTTGCAATACATTTTGCTGACCATACCAAATTCTTACAGAAATAAAGATCATGGTCTCAAACTTCAAGACTGTCATGTACTTATAATGTGTATACAGAAATAAGAGATAGGGAAGCACACACACACACCAGTGGTTTAACTCTCTGATCGTCTCAAAGTTTTGCTTGCTCTTTTAATCACTTTTTTTTTTGTGTGTGTGGAACCATTATACGGAATTTAATGTAGCAGCTTCAGCAACTCGTTACTTGGGTAACCCAGAATATTTCTAAGAATCATTTATGTATTTGTGCAAAGGTCTTCTGTGAAACAACGAAGTGTGTAGGAAGGGGTCCCTGTATCAGATGTAGCTGCAGGTGCTTTTGGAAGAGATGAGTAGAATCTTCATCTGAGAATTCCCTAGATCCTTAACTTAGGACACCGTGAACACTTACATGTTCTGTATAATTTTATATCCATGGGCCAAATAGTTGGAGGCTGATTTGGGGGTTTATATATCCCAATTATCATTGACACATTTTAAAAAACAAAGAAGGAGAGTTTGGTCCCTTCCACAATTGACTGCAATCCCATATGACCCATCTCTCACCCACATACCATGTCCAATCATGTGACCAGATGTTATTAATAACTTGAGTCCACATTGGTCCCCACATTCAGCCCAATCCAAGGAGGGGGGATGGCTATAGAATAATCTGTCCCAGATGACCCCAGAGAAGACAGCAGACACTGTAACTTGTGTCATTTTTCTACCCAAAAGAATAGTGTTAACACATTAACAAGAGTGTTGATTCAGATGAAGTAGAATCATGACTCCAATGTTGAGCAGCAGAAACAGGGTCTGGGAAACATACCAGAAGATATGAAATTACAGTAAGTCTCCATTTTGGATGGTTTTGGGTTTTAAGTTGTATTGTCCCATGTTCAATAAAGACATACACTCTGGTGAGGATTTTAAAAAATCTACAAGTCAAAACTGGTTTGGCTGCAGACTGGAGGCTCACGGGTTTGATTCCGGTCAAGGGTATGTACCTTGGTTGCGGGCACATCCCCCATAGGGGGCATGCAGGAGGCAGCTGATGGATGTCTCTCTCTTATCAATGTCTCTAACTCTATCCCTCTCTCTTCCTCTCTGTAAAAAATCAATAAAATATATATTTTTAAAAATCTATAAGATAGATAAATCTCAAGCCACACTGATTATGGAAAAGAGAGAGTAGACACAAATTACCGGTATTGGGAGTGAACAAGAGCATATCACTAGATCTTAAAAGGATATTAAGAAAATATTGTGAACAACTTTATGCTAATATATTTGACAACTTAAGTAAAATGGACACATTCCTTTAGAAAAAAATTACCAAAACTAACTCACAAAGGAATAGAAAACTTGAATAACTCCATATTTATTAAAGAATTTTTATTTGTAGTTAAATATATTTCCATAAAGAAAATTCTAGGACCAAATGGCTCTATTGCTGCTTATATGAAACATTTAAGGGGAAAAAACGATACAAATCTTTCAGTCTTTCAGAAAATAGAGGAGGAAACATCTTCCCAACTCCTTTTATGAGGACAGCCATATCCTGAGGCCAAGACCAAACAGACATTGCAAAGGAGGCAGAGAAAACTAGAGAGCAACATCTCTCATGAACAGAAACACAAAATGTCTCCACAAAATATTAGCAAATTAAATCCAACCATGTATAAAAAAGAGACTGCATCATAATCAAGTAGGGTTTATCCCAGGAATTGAAAGTTACGTTTATTGAAAAAGGTCAACCAATGTAAGTCACCACGTTACATGAATAAGAGACAAAATATAATACTTTTCACAAATGCAAAAAAGCATGTGTTAATATTTATTTTCCATAAATTTTATTTTATTTTTTATTGTTTAAAGTATTACGTATAGTAGAACATATATCTCCTTTTTTCCCCCATTGACCTTCCCCCCAGCCTCCCCTACCCTCTGTCACATGCCCTCATCCCACACCCGCCTCCCAGTGTCTTGTGTCCATTGGTGTGCTTATATGCATGCATACAAGTCCTTTGGTTGATCTTTTCCCCTTCTCCCCCCAACACTGCCCTGCTTTCCCACTGTAATTTTTTAAAAATATATTTTATTGATTTTTTACAGAGAGGAAGGGAGAGGGATAGAAAAGTCAGAAACATCGATGAGAGAGAGACATCGATCAGCCGCCTCCTGCACACCCCACACTGGAGATTTGCCCGCAAGCAAGGTATATGCCCCCGACCAGAATCGAACCTGGGACCTTTCAGTCCGCAGGCTGACATTCTATCCACTGAGCCAAACCGGTCTCGGCTCCCACTGTAATTTGACAGTCTGTTCAGTGATTTACTGCCTCTGTATCTATCTTTTTAGTCATCAGGTTATAATGTTCTTTATTTTCCGTAAATGAGTGAGATCATGCGGTTATTTTTCTTTCATTGCCTGGCTTATTTCACTTAACATAATGCTCTCCAGGTCCATCCATGCTGCTCCAAATGGTAAGAATTCCTTCTTTTTTATGGCAGCATAGTATTCCATTGTGTAGATGTATCATAGTTTTCTAATCCACTCATCTGCTGATGGGCATTTAGGATGTTTCCAAATCTTAGCTATGGTGAATTATGCTGCTATGACCATAGGGATGCATATATCCATTCTGATATATTCCTAGAAGTGGGATTACTGGTCAAATGGGAGCTCCATTTTTAGTTTTTTGAGGAAACTTTGTACCGTTCTCCACAGTGGCTGCACCAGTCTGCATTCCCAACAGCAGTGCACGAGGATTCCTTTTTCTCCGCATCCTCACCAGCACTTGTCATTTGTTGATTTGTGGATGATTGCCATTCTGACAGGTGTGTGATGGTACCGCATTGTCATTTTGATTTGCATCGCTTGTATAATTAGTGACTTTGAGCATGTTTTCATATGCCTCTTGACCTTCCTTCTATCTTCTTTTGAAAAGATTCTATTGAGGTCTGTTGCCCATTTTTTTTATTGGATCATTTATCTTCCTTTTATTAAGTTGTATAAGTTCCCTGTAGATTATACATTAAACCTTTATCAGTAATAATATTTATAAATACGTTCTCTTATACAGTGGATTTTCTTGTTTTGTTGATGGTTTCTTTTGCTGTACAAAGCTTTTTATTTTGATGTACGTAGTCCCATTTGTTAATTTTCTCTTTAGTTTCCATTGCCCCAGGAGCAGTATTGGTGAGGAAATTGCTTGGGCATATGTCTGAGATTTCTCTGCCTATGGATGCCTCTATTATTTTTATGGTTTCCTGTCTTATTTTTAAGTTCTGTATCCATTTTGAGTTTTTTTTTTGTGTGTGTATGGTGTAAGTTAGTGGTCTAGTTTCATTTTTTTGAAAATCTGTCCAATTTTCCCAACACCATTTATTGAAGAGACTCTCTTGACTCCATTGTATGTTCATGCCTCCTTTGTCAAAATATTAATTGAGCATAGGGGTTTCAGTCAATATCTGGATTCTCTATTCTATTCCATTGATTATATGTCTTCTTGTGCCAGTACCAGGCTGTTTTGAGAACAGTGGCTTTGTAATACAGCTTGAAATCTGGTATTGAGACCCCACCTACTTTGTTCTTCTTTCTCAGGATTGCTGAGGCTATTTGGGGTCTTTTTTTATTCCAGATGAATTTTTGGAGAGTTCTTTCTAGGTCTGTGAAATATGCTGTTGGTATTTTAATGAATACATAAATGAGTACATTGAATCTATAACTTGATTTGGGTAGTATGCACATTTTAATGATGTTGATTCTCCCATTCCATGAACATAGTATGTTCTTCCATCTGTTTACATCTTCCGCTCTTTTTTCAGTGTCCTGTAGTTTTCCACATATAGGTCTTTTACCTCCTTAGTTAAGTTTATTCCTAGGTATCTTAATTTTTTTGGTACAATGGTAAAAGGGATTGCTTGTTTAGTCTCTCTTTCTGTAAGTTCATACTGGTGTATAGAAATGCCATAGATTTCTTGGCATTAATTTTGTATTCTGCTACATTGCCGAATTCATTTATTAAGTCTAATAGTTTTTTGATGGAGTCTTTTGTTTTTTTTTATATATACAATATCATCTCATCTGCAAATAAGGACAGCTTTACTTCTTCTTTGCCGATTTAGATGCCTTTTATTTCTTCTTCTTGTCTAATTTCAATGGCTAATACTTCCAGTACTATGTTAAACAGGAGTGGTGAGAGTGGGCATCTCTGTCTTATTCTTCTTCTTAGAAGAAATGATTGTAGTTTTTGCCCATTGAGTACAATGTTAACTCTGGATTTATCATATATGGCTTTTATTATGTTGTGGTTTGATCCTTCTATTCCCACCTTGTTGAGAGTTTTAACAAGAAAGAGTGTTGGATTTTGTCAAATGCTTTTTCTGCATCAATTGATATGACTATGTGATTTTTATCTCTCAATCTGTTTAGGTGATGTATCACATTTATTGATTTGCAGATATTATACCATCCTTGCATTGCTGGGATAAATCCTACTTGGTCATGGTGTATGATCTTTCTGATGTCCAGCTGTATCTGGACATCAGAAATATAGAATTTTGTTGAGGATTTCGATATCTATGATCATGAGGAATATTGGCCTGTAATTCTCTTTCATTGTGTTGTCATTATCTGGTTTTGGTATTAGGGTGATGCTGGCTTCATAGAATGAACTTGGAAGTGTTCCTTCCTCTTGAGTTTTTTGGAATAATCTTGGGACGATAGGTTTTATTTCTTCCTTGAAGGTTTGGTAAAACTCCTCTGTGAAGCTGCCTGGCCCTGAGCTTTTGTTTGCTGGAAGCTTTTTGATGACTGCTTCAATTTCTTGCATAATTATTGGCCTATTGAGATGTTTAGATTTTTCCTGATTGAGTTTTGGAAGGTTATATTTTTCTATGAATATGTCCATTTCCTCCAGGTTGTCCAGTTTGTTGGAACAGAGTTGTTGATAATATTTTATAACAATCCTTTGTATTTTGGTGGGGTTTATTGTTATTTCACCTCTTTCATTTCTGATTTTATTTGGGTCCTATCCCTTTGCTTCTTGGTGAGCCTGATGAGAGGTTCATCAATCTTGTTTATCCTTTCACAGAACCATCTCCTGGATTTGTTGATCTTTTTTATTTTTTATTTATTTATTTTTTGTCTCTATATCGTTTATCTCTACTCTGATTTTTATTATTTCCTTCCTTCTGCCTACACTGGGCTTTTCTTCTTGCTCTCTAACTCTTTGAGTTGTAAGGTTAGGTAATTTATTACCATTGTTTCTTGTTTTTTTTTTTTTTTTTTCAGTAGGCTTGTAGAGCTATGAACTTGCCTCTCTAGACTGCTTTTGCTGTGTCCCATAGATTTTGGATTGTTGTGTTTTCATTGATCTTTGTTGCCATGATGTTTTTTATTTCTTCTTTGATCTCTATGATAACCCAGTCATTATTGTTCAATAGTGTGCTGTTTAGTCTCCATGTGTTTGATTTGATTCTTTTGGATTGTTTTATTATAGTTGATTTCCAGTTTTATGCCACTGTGATCTGAGAAGATGCTTGATATGATTTCTATCTTCTTGAATTTGAAGAAACTTTGCCTGTGACCTAACCAAAAAAATCAGCAAAAAAATGACCCATGTGCACTTGCGCAGAATGTATATTCTGTGGCTTTGCGGGGAAATGTTCTGAAGAGGTCAATTAATTGCATCTGGTCTAGTGAGTCATTTAGGATGGATTTTTTTTGCTGATTTTTTTGTTTAGAGGATTTGTCCAATGGGGATAGTAGGGTATTAAAGTCTCCTACTATGATTGTATTGCTGTCCTGGAGTTTTTTTTATGTGTTTGTGTGCTCCTATATTGGGTGCGTATATGTTTACTAGAGTTATTTATTCTTGTTGGATTGCTCCCTTTAGTATTATGAAGTGGCTTTCCTTATCTGTTATGTCCTTTACTTTGAGATCTAATTTGTCAGCTATAAGTATTGCTACCCCAGCTTTTTTTTTTTTTTATTTCAATTCACCTGAAAAACCTTTTTCCATCCCTTCACCCTCAGTCTGTGCTTGTCTTTTTTTCTGAGTGGGTTTCTTGTAGACAGCAGATATATAGGTCATGTTTTCTTATCCAATCCGTTACCATGTGTCTTTTGATTGGGGCATTTAATTCATTTACATTTAAAGTTATTATTGATAGGTACTTATTTGTCACCCATTTTTATTCTTTACATTTGTGTTCCTTCTTTGCTTCCTATTTCTTTTTTTTTTTTTTTTTACAGCCGACCCTTTAGCATTTCTTGCATTGCTGGTTTGGTGGTAATAAATTCCTTTAGTCCTTTTTTGCCTGTGAAGCTCCTGATTTCACCTTCAATTTTGATTGATAGCCTTGCTGGGTACAGTATTCTTGGATTCAGACCCTAATTTTGCATGACTTTGTATATTTCATTCCATTCCCTTCTGGATTGATGAGTTTCTGTTGAGAAATCAGTTGCGAGTCTGATGGGGGTTCCTTTGTAGGTAACTTTCTGTCTCTGACTGGGCGCTTTTAAGATTCTTACTTTGTTGTTGGTGTTTGCCAGTTTAATTATAATGTGCCTTGGTGTTGGTCTTTTGGGGTTCATTTTGCTTAGGACTCTGTGAGCTTCTTGGATTTATGTGGGTTTTTCTTACCTATATTAGGGAAGTTTTCTGTCATTATTTCTTCAAACTGGTTTTCTATTCCTTGCTCAGTTTTCTCACCTTCTGGAACCTTTATTATGTGGATGTTGTTTTGTTTTGTGTTGTCCCAAAGTTCCCTTAGGCTCTCCTCCTGTTTTTTAATTTTTTTTTTCTAGAAGCTGCTCTACTTGAGTAGTTTTTCCTGCCTTGTCTTCTAGCTCACTGATGCGGTCCTCTGCTTCTTCTAGTCTACTCTTGATGCTTCCTATTGAGTTCTTTAGAGCAGCAATATCATTTTTCATTTCTTCTTGGTTCTTCTTCATTTCTTCTTGGTTCTTACACATATTGTTGAATTTGTCTTCCATTCTTTTCAGCCACTTTATGACCATTTATCTGGATTCTTTCTTTGACCAGTTGCTTGCCCCCATTTCGTTTACTTTCTTTTCTGGTGATGCCTGCTTTTATTATATAGATGGGAGAAAACTCCAATAAAATAGCCACTAATCCCACCAAATGCCAGCAACAAGTACCTGAAGATGAATACAAACTCCAAACAACAATTAATGCCAAGCGAGGCAAGGGAAAACAGAAGCAAAAACAAAACAAAACAAAACAAAACAAAACCAAAATAACCCCACAAACCAACCAAACAAAAAAAGAATGAGCAAAACAATCACAAACAAGCATAAAAAATCAATATAATCAATAATCCAGCAAATAACCACAAAAGGACAGAGAGAGAAAAAAATTTTTGGATAGTGAAGACAGAGAAGAGAGAGGTGTGTATGGATTTGGAGCAGGGGATTGAAAATTAGATATATAAGTAGGGTGAAATTTTAACAGGGGGTAAAAAGAAGGAATAGGGAAAATCTAAAGCAGGAAAAGGGAAGAGAAACAGGACAACAAAAGGGGAAAAGTTAGGAAGAGAGTGATGTCATAAAGGTGAAGTTGAGATAAGAGTAAAATGATGCTAAAGGAAAAATGAAAATAGAATGTAAAATACTAATCCCACAGTAAAATAAAAATAAAATAAAATGACGCTTTAAAAAAAAGGTAAAATAGTGTTAGTAATATTATTGATTGAAAATAAAAACGTAATAATTAAAAAGGTAAAGTCAAGTGAGGAAAAAAGAATAGTTTCTTAAGTAAAAAATGAAAAAAAAAAGTGCAGTAGTGAAGGTCATTCACTTCCTCTACTGTTCTGTTTGGCAAGCCTTTTTCCTAGTCAGGTCAGTATTATAGTTCCCTGCATTCCAATGTTCCTCAGTGTTGTAAGAGAGTCCTGATTTTTAAGCAGGCAGTATGTCTTAATTTCTTGTATTCCTTTGTGTTTACACAAGTGTCAATTATCCTTCAACCCCTGGGTGGCAGTGTTTCTGGATTGACATTCAAGTCTATAAGTCCTCTCTAGCCAGTGCTTAGATCTTGCTTTCCCTGTGGCACTCAATACCGGTCTGTGGGAGTGAATTGCCCCAGAGCTGGTTCTCTGATGGCTATTCCCCACTATGATCCCCAAGTTCCAGAAAAAACTTTCCCCTGAAGTCTCTTAGGTGTCCCCAATTGGATAATTCTATGTATTGGGCTTAGTAATCAGAAGCAAGGATTTAAAGAAGAAGAAGAAGAAAAAAAGCCAGTGTAAGTGTGCAAAATCCAGGGCTGTCTTTTTTCCCCCCTTGGGTCTAAGCAGTCGGCACACTTTTAAAATTTTTAGGCTGTCCTTTTGTGTTAGATCAAAATGGGTGGCTTTTTAGAGTTCCCTTCTGTTAGCAGCTCTGAAGATCCCCTTCCACATTCATGGATCATGCCAGCCCCAACAGCCATGGATTTTTCTAGGCACAGACTTCCACTGGTCCTCCAGCTCCTGCAGTGTGTGTGTTTCTGCTGCCGGGACAGAGACCTCACCTTATCCCAGGCAAAATCTGACCTTTCTGTGGTAGAGTGTAGAGCTACTCTAAATCTGCATGTTTGCCCCAATTGGGGATCGGTGTTCTGAGGTCCACAGCTTTTTGGTGGGTGCTATAGTTGTAGATTCCCCAGGCTTCTCAAGCTTCCAACAACATACACTTTTCCCTTCAAGATGGTGCGATGTCTGCATCCGAGCCGGTTGCTCTGGGAAGGAACCCAGCATCAGTGGGGTTGCCTGGTCAGGGGAGCACCATCCAGCAGTCCGTCACAGTCTCCTGGAGTATAGCTGTCCCTCAACTCACCAACAAACACTCCCTGTGCAACCACACACTCTCCCTTTGTTTTCTCATTCACACAATATCTTGCAGTCTGTCTTCCCATTGGCAGCTATCTTCCCAGCCAGCTACTACAAGTATTAATATTTAAACCCACTTATGACAACAAACCTCAGCAAACTAATAATAGAAGAGAACTCCCTTAACCTGATAAAAGACATCCACAAAACATTTATATTTAACAGTAAAAGACTAAATTGTTTTTTTTTTAAATCCTCACCCAATGACATACTTTTATTGATTTGAAGGAGGAAGGGAGAAGAAGAGAGAAAGATCTATGCTAGATCTTTTAAATTTCTATATATGCTTTTTAAAAATTAAATCTTTATTATTCAGATTATTATATTTGTTTCTCTTTT
>JAAGEH010000040.1:2154093-2206356 GCA_011751065.1 Lasiurus cinereus
TGAATGATAGCTTTGCTGGCTAGAGTATTCTTGGTTGTAGGTTCTTGCTATTCATCACGTTGACTATTTCTTGCCACTCCCATCTGGCCTGCATTGTTTCTGTTGAGAAATCAGCTGACAATCGTATGGGTGCTCCCTTGTAGGTAATGAACTGTTTTTCTCTTACTGTTTTTAATATTCTCTCTTTGTCTTTTGCTCTTGGCATTTTAATTATGATGTGTCTTGGTGTAGTCCTCTTTGGATTCCTTTTATATGGGGTTCTGTGTGCTTCCTGGATTTGTAAGTCTATTTATTTTACCAGATGTAGGAAGTTTTCAGTCATTGTTTCTTTAAATAAGTTTTTAGTATCTTGCTCTCTCTCTTCCTCTGGCACCCCCACAATTCTGATATTGGTACACTTGAAGCTGTCCCAGAGGCTCCTTACATTATCTTTACATTTTTGGATTCTTTTTTCTTCTTGCTTTTCCAGTTGAGTGTTTTCTGCTTCTTTATATTTCAAATTTTTGACTTGATTCTTGTGTTCCTCTAGTCTGCTGTTAGGTCTCTGTATAATATTTTTTATTTCAGTCAGTGTATGTTTAATTTCTAGTTGGACCTTTTTATCTCTAGTTGGTCCTTTTTCATCTCCTCTTGGGTCTCGCTAACTTTATCCATCTTTTCTAAGATATTCCTGAAAAACCTTATAACTGCAGTTTTGAACTCTATATTTAGTCATTTGTTTTCCTCCATTTATTTTGTTTGTGATCTCTTCCTTTGTCTCTGCATTTTCACTATGCTGGGAGAACTTTTGTGTTACATTCTGTCTTACGATACAAGACTTGCAAAACTGCAAAAGCCTCTCTGTTGAGATTGGGATGGGTGGAGCCTCAAGGCTT
The DNA here is from genome assembly GCA_011751065.1 of Lasiurus cinereus. Lineage (NCBI taxonomy): Eukaryota > Metazoa > Chordata > Mammalia > Chiroptera > Vespertilionidae > Lasiurus > Lasiurus cinereus. The sequence goes on from JAAGEH010000040.1 coordinate 2,154,969, forward strand.
AATGGACCGCCTTGCCTTCTAGTTGGCCCCGCCCTCCACAGCCCCTGAATCTCAGAGACTGGGTAATCACTGGAGTGTTCCCTGTATGAGCGCTCCGTATGCCCGTGCTCTCACAGTACCTCTAGACCAGTGGTTCTCAACCTTCCTAATGCCATGACCCTTTAATACAGCTCCTCATGTGGTGGTGACCTCCAACCATAAAATTATTTCCGTTGCTACTTCATAACTGTAATTTTGCTACTGTTATGAACTGTAATGTAAATATCTAATATGCAGGATGTATTTTCATTGTTACAAATTGAACATAATTAAAGCATAGGATTAATCACAAAAACAATATGTAATTATATATTGTGAAATACTTATTTCTAATTACAAATAAATTAAATTTTGTCTTGAATCCTGGTGTAGCATGGGTAACAGTCTTAATATGATCACAGTGAACTACATTGCTATACTTTGCTACACCTAGGAGCGGTCTGTTGGTTCCTAAGACCATGGGAAATATGTGTTTTCTGATGGTCTTAGGCGACCCCCTGTGAAAGGGTCATTCAATCCCCAAAGGGGTCGCGACCCACAGGTTGAGAACTGCTGTTCTAGACTGCTGCTTTTCCGGCTCCCCTGTACTCCGGGACCATATGAATCTGGGTTCCCAGGGTTTCGCCCGAAACTGGGGTTTAGTGGAGTTAGAAGTGGCGCAGTTGGGAGGCTCTGTCTCCCACCCACTTGTGAAAGCCAGTGGCACAATCAGCAGTCGGTCTTCTCTGCACAGTATTGTGAGCGCCACCAAACTTCTGACCTTTTGTGACTCCCCTAAATTTCCGTGCACTTCTCCCTTCTCACAGTCCAAGCTCCCCCCATATGAGTTTCGGCTGGACCTGGGGTTTATTGTCATAGGATAAGGGGTTCAATGCCATTGGGAATCTCCTTCTCCCTCCCGCCAGAGAAAGCCAGCCAGGTACTCCAGCACCCGCTCTCTCTACGCGCGCATTTCTGTACCTCAGCTTTTTGTAGCTCCTCTGGGTCTCTGTGAGCCCCTCTCTTTCCTTCTAGTTGTAGAATTTCCACTCAGCCAGCTTTCCTGTGATTTTGGATGATGTCCATTCTGTCTTTTAGTTGGAGTTTTGAAATTGTTGTGCGAGGCAGCAGTGTAGGTGTTTACCTATGCTGCCATCTTGGATTCTCCCTCTATATATGCTTTTAATAGTCAAATGATCAATTCCTAAAAATTGCTGGGAAGTTGATTAGTATTGTATTGAATATGTATAAAAAATTAAAAATGATTGACATTTTAGGATTTAGTCTTTCTAATCAATGATCATGGTATATCTCTCCATTTATTTAGGCCTTCAGGAGGTAGAGTGTCCTTGTCCCCAATGATAGCCAATTGCATGGAGTTCTCAGAACTCTGCTGAGTAGGACTCCACCTTTACTTGTCTATTTGGAGCAGGGGACAGGTACCCACACCTTAGAAGGCTGAAGCCAGTAGGAACATGTAGGTAAATGACCCAGGTGCCCAAGAACCAAGTTTTCTCCTGGATCTGACACAGTAAGCTTTGGCAGGTTGATTAGGCTGGTGTCCATGCACAGTGGCTGCTGGGGCTCTTGATTGAGGTGCCTGTGAAAATAGAGGAAGTTTCAAACTCAGTGGTTATAGAGGGTGTTCTTTCGAGACCAATGTTCATTTTATAAGAAGCATCTCAACACCTCTCATAGAGATTGGAAGTGCTGAGTCTCAAGGGTTTAACTGCTAGATTATGTGATTAGATTGGAATTTCCCAATGGGATTATATGGATCAGGGAAAGATAATGCCACAATTGCTCTGCCACCTGGGGAGACATTTGAGCAGTGCTGGCACCAACTGGAACAATTTTCAACATTTTCATAGAGGTAGTTTAATAATGTGGCCAGCAGGCAGGTGCCAGATAGCTAGCAATCAAGTATCTTCCTGTTCTGGATGCAAAAGCCTATGGGACATTAGAGGCTGAGCAGAAGCCCAAATCCAAGAGCTACGATTTGAGGGAAAAAAAAGTCGGATTCTGAGGAGTAGGAGACTGTAAATGAAAATTTTAAGGTAGGAGAACTGCCTTCTCCTTCACTGTTTTCTCCAGCTTGCTCAACAATGTTTTTAACTGAATTTCTATAGACTTATTGAGAGGTCTAGAAGAGCATATTATATCTAGGATGCATGAAATCTTATTAAAGAGTGAGCAATTAGTGATATGACAGGTAAAACTTAGACACCTTATTAAGCCTGTAGTGATGAGGAAGAATTCAAGACCATGATGAATAAAGATGAATGTGCATAGACTCTTGCACTCAGAGTAGAAGTCTTTAGAATACTCCATTGTACCTATTTGTTAGTCCTCAATACTGGACTTAATTGGTGGCTATTAACATATACATAGGGCTGAGGGGGGGGGCAAAGCTAGAGCTGCCTTCATGTGTCATCTGTGGTTTTAAATTTTGAATGAACATCCCAAGATATTTCTGGGGCAACTGCCAAATTTCAGCAGTTAATGGAAAAGTAATTGGGGCTATTCATTATCTACAATTGTTGGTTTGGCACAAGAAGCAAAAAGCCTGAGGAGCTTGATCTCTGGGGTTGGGTGGAGCAGGTATACAGTTATCCCTAGAGAAACACAGATTCTATCAAACATCTATATGATGCATGGAGTGTTAGTGCTACACCACTGATGGTCCTGAAAAAATGCCACTATACGAAATGGTCCTTGATTCTATTAATTACAGGAAATGTATAATTCAATGGCAATTATAGGAGGATTAAAAAGAATTATTCCCCCATTTTTATACCACTCGGAAGTTCACTCGGATTCATCATATGAAGGCTGTGACATTTAGGCACAGCAGCACACACTGTTGGGGGCCACCTCTGTTCAGGACAATGGCCTCCTGAAAGTTTTGGTGGAGAAGGGGAGAGGACCATGCAGGACACTCAGGGCACTGTTTGTTGAGTGTGAATCTCGAATTCATCCTCTCTGACTCTATAAATCCTTATTATCCACATGGTATTTCAGGATGATGCTCTAACCAACTGGGCTACCTGGCCAGAGCCTTCACCATGTCTTATTTTCTACACTCTGATGCTTTGGCAGCGAGGGCCTTACTGACTCTGGAGGGTCTGTCCTTCCCAGGGAAGCCAGGTCCTAGAGATAGTAATTAACTCCTTCCTGAGCAAATACAAACCAATGGATCCATAGCCCATCTTCCCAATCTTCACACTCTGAGCCACTATCCATCTGCCCTAATAATCTCCTAGGGGCAAGGACCAGACAATTACTGACAGCTTCTATGCCCAGAGCCTACTGAAATGATTCAAACCAAGGAGTCTCAGCCTGTTTACCCTGCCTCACCTGTTCCTCCCTGAAAAACCAGGTTTTTTCTCTCACTCTCTGCCTCCTTACTGAGTCTGTTGCTTCCCCTATGTGGCCCCCACAATGGTGTGGCATTCCCCCCACCTCTTGGGGACTGTGTGTAACAAACTCTCTTTTCAGTGGCAGTGTCATTTTTTGATCTGTTGGCCTTACCATACCTCAAATTTCCTATTAATACCCTATATTTTATTTTATTTTAAATTTAATAAATATTGTTTAGATTATTACATTTGTTTCTCTTTTTTCCCCCCATAGCTTCCCTCCATCACCTCCCACCCCTCCCTCTATCTTACCCTCCCCCCACTCCTTTCCCAATTCTATTATATTCACCAGTTTATTCTGTTCATCAGATTTTTAATTCACTTTTTAGATTCACTTGTTGATAAGTATGTATTTGTTGTTCATGATATTTATCTTTATCTTTTACTTCTTCCTCTTCCTAAAGAGTGAGTACCTTTCAGCATTTCATATAATACTGATTTGGTGTTGATGAACTCCTTTAGCATTTTCTTATCTGTGAGGGTCTTTATCTGCCCTTCAATTCTGAATGATAGCTTTGCTGGGTAGAGTAATCTTGGTTGTAGCTTCTTGCTATTCATCACTTTGAATATTTCTTGCCACTCCCATCTGGCCTACATAGTTTCTGTTGAGAAATCAGCTGACAATTGTATGGGTGTTCCCTTGTAGGTAATTAACTGTTTTTCTCTTGCTGCTTTTAATATTCTCTTGTCTTTTGCTGTTGGTATTTTAATTATGATGTGTCTTGGTGTGGTCCTCTTTGGATTCCTTTTATTTGGGGTTCTGTGTGCTTCCTGGACTTGTAAGTCTATTTCTTTTTTCAAATAGGTTTTCAATATCTTTCTCTCTCTTCTTCTGGCACCCCCATAACTCTGATGTTGGTACGCTTGAAGTTGTCCCAGAGGCTCCTTACACTATCTTCCAATTTTTGGATTCTTTTTTCTTTTTTCTTTTCCAGTTGAGTGTTTTCTGCTTCTTTGTATTTCAAATTTTTGACTTGATTCCTGTGTTCCTCTAGTCTGCTGTTAGGTCTCTGTATAATATTTTTTATTTCAGTCAGTGTACATTTAATTTCTAGTTGGTCTTTTTTCATCTCCTCTTGGATCTTGCTAAATTTATCCATCTTTTTTAGGAAATTCTTGAAAAACCTTATAAGTGTGGTTTTGAACTCTATATTTAGTCATTTGTTTTCCTCCATTTCTTTCGTTTGTGGTCTGTTCCTTTGTTTCTGCATTTTCACTATGCCAGGAGAACTTCTGTGCTGGAATCAGCCTTATGATGCAAGACTTGCAAAACTGCGAAAGCCTGTCTGTTCAGATTGGGTGGGGTGGAGTCTCAGGGCTGAGCAGAGACAGCCTTGGCTTCCAGTAAGCCCCACCCTACACGGCCCCTGGGTCTCAAGTGTCTCTCAGTAATCAGTAATCGCTGCGGCCCTTTCTGTACACACGCATAGGTGACTCCAGACCTCTGCCTTTCTGGTTTCCTTGTGCTCCAGGACCTGTATGAGTCCTGATCCCAGGGTCTCACTCGAAACTGGGGTTCAATGCAGTTAGAAGTGGCACAGTTGAGAGGCTTTGTCTTCCACCCACCAGAGAGAGCCAGCGGCACAATCAGTAGTTCATCCTCTGTGTGCTCATTGGTTTGTGTGCCCCAGACTTCTCCCCTTTTGCAGCTCCCCTAAATTTTCATGCTCTCTTCCCTTTTCACAGTCCAGACTCCCCCTGTATGAGTCTTGCCCGGAGCTTGAATTCAATACTGTAGGATAAGGGGTTCCGTGCGGTTGGGAGTTTCTGTCTCCCTCCCATCAGAGGAAGCCAGCCAGGCACACTGCCGCCTGCTCTCTCCACACACGCGTCTCCATACCTGAGTTTTTTGCAGCTTCTCTGAGTCTCTGTGAGCCCCTCTCTTTCCTTGTAGTTATAGAATTTTCACTCAGCCAACTTACTTGTGGTTCTGGATGATGTACATTGTCTTTTAGTTGTAGTTTTGAAATTGTTGTGCAAGGCAGCAGTTTAGGTGATTACCTATGCTGCCATCTTGGTTTCTTCAATACCCTGTATTTTAAACAATGGTGATAGTGAGTATAGACAACTCTTTCAGGGCATTTTTCTGTAAAGAGGATTAGAAGAATGGGAAAACTAGAGGGGAATATGGGATCAACACATTACAGTATATTTGCATACTGATGATCATGACCTCATCCATAGGTGTATGATTTTGTCTAGTCTCTCCCTGCACCCCTTCAACCATTTACCCCTGAGAATTGTCAGTCTACTCCCTCTCTATGCTCCTGATTCTATTATATTCACCAGGTTATTCTGTTCATCAGCTTTCATTTTTTATTTATTTTTATTTATTTATTTATTTTATCTATGCTGCCATCTTGGTTTTTCCCCTCCAATTTTTACATTTTTAAACAGCTGAAAATAAAGAACATTAATGCATGACATATAACAAGTTACAAAAATTCAAATAAAGTTTTATTGGGACACAGAAAAGCTCATGTGTTTTCTTTTTTATTTTTAATTAAATCTTTACTATTCAGATTATTAACTTTCTCTTTTTTCCCCTCCATAGCACCCCTCCACCCAACTCCCACCCTTCCCTCTGCCCTTACCTCCCTCCCATTGACCTCATGCATAGGTGTATGATTTTTGTCCAGTCTCTCCCTGTACACCCCTCACTCCTTTCCCCCTGAGAATTATCAGTCCACTCCCTTTCTGTGCTCCTGATTCTATTATATATTCACCAGTTTATTCTGTTGATCAAATTTTTAATTCACTTAATTTTTAGATTCACTTGTTGATGGATATGTATTTGTTGTTCATAATTTTTTGGCTTTTACCTTTTTCTTTTTCCTCTTCTAAAAGAGTACCTTTCAGCATTTCATATAATACTGGTTTGGAGTTGATGAACTCCTTTAGCTTTTTCTTCTCTGTGAAGGTCTTTATCTGCCCTTCAATTCTGAATGATAGCTTTGCTGGATAGATTATTCTTGGTTGTAGGTTCTTGCTATTCATCATGTTGAATATTTCTTGCCACTCCCATCTGGCCTGCATCGTTTCTGTTGAGAAATCAGCTGACAGTCGTATGGGTGCTCCCTTATAGGTAATTAACTGTTTTTCTCTTGCTGCTTTTAATATTCTCTCTTTGTCTTTTGCTCTTGGTATTTTAATTATGATGTGTCTTGGTGTAGTCCTCTTTGGATTCCTTTTATATGGAGTTCTGTGTGCTTCCTGGACTTGTAAGTCTATTTTTTTTTACCAGATATGGAAAGTTTTCAGTCATTATTTCTTTAAATACGTTTTCAGTAATTTGCTCTCTCTCTTCTTCTGGCACCCCCACAATTCTGATGTTGGTACGCTTGAAGCTGTCCCAGAGACTCCTTACATTATCTTCACATTTTTGAATTCTTTTCTCTTCGTGCTTTTCCATTTGAGTGTTTTCTGATTCTTTATATTTCAAATTTTTGACTTGATTCTTGCCTTTCTCTAGTTTGCTGTTAGGACTCTGTATAATATTTTTTATTTCAGTCAGTATATGTTTAATTTCTAGTTGGTCCTTTTTCATCTCTAGTTGGACCTTTTCCATCTCTAGTTGGATCTTTTGCATCTGTAGTTGGTCCTTTTTCACCTCCTATTGGCTCTCGCTAACTTTATCCAACTTTTCTAGAATATTCTTAAAAAACCTTATAAGCGTGGTTTTGAACTCTATATCCAGTTGTTTGTTTTCCTCCATTTCTTTTGTTTGTAATCCCTTCCCTTGTCTCGGCATTTTCACTATGCCTGAAGAACTTCCGTGTTGGATTGAGCTTTATGATACCAGACTTGCAAAACCGCAGAAGCCTCTCTGTTGAGCTTGGGATGGGTGGAGTCTCAGGGCTTAAGGGACCGCCTTGCCTTCCAGTCGGTCCCGCCTACCATGGCCCCTGAGTCTCATGTGACTGGGTAATCGCTGGAGCGGTCCTTGTGCGCACACAGTGCCTCTAGACTGCTGCCTTTCCGGCTCCCCTGTGCTCCAGGACCACACTAGTCTAGGTCCCCAGGGTTTCACCCGAAACAGGGGCTTAGTAGAGTCAGAAGTGGCACAGTTGTGAGGGTCTGTCTCTTGCCCTCTTGTGAAAGCCAGTGGCACAATCAGCAGTCTGTCCTCTGTGCAGTGCCGTGCGCCACCAGACCTCTGATCTTTTGCGACTCCCCTAAATTTCCGTGCACCTCTCCTTTTTCACAATCCAAACTCCCCCCATATGAGTTTCGGCTGGATCTGGGGTTTAGTGTCGTAGGGTAAGGGGTTCAATGTCTTTGAGAGTCTCCGTTTCCCTCCTGCCAGAGAAAACCAGCCAGGTACTCCGGCACCCAGTCTCTCCACGCCAAGTCTCCGTACCTCAGCTTTTTGCAGCTCCTCTGGGTCTCTGTGAACCCCTCTCTTTCTTTCTACTTGTAGAATATCCACTCTGCCACCTTTCCTGTGGTTCTGGATGATGTCTGTTCTGTCTTTTAGTTGTAGTTTTGAAATTGTTGTGCGAGGCAGCAGTGTAGGTGTTTACCTATGCTGCCATCTTGAATTCTCCTGTTCATCAACTTTTAAATAACTTAATTTTTAGATTCACTTGTTGATAGATATGTATTTGTTGTTCATAATTTTTATCTTTATCTTTTTCTTCTTCTTCCTCTTCTTAAAGAGTACCTTTCAGCATTTCATATAATACTGGTTTGGTGTTGATGAACTCCTTTAGCTTTTTCTTATCTGTGAAGCTCTTTATCTGCCCTTCAATTCTGAATGATAGCTTTGCTGGGTAGAGTAATCTTGGTTGTAGGCTCTTGCTATTCATCACTTTGAATATTTCTTGCCACTGCCATCTGGCCTGCATAGTTTTTGTTGAGAAATCAGCTGACAATCATATGGGTTCTTTCTTGTAGTTAATTAACTGTTTTTCTTTTGCTGCTTTTAATATTCTCTTTGTTTTTTTGCTCTTGGTATTTTAATTATGATGTGTCTTGGTGTGGTCCTCTTTGGATTCCTTTTGCTTGGGGTTCTGTGTGCTTCCTGGACTTGTAAGTCTATTTCTTTCTCCAGGTGGGGGAAGTTTTCAGTCATTATTTCTTCAAATAGGTTTTCAGTATCTTGCTTTCTCTCTTCTTCTGGTACCCTCATAATTCTGATGTTGGTACACTTGAAGTTGTCTCAGAGGCTCCTTACACTATCTTCACATTTTTGGATTCTTTTTTCTTTTACAGTGGAGTGTTTTTTGCTTCTTTGTATTTCAAATCTTTGACTTGATTCTTAGGTTCCTCTAGTCTGCTGTTAGGTCTCTGTATAATATTTTTTATTTCAGTCAGTATATGTTTAATTTCTAGTTAGTCCTTTTTCATCTCCTCTTGGGTCTCGCTAAATTTATCCATCTTTTCTAGGAAATTCTTGAAAAACCTTATAACCATGGTTTTGAAGTCTATATCCAGTCATTTGTTTTCCTCCATTTCTTTTGTTTTGATCTGTTCCTTTATCTCTGCGGTTTTTGCTGCTTCCCTGAGTTGGTAGAGTAGCTTTGTGTGTTAGGTGTCCTATATGGTCCAGTAGTCCCGTCTCCCCAGTTACCTCAGGTGGACTCTCTTGGTGCACTCCTTTATGGGTGTATACAGTCTTGTAGTTAAGCCTTGATTGTTGTTGGTATCACTGCGGGGAACTGATCTCCAGGCCAATTGGCTGTGAGGACCAGCTGTGTCTATGCCGGGAGAACTTCTGTGCTGAAGTCAGCCTTATGATACAAGACTTGCAAAATTGCAACAGCCTCTGTGTTCAGCTTTGATGGGGCGGGGTCTCAGGCTTCCTGTCAGCTCTGCCCTATGAGGGCCTTTAGTCTCAATGTCCCTTGGTAATTGCTGCAACCCTCTCCACACACTCGCACTCCCCCACCTCCAGACTTCTGCCTTTCCAGCTCCCCTGAGTTTCCCTGTGCTCTGGGGACCCCTATGAGTCTGTGTCTCCAGGGTCTTGCCTGAAACTGGGGTTCACTGCAGTTGGAAGTGTATTTCAGTGCAGTTTGGAGCATCTGTCTCCCTCCTGCTAGGGAAAGCCAGCAGCACAATCAGCAGTCATCTTTCTGTGTGTGCACTTATGTTCATGCACCTCCAGAACTCTGTCTTTTGTGGCTCTCCTACGTTTCCGTGCACTCCTCCCTTTTCAGGATAGTCCAGACTCCCCTCATATGAGTCTTGCCCGGAACTTGGGTTCAGTGCAGTTAGATATGGGGTTCAGTGCAGTTGGGAATTTCTGTCTCCCTCCCACAAGAGGAAGCCAGCCAGGCACTCCGCCGCCCATCCTCTCTATGTACATCTCTGTACCTCAGCTTTTTGCAGCTCCTCTGAGTCTCCATGAGCCCCTCTCTTTCCTTCTAGTTGTAGAATTTCCACTCAGCCAGCCTTCCTGTGGTTCTGGATGATGTCTGTTCTGTCTTTTAGTTGCAGTTTTGAAGTTGTTATGCAAGGCAGCAGTGTAGGTGTTTACCTATGCCGCCATCTTGGTTTCTCCCAAACTGATTTTTGACAAAGATTTAAAATCAATTCAAAAGAAGAAAGATAACCTTTTCAATAAATGATTGCTAGAACAATTGAACATCTATGGGGGAAAAAAAAAAGCAAACCAAACAAACAAAATACTTTTTTCCTGGATCTCACAGTTTATAAAAAAAATTACCTCAAAATGCATCAAGTACTTAATTTTACAACATAAAGCTATAAAACATTTAGGAAAAGACATATGAGAAATCTTTAAGATCTAAGGTTACACCAAAAATTCTTTGACTGAAAACCAAAAGTATGAACCATAAAGGGAAAAACTGGTAAATTAGACTTCATGAAAATTTAAAACTTTTGCTTTGCAAAGGACCCTGCCAAAAGATGAAAATACAAGCCACAAACTGGAAAAACCTTTGCAAACCACACATTCAACAAAGGACTAGTATCTGGAATACATCAAGAACTCTCAGAACCTGGCAGTTATAAAACCAAACAATACAATTAAAAAATGGGCAAAACAGAAGAGATGTTTCTCTGAAGAGGTTATGCAGATTACAAATAATCACATACATAAATCTGCCATTAGAGAAATTCACTATCATTAGGAGTATTCACTATCTTCCACACCTGTATTTTTTTTTCTTTTTGTTAATCCTCACCTAAGAATATATTTTCCACTGATTTTTAGAGAGGGTTGGACAGAGAGAGGAGGAGAGAGAAATGTTCATGTGTTGCCTCCCACATGGCCCTGACTAGGGGCAGGGATTGAACCTGCAACCCAGGTGGGTACCTTTTGGTGCTTGAGCCAATGCTGTAACCACTAAGCAACACGGTTTAAGGCTCTTTATTTTTAATCCTTACCCAAAGATTTGTTTTTATGGCTTTTAGAGAAAGAGAAAGGCAGAGGTGAGAGGTTGGCAGGGTTAGGGCGTGGGGAGAGAGAAACAGTGCTAGGTTGCCTTCTATATGTGCCCTGACCCGGGATGAAATCTGCAGTGTAGGTATGTTCCATGACCAGAAATGGAACCCACAACCTTTTTGTGTTCGGGATGATGCTCCAAGCAACAAAGCCATGCTACCAGGGCTCCCACACCCCATTTTGCTTTTCTCCACAGCATTTATCACCACTATATGCACCATCTCTTTATTCATGCACTTATTTATTGTCTGTCTCCCTCCAGTAAAATGCCATCTCCATGAGGGTGGGGCCTATCTTTTACTTACTACTTCTTCACTCTGGCCTTAGTTTTGCCTGGCAGGTGGTGAGCACTCCATCAATGTTTACAGAATAAGTGAATACATGCTCTTGCAAGTTTAGGTGGGATTCAGCTAATGACTTTTATCCATGGGGTGCTGTTTTTTTTGTCAAATAATAGAATTTTAATCACTTTTCCCTTCTTTTCTATGGTATTTGACTTACTCCAATTTTCTACTCGTTCTTGAGTTTTGGTAATTAATATTTTGTTAGGGAACCATCCATTTTCTCTAAATTTGCAAAATAATTTCAATAGAGTTAGACATCCTAGTCTCTTATAATTCTTTTACTCTTTTATCTCTTTTTTATTTAGCAAGGATCACCAAGGGTTTTTTTTCTACCTTATTGTTTTTATTGTTGTTGCAAAGTATTCATTTCATACTTACTTTTCTAATTCTTACCTCACTGAATCCACCCTTAACTTGTTTAATCTGTTTCCTTTCTTCTGATTTATTTTATTATTCTTTTCTTTCTAATATCTTATGTTGATGTATTAATTAAGATGAAGGCTAAATTGCTGGGGCAAGGGCATTTTAAAACCTCCCTATTATTTTTCTTCCATAGGAGTCCTGGTGGGTAGGTAGTCTGCTCCATACAAGTCATTCAGGGACATAAGCAAGCAGAAAACTGCCGTTCTCTAGGGTGGGGTGCGCACCATAACACGAGGGACAATCCTGTCTGTTGCCTGCTTTTGTAAAAAATGGTTTTGTTTTTTTTAAAAAATATATTTTATTGATTTTTTACAGAGAGAAAGGGAGAGGGATAGAGAGTTAGAAACATCGATGAGAGAGAAATATTGATCAGCCGCCTCCTCCTGCACACTCCCTACTGGGGATGTGCCCACAACCAAGGTACTACATGCCCTTGACCAGAATCGAACCTGGGACCTTTCAGTCCGCAGACCTATGCTCTATCCACTGAGCCAAACCGGTTTCGGCTGTAAAAAATGTTTTATTGCGACATAACCATACTGACTTATTTACATCTGCCTATGGCTGCGTTTGAGCTACAGTGGCAGAATTGAGCGGATATGACAGAAAGCAGATGGCCCACAAAACCCAAGTTATTTTCTCTCTGGCCTTTTTCAGGAAAAGTTGTTGACACTGTGCTAAGGCAGTGTCCTGTGTGCCTAATCACAATGGGGTCACCACTAGGCCCTTCTTCCAGCTGCAGAGGGAGGGAAAGAAAATAGGGACACTGCATGCCATGAACACCAGTAACAAAAAAGCAATGCATGTCACCATTATTATTTAACATTTTCCTTGGAGACTTTAGTAAATATAAGAACATGAAATGACTGGCATGGACATTAGATAATACATAAAAGTATATACATATATATATATATATATATTTTTTTTTTTTTTTGCTGGTGATATGAATGTACACTTTGGCAAGCCCCAGAGAAGAGAGGAAAAAACCAACCAACTAGAATAATTATGCAACTTCGGTTAGTTAGTAAATAGGAAATAAATGTTAAAATAAATCAACAGCTTTCTTATATTCTAGCAATACAAATCTAGATGTGAAAAATGAAGATGCGTTTTAAATTACACAGGAAAAATTTTAACAAGGTAGACTGAGGGTCGATATTAATAATCTGTAATATTAAAAGACATTAAGTAAAATATTAAAAAATAGAAAAGTCTTCTATGTTCTTGGGTGCAATGATTTATTTATATTATGTTACTTCTTTAAAAATTAACATCTAAATATTATGCTTCTTCCAATGAGAATAGAATTAGAAAAAACAGGGTTCTTTTTTGTAATTGAATAAAATATAGGGTGTCCTCAAACAATATATACACACTGAATAATTATAAAGGCAATGTTTATCAAAAAATACATTTCATTTTTAAAATGTAATAGAATCTACAAAAAAGTATGTATTCTTTTTTTAAGTATATTTTTTATTGATTTCAGAGACAATGGGAAAGGGAGAGAGATAGAAACCTCAATGATGAGAGAGCATTATTGATCAGGTTGTCTTTTACAGGCCCTACACTGGGAATGGAGCCCACAACCTGGACATGTGCCCTGACCGGGAATTGAACCATGACCTCCTGGTTCATAGGTCGATGCTCAACCACTGAGCTATGCCTGCCAGGCACTCTTTATTCTTAATTTTTATTGAACAAAATATCTAGGGCAATAGTGAAGAAAACCATGAAAAGGAATATTGGAGAGATTTGCCATACTCATAGAACCAACCCTAAAGTCACCTTAAACATCAATAAAGTCTCCAGCTAACAGAAGAATCCAATATGTGACAAGTATGAAAGTTCATTGAAGAGAGTCTATAGTGTGATGCCAGTACAACCATCTTCTTTTCTTGAAGAAATTAAAATTATATCAGTATTTTATACCTGATATAAAAAATAAACTGAAGTTTAAATATAAAAATATTAAACAATAAAAACCTTATGAAAAAATTTGGGAAGAGTGATAAAGTTAGTCTTTAACCCAATAATTTTTTTTTAAATATATTTTTATTGATTTCAGAAAGGAAGGGAGAGGGAGAGCTAGAAACATCAATGATGAGAGAAAATCACCAATCAACTGCCTCCTGCACACTCCCCACTGGGGATCCAGCCTGCAACCGGGCATGCGCCCTGACCAGGAATCGAACCTGACACCCTTCAGTCTGCAGGCCGATGCACCATCTTCTGAGCCAAACCAGCTAGGGCTAACCCAGTAATTCTAATCCTGAGGTTCTATGCCATATAATAAAGCCTGGAAATCTAGGGCCAGAGATAAAATTTTATTATGACTACATAAAAATTCACAACTTAAAAAATGGTATCTATAAGTCTTTTTCATACTAAAGGCATGAAAAAAAACAATATTGCTAGGAAAAGCTTATAATGAAGATGACAAATGATTAATTTCTCTATTATACAAAGAAAATGTACAGATTCACTAGAATCAAGCATCTAATGAAAATGAGCAAAGGGTGTAAAAACAGGTAAGTCTTGCAAGAGAAATGTAATTGGCCACCAAATAAATGAAAAGGTGTTCAAGTTTACTAGTAAGTCCGGCAGATAGCAAATAAAGTCACAATTGAAATATCCCTTTATTCCCACCGGACACACAAAACTGAAAAGAAATGTAATGCTTATAACTAATTGGTTTAAGGAGGTGGGGAGGGGTAGTGTTTTTACATATTAGGAGTGTGTAGTGTTATAGAAATGAACACTAAAACATTCTTGTAAAGCAATCTGGTGACATCTTTTAAATTTGAAATTTCAAATACTCTTCAACCTAGAGATTCCTCTTTTGAGAATTTGTCCTATAGATCAATTAATAAGGATCTATGATTATGGACGCTTCCTAAAGCATTGTTCACAGTGGTCAAGATCCAGAAATAAAGATTGTCCATCACTAGCATTTTTATTAAATGTTTAAGGAAATACATTTAAATATGTTTATAGTCAATGATTAATGTTAATGTATTAGATACAATAGGTTTAATGAGACATGTAATATTTGTTTGAAAAAGTTTGCTTAATATGTTATAAATTATATATTTAGCTGAGAACTTGTACCAATAATAATATGTATCCATCTAATGCCCCCCAAGATATTTCAATAATGAAGAAAATGACAATATGATAGTAACTTCTACCTGGAAAGTAAACTGATATAAATAGCAACTTAGAGAATATTTAAAAATGTTCATCTTCACCAACAATTAAAAAAAAAGTAAACACTTAAATTGGTATTTTTGGAGGGCAATCTGGCATTATTGATCATAATTTGATAATTTGTAGAATTCAAGATTCTGCCATGTCCTTTGAATTATCTTACTATTTTTTTTTGGGGGGGGAGCGTTGTTTTTTTGTGTGTGACTCAATATATTATCAATTTTTATGCCTCATTAAAGTTTCAAATACTAAGTGTACTAGTTAATAATAGCAGATTTTGTAATAACAGAAAACACGATAATTTCAAGAGAAAAATAAAAAGTGCTTTATTCAAAGTAAAGTCCATCGCTAGGTACACATTTTCCCATCTTTCAGATAATTTGTAGATACCATCCCAATAGAATTTTTCTTGTTTTGAGGCAAACCATTCAGAAACCCCATTTTCCACTTCTTCATATGTTTTGAAGTGCTGCTCAGAAAGTGTGTGTGTGTGCCATCAATCTGAGCAAGTGGTAATCTGAAGGAGCAAGGTCTGGTTAAGATAGCGGGTGGGTTAATACTTCCCAGGCAACATCTTTTAACATGTCTTTAACTGATTTTGAAGTGTGTGATGGTGCATCATCACGAAGCAAAATTAATTTGCCGTGTCTTCTGGCACATTCTGGTAATTTCACAATCAAAGCGTGGTTCAAATTATTTGTTGTCAGTAGTGATCAGTATTAACGGTTTCACCTGGTTTTAGAAGCTCATAATATACCATATCTTCCTGATCCCACCAAATGCAGAGCATTGTCTTCTTTCCGAAGTGATTTGGCTTTGCAGTCAATGTTGATGGTTGACCTGGATCAACCCATAATTTTATGCATTTGAAATTCTCAAAATAAATCCACTTTTCATGGTCAGTCACAATTCCATGCAAAAAAGACTTTCTTTCATGCCACTGAAGCAACATTTTATTGATGACTTTTTGGTTTTCTATTTGTCTTTCCTTCAGTTGATGTGGCAACCATTTTCCTTCTTTTAAAATCTTTCCCTTTGTTTGTAAATGATCGAAAATTGTTTGCTGAGCAACATTTAAATTTTCTGCAAGTTGTTTTTGAGTTTGACATGCAACTTCATCCAATAATGCTTGTAATTGTTGGTCTTAAAACTTTTTCAATTGATCTGGACGTTCTTTGTCTTTCATATAGAAATCATCATTTTTAAAGCATTTAATCCAGTGATCACAAGTATCTTGAGATGGAGCATGTTCACCATAAGCTTCCTGAAGTATTCAGCAGCACTTTTCTTTAAAATAAAGTAATGAATTATAGTTTCCCACAAATGCTTTAATTTTGGGGAGCACAAAATTTGACATTTTAAAGTGTAAAAATATCTATGATGGTAAAACCTTCAGCAAATTTGACATAAAGTTTTGAAGCTTGTTGTCAAAACAACAAAAGAGCATACATATCAAATCGCATATATATCAACATATGTGTAACTCCATCTATTGAATAAAAATTTGCATTATTAACCAGTACACCTAGTATAGCTATTAAAAATTATAGGTTCCTCATTTCCATAGGTACTAAGTGCTTTACCACAGCTTCCTTTCCTCTGGTGCCTCTGCTGCTGCCCCACATTCATGCTGTCTCACGGTTGCTCCTGACATTCACATTCTGCTTGACCATATTTGGCCCTGTTACTGGTATCTCTCCAACTTATACTTGTACCAAAAATCTAGGACTCTGCAAGTCAGAATCCTATCAAAATCTTTTGCTTGCAGTTGGGTGGACACAGAGAGGGAGGAGTATGGAGGAATGGGGTAGCTCCCCTCCCAGCTCACCCCGCAGATTTTATCATGAGTGTAATCTCTAAAAACCACAGCATCTCCATTTCACCCATTCAGACTGGGTCCTCATGATCTGAAGATGTCCGAGGTGGGGAATGAGTGGTGACAGGGTGACGTTTCGTGAGCATAGCTGTCCACCTTTTGAGACCCAATCCCATATACAGTGGTACTTCGAGATACGAGTGCCCTAACATACGAGATTTTTGAGATATGAGCCGTCGAGCGAGTGATTTTTGCTTTGAAATACGAGCAACATTTGAGATAGGAGTAATCGCGCAGATTGGCCGGCTGCACACGACCCACCAGTTTACCTCGACTTGAGCGTCTCATAGTTTCCCACGCCTCAAGGTTACAGAACGAATTAAACTCGTATCTCCAATACCACTGTACTAGAAGCAAACAAGTAGGTGTAGTTTTTCTTAGCACCCGGGTCCTGGGTATACTTTGGATCATTCTGACAAGGAGCAGAGAAACTGCTCACTTTCACTCCATGGAACTTACTCTAATAGAAGATAACCTCTGAGAACAGGAACTTGTCTTTCAATACAGTATGCACAGCTCTTGGAATAATGCCTGATGTAGGTGTCTAATCAATGTCTTTAGAATGAAGAAAAAAAAAAAAAGAAGGATCCTGTTTGTCAGGGAATCATACTTGGGCAGGGAGTGCTGAGCCAGACTTGCATCAAATCCAGTCCCCCAAATCAGACTTGCTGTACTTGATTTTAAACCTGCGATTTAATCTTGATACCTCAAGGTAGCCATTATTGCCTCTCTTCTTCTTCCTAAAAACAATATTTGGAGGTCTCTCCAGGTTTCTTTAAAAAGTTGAGTTTCTCTAGTATTGTTTTTTGTTCTAAATTGTTCCCAAACCAGATTTTACAAATCTTACTCTACATCACCCTGTTATATAGCTTCATGTCAATCTCCAGTTATTTTGCTCCTATTTTCATGTATGATTATGTGATCAAAATTTGATATGTAAGTCCTAGCCACTTTTATGATTACAAAATACTCATTGAAGATATCTGCATTACATTAGGATTTATGTTACAAATACTTAGTCACTAGCAAATAATCAAAACTAGATTTAACAAATTATTAGCATTATTGTTCACCACTCCCTTATTTCTTCTTTCTCAAGATGTTCATATAAATTCCATTTTTGCTTTTCTATTTTTTTTTGTAATAAAAAACCTTCTTTTTCTAAATTCTTCTACATGTCAGAACTCTTATTTTGCTTGAACATCTGTTTGACAACTTGGTTGGAATATGACTCCGCTGACTTCTCTCATTCAGTGTTTCAGGTAAGTTTGGTATCAGATCTGAGTGATTCTCTTTCAAATTGTAGGCATCCAGTATCTATGTGTTGTTCTGTTTTTCATTTCTCCTCATATTTCCTGCAAATTTTCTTAACCAACACTGTAGCTTAATTAAAACTTTCTTATATCTCCAAGGTATTGTTCCTTTTTTTTTGTTTTTGTTTTTTGTTTTTTTTTTGGTGTGAAAGTGTTCATTATATTTTCACTGACTTGATGGAAAGGATCTTTTTTTTTGGGTAAACCTGTCTGGCAAGTACTGATCCTCTTTTGAGCTCAGAGAAAAGAGCTCATGTTATTTTAGGAGTGTTGTTTTCCCAACTCTCAACCCCCTACCTTCTTCTCTTCTTCTGGATGCCTGGATATTGGAGCTCCTAAAACTGTAGTGGTCAAGTCTGGAGTCAAATCACCCGGTATAAATCCCATCACTTCTAGCAAGTTACTATCTCGGAACCTTAGTTTCTTTATATATACAATGAGGATAGTAATACCACTGAGAAGGGATGCAGACAAAGAATTTTTGTTATCTTCTCAGAATTTGAAATGTTAAGGAAAGCATGAGACTTTTAAATTATGAGACTTGTAGCCTTGCATGTTTTATTATGCCTTTCCCTTCAAATAGGGCTGATCCCAGTGGGAAAACTTCAGACACCTGAAAGAGCTCAAGCCCTTGGCCCTCATCCTAGATGCACTAGTATGGCCTTGCACAGCAGCCTTAATTCCCTATAAAAGTGAAGTGGCAACTTCAAAGGTCTGTTTTAGTTGTACAGTTTGGCTTTTTTTTTTTAAAGGACCTATTGATTTTCAGTCTATGAAGAATAAGCAAACAAAAAGATCTCCTTCAGTGGCTTTTTATTCACTGGTCTAATTGCTAAGGAGAAAGGGAAAATAAATTTTAAAATCGATTTAAGGAGATTTCAAAATAATTGTTATGAGAATTGATCATAGTATATGATGAATACAACCTTACTAACCCTAACTAGTGATGCATGTATCCAAACAGCTACACAACTTGCAAACATTTTAGAACTAAAGACTCCATGGTTAGAGTTCTTGAATTACAAAGTTCAAGTATTAGAATTCTCAAAGGTTCTCTAGTTTTGGGCCATTGTAGTGAAAGCACTTTGTTCTAAGGTACACTTTAGGAATAAATATAAGAGAATTTATGACTAAAAGTGTTAAAAGTATTATTTACAAACTTTTTAGAGTCAAATTTTGAAATAGTATTTATTTTTACAAATGTGTCTGAAATATTAAGATGGTTGAAAAAGATAAGAGTCATCATTGGCCTTTAGCCAACAAATAGGTTCTGATTATCTGCCATGTGCAGGGAACTATGTGGACAAATACTTAGAATTTAATATATATATAGAATATCTATATCATTAATATATAGTATCTATATCCCTGAAATGTATAAATATATAATATATAGTATAATATATAGCTACTAGAGGCCCGGTGCACAGGATTCGTGCACTGGTGGGGGGCGCGGCCTGTGGGGATCAGCCCACTGCAGGAGCAGCCTCATCCCAGTCAGCTGAGTGTCTGTGCACCTGCCCTCTGAGCAGCTGCTCTTGCTGTGAGAGTGCACTGACCACCAGGGGGCAGTTCTTATGTTGAGCATCTGCCTACTGGTGGTCAGTGCAAGTCATAGTAACTGGTTGACCCAGTCATTCTGCTGTTAGGTCACTGGGCTTTTATTATATAGGATACCTATATAATGTATAGTATATACCTATATCCCTGAAATATGTTACTATATAATGTATATTGCTAAACATATAATATGTAATTATATAATATACAGATCCCTGGAAAGATCTAAGAAGCTGTAATAAATGTTCATAGACAAAATAAGTTACCTTTCACTGGGTGAGTCCAGAGAAGGGAGAGCTATTATTAAAAAAGGACTGGAGGAGGGGTCAGATTTTGGCATGTGGAATACATGGGCAGGAACAGAGCAAGTTTCAGGAATGGAGAGCAGGATAACTGAAGACAAAGGGAAGGATAAGCACAAGGCATAGTGAGTAACTTCATATGAAAATGCCAGAGGAAGAGGAAATGGATAGACCCAGTGAAGTATGGAAGAGAATTTTAGGGTTCTTCAAATCACTGACTAGTACTAACTTGAAACTCTGAGTAAAGGTACACTTTAGGAATAAATATAAAAGAATTTATGACCAAAAAATTCCACAGTAAGTACTAACATTTTATACTTACAAAAGGTAATTTAACTTAGAAGTCTGCAAATGAGCTGAACTCTTCTGCTTGAAGTCTTGAAACAAAAGGGTCTTCAAGACACATAGAACTGAGTTTATACTAATTAGCATTTATTCTGGGGTGGGAAAAGCTGACATACCTTAAAATCTTAATTGGGTCATGGCTTAGGCTATTAACCTACTTACACAATGAACATTCCTAGAGCATGAAAATCTGGTTACAGGAGCCTTCTTAGAAATGTCAGCAGGTGTGTGAATATTGATAACAGATTGGTTGTGTATTTCTAGAAACAGAGCTATTTACCAGTATTATTCCAATGGAACTACCAACTGCTCTGACCACACTTTGTTTTTTTGTTTTTTGTTGTTTCTTTACACTTTGAAAGGGACCCCAAGAAAAAAAGTGTTTTTAAATTACAAATAGAATAAACCAAAAGTTAAACTTTTCCAAAAATCCTAGTATCATAAAACAGAAAATTTTGTAGCTTATGTGAGGAAACATTATACTTCTGACCCTCATCCCCTCAAACCCCAAGGCCTTCATCAAGGTATAATTATAAATGGACTCTATGCCTATTTTCAAAAAAAGATCCAATTTACAAATGTTTCCACTTGTGCATTCATAAGTAGCACTGGTTTATATTTCAAGTATGTCTCTATTGTGTAAAGCAAGATTATCCTGTTTACATTTTTTTTAAGAAGAAAATTTGTTCATTAGAAGAAAACCAATTCCATCTGCAATAATGGCAGCCAGAACAAAATAGAAAAGGAGATTCTGAACCCAGCAGGTTTGGCTCAGTGGCTGAGCATCAACCTATGAATCAGGTCACGGTTTGATTCCCAGTTGAGGCACATGGCTGGGTTGAGGGCTTGATGTAATTACTTTTCCTAAGGGAGATAATATTTTAAAGGAATTAATCCCATGCTTTTTCAGAGTAGACTAAGCATAAAAAGCAAAAGCAGCCCTGGCTGGTGTGGCTCTGTTGGGTTGGAGGGCTCTCCCATACACCAAAAGTTCACAGGTTCGATACCTGGTCAGGGACATACCCATGTTGCGGGTTCAGTACCCTATTGGGATATGTATGAAAGGCAACCAATTGATGCTTCTCTCTCCCTTCCTCTCTCTAAAATCAATAAACATATCCTCAGGTGAGGAGTAAAAAAAAAAAAAGCAAACGCATTTTCCTTCTCTGAACAGTCATTGACATCTTTCATATGCATTAATTTAAATAAAATTGTATTTGATGTTAATGCTAATATCTAACAAAGAAATACTTTTATATTTGCTGGAATTAAGCATGTGAAAAGAGGAACTGCCAGTATTAAAATTAGTTCATTTTCTTTACCTCTCTATAAGTTGGAGAGGCTTAAAACAGAAAAGCCAAATGTAAAAGGAGGAATTTTCCCTATCATGCTGAAAGTGGCTATTTCCCTACAATTGGGAAAATTTCCTGGATAATTATTGAATTTTCAGAATATCTTTTGAAGTTGCATTATTGTTGACTTAGGAGTTTTAGATGTTATGTGCTTATAGTTTTGGTGTAGATGAATTGTCAAGGGAAGGTTTTCAGCAAAATTTTAGACTAAGAGTACAGGGGAACTTCTAAAAGGATTTTAAGTACTGACAGACAATAAGTGTTAAAAGGATGCTTAATGCCAATTTTCTATCAGAAAAACAAAAAAATGTTATCAGTTTATACTTTCTGATAGCTTTTTAAGAATTATTTTTTGAATTCTCACCTGGATTAAAGTTTTGATGCATCATGTTTTGACTTTTTTATTTACAATTTCTATCCTTCCTTTAAATGTACAAAAGTTTTTAGAAAAAATGAAAAAAAGAAACCCTAGAAATTTACATTTCATTTTGATAACAAACTGTATCTTAGAGCCAGCTATTAGAAATCTGTATTCATCAAATGAGAAAATATTTAAAATTCAAAGTGAAGGAAAAATGTTATAGCAAATAGAAATTTATCATCTATTAAAATTTCATGAAGTTCTACATTATCTAAAGCAATTCTATAATTTTATTCATATATTTTGTGGAGTTCACATATCTTTTTCTTACAGCAAACATTAACACTGTAGGCCACAAGGAGCTGCAGTACTATTGTTTAATTAGCAGCAAATTAATATTTTATATCTGAGTAACTGGACAATAAATAGCCTGCTTCTTTGGATGTGGATGTTTAAAATGTAGTATTACTGCAGCTTCATAATGTGACTGCTATTTTACAGAGCTTATACACACACAAAAAATACGATCTTTGTCTATATTTTATACAAATACAACAGTAGTTTGTGAATACATTTTAAGTACATGATATACATGATAAGCCACTTGATTTCTCAATATCACAGAATAGCCATTTTAAATGCAATAAAAATATACGAAATTCAGCCTGGAATGCAGATTTTTTTCTTTTCTATTTTGACTCAAAACTTTTATCATTAGAACATTTAAAAAATATTAGTTCAAACACTTTTTCATCAGCTAAAAGTACATTTCAGCAGTCCAGCTTACGTTCAGGCACGATGCAATCCATTTCCTAATGGATTCCCAGTTTTTGTTAAATTCAAAGGGCCATTAGTAACACACAGCATGTTCTTCACTCTATACCATATTATAAATCACACTTTTCTTATGAGTTACTGTCATCTTGTGGACAAAGCTGGGTTTGTTCTGGTAACATTTGCATGTCCAAGATTTCCTTTTGCAAGTGCACATGAATACATTGTGGTGTGTGGTGTAAAAGTTTGTTAATGACAAATTAAGTCACAGTATAAAAATATATTGTACACCTTTACACCTAATGAAGTCCTTTTTTCCTATGGATAAAAAAAAATACGACTGAATGAGACAGAGACATTTGTAGCACCATGGAGAGTTATATCCCAAGTTACATTAGCAGCATGATCCAACATAATTGAAGGAGTGTTTCTGAGAAGATAAACATTCATTCTGGTTCATCTGTACCACTGAAGCTTATATAATGAAGTGTGTTATACATTAGCAATAGTTCTGTTATTTCTAAGCTGGTAGCTTATCAAAAGACACTCCCTTCCATCCTCAGAGGGTTGATAATGTAGGAGGGAATAAGGGTGATCTTTGAGTGCCTTTTTGTTGGTAGTATTAAGTTGCTTTATATGATCAGAAAGTAGCTCTTATGGGTTTTTAGTATAAAACTACCTAAGACAACTTATGTGATCTATGTAATCATAACAAACAACCCGTGTTGTTGACATGACTACCGACACAGTGAGAAAAATAAGACTAAGTCAACTTAGCCGCTCATTTGTCAGAGATAACAGTCTGCCATTACTAATGAAGAATACTCAACATTTAAATGATCTCCTCCAATGTCACATATGGATCTCAGTAGGCTAGAAGCAACTTGGGTGAACTGGTATTTTTACATTTACATACTGGGAAGACAGTGTGTTTTGAGACACGTAAACCTTGTAAAAAAATAAACCATTGTAAAACCTTATGAAAAGACACACACAGATTCTGTGCAATATAGCAAATTGATAAGAAAACACTGTAAAAATGTACCTGTTTAAAATATCGTCTACCATTTTTGAACACAAAGCATTATATATCAAAGGTCTACATATATATCATCTAATGGCACTTGAAACAAATCATAATAAATCTTAAAATAAAAGGCATAACCTATAAGAAAGTTTCTGTAAAGATTTAGATTGTTTGAAAGTGCTATATCTTGTAATATGTGTAGTATAGAGATTGACCAAGCTCTATTTTTATTAAAAAAAATATTGGCCTATATATGTGTATTGCTCACTAGATGAATGATCCTGAAAATATGTACTCTTTAACATTCATTATTAGCTTAAAAAAGCAATCAGCTCTGGCTCATGTTTCAGTCAGTATATGGTTTTTAAAAACCGCTACTGTCCAAATTAACACAAATGACTAATAATAATAAAGCACAAGCAACAAATAGGCAAAAATACGTAGTATGGAAGAAGTATTAAATGAAATTTAAAAGCTGCACAAAGAGTGGTGCATGATCAGCCAGGACAACTAAAGTTTTGAAAAACTGAACTTGGTAATAGGATTTAAAAATGCAAATTTTAACAGTGACCAATAAGTATAAAGATGACATTTGCATATATCAATTGATAGTAATTGCTTACTTTGCCATGATTCATGCTTCCGTGTCTGGTGATCTAATTTTCTCATACACATGGAAGTTCAAACTGAATGAGGTTCAATATCTTGTCTGAGGTCCACATTCTAAACTGAAATATTTTTACTTAATGATAATCACTTTTTAATTTTTATTTAACTAAGCAAAGGCACTACTAGAAATTTTAAGGATGATGATTCTGGCCACTGGAGAATAAAAAGAGCATTGGCAATAATTATTTTTAATTATATCCAGTTGACATAAAAACAGATGTCAACATTTTTTCTAGTGAAAAAAAAAAAGATCCAATTCTGTTTTGCATACTTGTTAGACCATTGTGCAATGAAAATAAATGAGTCTGCCTCATCTTTAATAGAAATTCTCTCCAAAATGGTTTAGTGACCACTACAGTCAATTAAAAACGAACAAACAAAAAACAAAACAACAAATTAGCTGAATTCCCTCTTAGTTGGAAGTATTATTTTAAGTCTGTGGGGCAGCAACAGGCAAAGAGGTGTATGTATGAAAATTAAGACTCTATACTTTCAATACTGGTGCCCTGAAAGATGTGCCTCCATGTATCTGAAATCTATACAGGGCGAGAATTAGACATATATATATATATGCCATTCTCATTTCTAAAATGCTTTATTTAATAAATCCTAGTACTCCCTTTTTTATTTTTTATTAGCAGTGAAATACAGCCTACTAAGGCCAATGTCTCAGTTCATCAATTTGATTTCCTCTTCAGCAAATTTTAGATAAAGTAGTGTTTCCACACTTGTATTTGTGATTTCTATTTAAAAATAGGTTTTCTATTTATTTGTGCTCTGTCACCAAAATTTTTTTTCCATTTTTAAAAATGGTCATTAAAGCAATATTGAACACTAATCATTCAACTAATGATTTCGGTAAGCAATCTGTTTCATAGAAACTAAAGGAAGCAGTAATAAAGCAGAGCTAAAAGCCTACTTTCAGAGCAAATATTCTCCTAATCAAAAGCTTAGGAGCAGTTTGAAAAAACTTTTAAATGTATTTCCTTATTAACATATATAATCTTAATGCCTTTGGAACACTTTTATAAAATGTAATTTTTAATAATAAAATTTAAATACATAAGTATAAAACTACAGCTCCTAGGACTAAAAAAAAAATAGGAGCATGATAAAATATCAGGAGCCAAAGTTCCTTAAGAGAGCAACTTTGATTCTATGAAGTGCGATAAATGTATGTGTGTGTGTGTGTGTGTGTGTGTGTGTATGTATAGATATAATATATATAGTGAAACCCCCATTTACATTATTACAATTTACATTCCTCCACAAATTATACTCCCAAATATTTTAAATAATGCATTATATTCAGTAATCTGCACTCATTTTTAGAAATTCTTGGTAAACATTGCAATCTGCAGTGATAATTGGCCCTATAAAAAGGAAAAGAAGCTTCCATATAGGGCTGAGTGCTCAAAAATTGTTTCTTTTAGAGAGATATATACTCTTCTCTAACTTCTCCTCTCTCCCTCCCCGCCCCTGCCACAACGGACAGGCTCCCAAATAAGGTGTTAACAAGTGCTTAATAGATACATTTTTAGGTTGATGTTCCTATTGACAATTAGAAAAATATAATAATTTGACCTTTCAGAAGATTATGATCATTGTCTAACATGAGGAAAGCCCATAATGATTTTATTCAGTGAACAGAATATTTTTTATTATTTTTACATTAACTAAGATAGTGCTTGTTTTACTTTACTTTTTCTCCCTCTAAAAATTCAACTTATTTACATTCCCCGCATTTCCCAGAGATGTGTAAAAGTGGGTTTTACTGTATATATTTTTAGTTGCTTAAAACTTCGTGATCATTCTTCAAATAGTTCTCTAATGCATTTATTTCACTTTACATTCTCTATCTGAAAATACCAAGGAAAGATGAATTAACACTGAATAAGAAAGATACCCTAGGGCAGTGGTCGGCAAACTGCGAGACTGTTGACTAATGAGTTTGCCAACCAATGCCCTAGGGCAAAACTGTTTTTGCTTTTGGCTCTTAGGGGAAAGAAAATGTAATCACATTTAGCTACAAATGATATAAGCAATAGGCTTTTACTTTACTCCTGAACAGTCTAGTTTCCAATTCTGGCAACAGGGGGCATGACCCCTAGACAAGTCCCTAAGTTGAACTGTATGCTTTACATCTATCTTCCTGCTTAGGTTGTTTATCATACCATCTATGCTGGTTCAGTCCACTCTGGGGTAAATACACCTAATATCTGTGTTCCACAATGGTTCTGGATTCTGGACTAACAGTGGACTAACAATGAAAATAAAATTGCTGGCTGCACGTGACCCACGCTTTTGCCTTGAAAGGTGGAAAATATCAAAGAGAACTGTCTGTATACTGACTTTGAAGACTCTGATGCCATATACATTAGTATTATTAAATGGAAAGAGAGCAAGTTAAGCAGTTTAAAATGTGGCAAAATATCCTGTGTACTAATTTAAGGCCAACTATTAAGTAACATGGAATGCTGTGTTATCTTAATAGAAACTTTTTGCTATAAATATTGGTGCTTTGTGTTTAGGTTTTGTTTTCTTTATATTTGCACAATAAAGACAGCAAATATTTGAGTCAGACAATAGCAAGTCTTCAAAATATACTGACTTGAAATTATTGTGTATCTAAGAAATACTAGTTATCTCCCCAAACTGGATTCTTATTTCATTTTAAACATTTGATTTATGAATCCATTTAGAAGCTAGTAAAGATTTTAAAAACTCTTGGGTTATTCATATACATTTTAAAAAATTTACATTTTCTTGCAAAATTTTTTTAATGAGCCAAATGTCAAAAGGCAGAGCCATTAGTAATGGACAAAAACAAAAATTCTAAGATGAAAATTTTGAATGTAGGATTTGTAAGACTTTACTACTAATAATGGCTTTCCTATATGAAAAGTAACCTTAAAATATGACAATTGGCAGTGAATTAGGATGAAATACTCAGGTAAACATAACTGGACACCAATGGTTCCAAAGCTAGTTTCTATTTTATACTGGCTTAATAAAAATTGGTACTATACAAAAGCAGAAACTTTTATACTGTCTAAGAGTAGGCACTAAAATAAAAACGGTCATCTAAGGCAGGGCTACACATACATTTCTGTAATAAATCCATGTTCTGGAGTCCTACTGAAAAGCCTGATGGAAACGCGGTAGGGTGGTGCTTGTGCTTAAACTACTGGTGAAAGCTGCTGACAGTGAGTGCAGAGACCCAAGACCTATTGTGTTTGCAGGATCCTGAAGATCCTGTGTCTGTGAGGGGAGCTGAGACATAGAAGAATGTGCTTCTTCTTGGGAATAGCTCATTCCAAGGCTCCCCACTGATATTGGATTATAGGGAGGGCCATTTAATGGTATGAAATTAAACAACTGAGAAAAATCCAATGCTGGTGTGTTTAGGGGGTCACTGATGGAAATAGAGCTTTTTGACAGGGAGAGCTCCCCTGCACCATCATCAAGGGACCCAATCTGAGAATCTAACCCTAGTTTAGATGACGATGCTTGAGAATCCTGGGATGAAGAGGGTACACCACCTTGTAGCTCCATCAGATAACTCTCAATTTCCCCCTTTAATGGCTGTTCTTTTTCAGGAATAGAAATTGCATATGAGGTAGAACTGAATGGGTATTTGAAGGAAAGGTGGTGAGAAGGATGAACAGCATCCATATCTATTGGGCATGTCATTCCCAAAGGTAAAGTTGTGATCATTTGGTGGGCAGATCCCGAGCTCTGCATGGACTGAAATGGAGTGTTATAGAGGTTTAACTGCAAAGTGTTTGTGAATGGCTTTGATAACAGTTCACTGGAAGGTAAGGACATCACCGGAAGGAGCTCATCTTTTATAGGCACAGAAACATTACAGGTAAATGGATCTAGAAAATCCACTGGTTCTGTTTTGACCTTCAGAAGTTCTTGATTGTGACTCTTCTTCATATGTCGAGTCAGGTGATCCTTTCGGCCAAATCTCTGTGCACAATACTGACAGAGGAAGTCCTTTCTTCCCGTGTGCACCACCATGTGTCTCCGGACATCTTTCCGGGTGTAGAACCGACGGTCACAATGCTCGCACTGGTGCTTTTTTTCTTTAATCCCGCCAGATGACTTGCCTGCATGAGATTTAAGGTGCTCCAGCAGCACTCCTGTGCTTTCAAAAGTCTGCAAACAAACCTTGCAGGTGAGGTCACCACTTGTTGCAGCATGCAAGGCCAAGTGACGTTTGAATCCAAGCTTGGTGTTGTAGTTCTTCCCACACTCCTCACACTTAAATGTCTCTTTGTTAGGGTCATGTGTATGTAGGTGATTCTTCAGGTGATCTTTGCGGTGAAACATTTTCTCACAATAATTACACTTGTGGGTTTTTTCAGGAGAATGAGTAGCCATGTGCCTTTAAACACAGACATATTCTGTAAGTATCATGACAAAAATGGTACGCATTCACTTTTCAAATGGAAGCTAAACTACTATGCTAAAACAGAATTTCTCTAATAAAGGACACTTTTAAACCTAATATGTACTACAAGGATAGTTAATATACCTAAATATTTCAAAACTTGAGTCATTAAAGTTGCCACTTTAGTTTTTCACTGGCTGGTTTTTAGCTATTATTACAAAAGCAAATGAATAAGGCTGAATATACTCACGTAAACGTCCAGACCTTTTCTTGTAATTTCATTGTACAAACGGAAATTCTATTCTCATTAAGCATTTCACTTTTAAAAAATCCAAAGACACTAACACATAAAAATATGTGATTTAGAATACTAAAACTAGCCAACATCTAATCTACTTAACATTTCCTCTCTGCAAATCAGCTAAAAAATGTGTATACAAATATATACGTTTACACTGGCTTCACATGGCCAACATCATAGCAAATATAATCTGAAAGACAAATAGAGTTTAATACCTTTGTAATTTGTACTTAGAAACAAAGGCCTTGGTGCAGTCTTGTTGTATGCACTTGTAGGGCCTCTCTCCTGTGTGAGAGTAGGAGTGAACCTTTAATTTCTCAACACTGTTAAAGGCCTTGTCACACAGTTGGCAAGGAAAGTTTTTTCTTGGTTTGGTTTCACCACGCTTACGTTTCCCTGAAGGGACTTTCTGGGTATCTCTTACTTCTGACAAATCACCAGGAATGACAGTGGCCATCGCAGCCTAAACCAGGCCTTCTTGTTGGACACTTGGGAACTGCCCAACTCCACTAAATGATTTAGCTTTAGGTGGCTTCTCAAGTTTCATGTGGTCGTAAAAGAAAGCAAAAAGGGACTGGAAAAAAAAATAAGAAACAACTAGTTTGTAACTAAATTTAATTAAAAAATTTTTATTTGCTATGTGATGCTTTTGAATTAAAAAAGAAACCATAAAATGGATTCAGCTGGTCTAATGTAATATCTGTGGGTTTCTTTATATTTGTCAAAATACATATAAAGGCATTGCTCAGAATGAACAGTTCATACATCTTTTGAAATTCCACCTGACAAACGCTGTACTTAGGGAAAGCAGTCACAATTTCAGAAGCTCTGAGGAAGCATCAAAACATGACACTAATCTACAAGGCACTTCAGTCTTTTCCCAATGAGATCCCTCCATTGGTGGTGTTTATGGTTTTCCTTGTTTTTAGTGTCTTGTTTGTGACTTTTATGCTATCACAGAATAAACAGAACTGTGAATTATGAAAAAAACAACAAAAAAAAACATGACACTAAAAGTAGCTTTATTAAGCTTCAAATTTTACAAGGTACTAAAGAACATAAATCTGATTGAGAACATAAAAATGTTTCCACAAATATTTTAATGTCAAAATTATTTTAATTTTTACAAGTTGGCTCTAGTCACATTCTTTATTACAGGAAAATAAAATATAAATAAGCAACTGAAAACTCTTTTAGGCACCTTGTGAACCATTTAGTCCATGGAAGATGTACATAATGCACAGACACCAGAGGCCTGAAAGAGTTGAATGCATCACCCAAAGTGAAAATTTACTCTTTATACCAGTGTCATCACACGCAGAGGAATTTCTGAGTCAAGAGTAGAAATAACTTATCTTCATAACAAATGTGCATTCTTGACATGGAAAAGCCTTTTTTTTTTTTTT
Organism: Lasiurus cinereus; assembly: GCA_011751065.1. Taxonomy (NCBI): domain Eukaryota; kingdom Metazoa; phylum Chordata; class Mammalia; order Chiroptera; family Vespertilionidae; genus Lasiurus; species Lasiurus cinereus. The sequence goes on from JAAGEH010000040.1 coordinate 2,185,482, forward strand.
TTGCATTTAACTGGTGCCTGTATCCATTGGTTATGCTTATATACATGCATACAAGTCTTTTGGTTGATCTCCCTTTATCCCCACCTTCCCCAAGTAAAAGCCTTTTGATGTTATAGTAGGTGAGGACCATGGCTCCTTGTCATTTGGAGGGAAGAAGGATTTGGTTGAAGTGATTTTCCTCACTGTTTTTCGTTTTTCACATCATAGGAAATGATTCTATTCATTGGGCAGACTGAACCAGAGTCATCAGGCTTCCCCAAGAGCAGAGAGGTCAGTCTTTGACACACCTGTATCCTGTGTGCAGCACACTAGTGGGACTTTTGGCTTACAGCACAATACCTGTGCAAGGATACATCATTAAGGAGGTGTTTCAGGTTGTAAAAACATGTGTCAGAGTTCCAATTCATTATCGATGCTTTGAGAAAGAATGAAACGAACATATTTTATGACAGAGTATCTCTACTTAAGCAAAAATTTTAAAACTGACATAATGTACATAATATACATAATGCACAGACACCAGAGGCATTATGTACAATTTGGAAATTTGTGAACAAGAGAGAGTAAATATTTTCAACTGTATTTCTCAAAATAAGAAAGCAACCCCCAAAGATTCAATTGGCATAAAATAATTCAATGATTCCTCAAAGTTCATGAATACTAGGCTAGCAATATACTTTTAAAAGACACAGAAATGATGAGGCGAAGACTGTGGGTGCGGGGTGAGGGGAAATGGGAATGGAGTGGAAGGGGATCAATGGGGGAAATATAGGATATCTGAAATATTTTTGATAACAAAGAAATTTAAAAAGAGACAGGAATGATAATAAATATAACCTCTTTAAAAAGGATCTGATTTTTAAACTGAAAACTGAATGTGGCTAAATGACTGCTGTCAACTAATCGGATTTTTTTATCCTATTACATATTCAGAAAAAAAAAATCAATTTCTTCACATCACTTGTCTTTGGCATGAGACTGACACTTGTCTTCACAAGCTAGAGGTATGATACTGACCTTCACAGATTCCAGTAATATTTTTGCAGGGGATCTAAATTTAAACTGCATATTTGTAAAATTGAGTGTATAGTACAATAAACCCTATTGTATTTTAATGTAGAAGTGTCACTAAACAGGCAAAATAGAGTAATTACTTGTGATTAAAATGTAAATAAAGCATGTGAGTAAGTTTATCAGTATTTGGTTCATGCATCCTTTCTTCATCGGTAGGCAGACACAGGCAAGGCCTTTCTTTATGCTGTTCAGATTGTCTAAGTCTCCATTGCAGTTTAGAAATGACATGAACACAACTGATGTTAGTAATGTTAATGCAGTATGTGCCCTCTGATTTAAGATCGTTTTTGGAATCTCAAGGACTTTTTTTCTTTTTCTATATATTCTTATTCAGGAGACACCTTCTCTGCCTCTCTCAGAAATATTTAAAGAATTATTCTTCTGTAACCAGTAATGACACTGTAAATTGGTATAAAGCACTCTCCCAGGAAGGAAAAAAGAGCAATTTTGACTAATTGATTTCCTATCATGATGCTTTTATGCACTTATTTAGAACATCGTAGGAAACAAAACACATTTTTCCACTGTAAAATCAACACAGAATGCAAATAATCTAAATCCCTGTTATATAACTAATATCTGAAAATATTTCAAAGACTGGTCATATCTGTCAGTGTGTTATGAGATCAAACATAATGGGCAGAAAATTCCAGTTGAGGAAAATGATAACTTCTAAGTTACTGGAAAAATTATACAAAGTATGCCATTAAACAATATACAAGCATCTGATTATATTCAAATTAGCAATACTCAACATGGAGTAACAAATGAATTATTATCTTTGGATGTACATACTGAGCAATGGACTGCAGATTTCAAATATTACACTTTTCTAAGACCAGCTGAAATTTTTTCATGGCTAATAACATCTTTTTATCTCAATATATTACAAAACTCACATAAGTTACTGATGAATTTAAAACTTCAGAATAAATACAAGGCTGTGAACTCAACATCAAATAAAAGTCTACATTCATAATATGCATATCAACCAATTACTTTAAAGGTACATGCACAGAACTGTAGGGATTTCTGTTTAATGCATACCTGATGCCAGATGGAAAAAAGCCTCAGACCTTGATCTTAGCCAGTCCCACTGACTCTTCGTGGAAGAGAGCGGAATCCAGTCCTTCCCATTTTGGCCAATCTATGAAACAAAAAATAAGAATGGACTACACTCTAAGTGGAACCAGCATACAAATGATGGAAAATAAAGAATAGAAGAATTGCAATTTCATGGCACATGCTTACATTCCATACTCTGCTGACAAGTCATGCATTAATTTTTTACCAGTTGCAAATTTATTAGTTCTAAGCACATTTACAGACCAAATAAATGCAGAAACAAAAAATAAAATAGTATTACCTATATAAGTGGCAATTTGCGATGCTGAATGACTCCCCATTTCTTTCCTAAATTTAACTTTTTAAATCTAACTTGCCTACTGAGAGAAATGGATATTAGAGCTACTATTTGTAATCAAAATTTCATTAAGCTTAGTATTGAAGAGACAAACTCAGTTTTCTCTTGGAGAGAATGCATGTGGATCATCATCAAAGAACAGCAGTCTCCTGATGAGAGCACCTCAGATGCCCACACTGCACGTGCTTGTGCAATTGGGCTTGTTACCTACAATTCCCTGACAATTTCTCTCTCCCAAATGCTGCAAAGATTGCTGAAATGTAGCAATAACTCTGTGCTCTTCAGATTTCAAAAGCATGCAAGGGAAGTTAAATATAGGTTTGCTGGAGAAGAACAGAATATCAGGAAGAAAGCATCATTTGGTTTGAAGAGTTCATTGTTAAAGATCTTGAAATATCTTTAAATTGCCTATTAGTAGCATGATCTTCAGGACACTAAGACCATGTATAGAAAAAAACCTGTTAAATGATTTTTTTATTGTACAAGTAAATGTGAAAAGAATAATGGTCAAAGGCAGAAAAAACTACAATGGACTATTATAGAGAGTACAAGGCACAGAAAGCTAAAGTAAATTGGGTATCTTAGAGATGAACGTTTAGATTCATGATTACAAGAACTTGAGAGAGATAATATAAATCAACTAGATACAATAAGGAAAGAATTCACCAAATGACAGAATAAATGAAAATAATTTTACCTAATGTTCTAAACACAAATTTAATTCATTTCTCCTGACATCAAATTTTCACATATTTTAAAAATTTGATGATGTGTAAATAAAATATTTAAGAGAGGACATTCAAGCATCATTACAAAAATTCTAAGGGTATATTTGAAAGCAGCATTATTCTCATGGTTTAAAAGTCAAGAAAAATAAAAATTTAGACTAATAATAGGTATTTAAAAAGTTAAAGCAAAAGCTCCATTCTTTTGTAAAGCACAGGACATGCATAAATGGAAGAGCTGAGTTCTGCACATCAAAACGGCAAAATAATAAAAATAATTTTGTAAATACTTACTTGCCCAGGGCACATACTGAGTTTTTGGCAGGGTAATTAAGAATATGAGTCTGTTTTATGTATTATGATACTTTAATAATATAAATACCTTACAAGTGTACAGCGTTTCCATCTCTATTACTGCCCTGGAATTCAATGGATCTGAGAGGCGGACACATTTATCATCACTGCCATTTTAAGGTGAGAGGCCCAGAGAAGCTGAACATCTTGACAGCATAAATGTGGTTAAACATATGTGGTCAAGAAGGGGCTTATGAACTGAAACTCCTATTTCACTCTTATTCTACTACAGTCTAAAAGAGCAGGTTGGCAAACCAATTTGAAAGCAGACAAATCCTATCATAACACTTAAAAAAATAGGAGGTAGTGCCTCTTTTCTCAGAGATGCCAATATAATCCCCAAAGAAAAATAAAATTTAAGATTTAAAAGGCTTCTTTTAATAAAGACAGTTTGCAAAGTAAATTTTAAAAAATTTAACAGTTAAAATAATAACTAGTATAATTGTTTAATGGGTAGGAAAAGATCTAAAACTAAAGATGACTAGTAAACAAATTATATAATCCTTTTTTCCCAAGCAATATAAATTTTATTGCTATCTCAAATACTTTCATAAAAATTTTATTTATGTTTGTTATTCATTGGTATTTTTAAAAGTCCTTTTGAGTTGAAGTATTTCAATATAGTTCAAAATTATGCATCTTGATATGAAATGTTACATGTCTAAATTTACCCCATTACATATTTTACAGTCTGAAGTGAAATAACTTATTGTATCACAAAACATAATTCTAATATCACAGTGATTTCTCTAAATTCAACCTAATTATTTTGAGTTCTTATGAGCGGCCAAATAATTTCAAAGGACTGCTACTTATTTCCTCAAACAAAAGAAACCAAGAGCTGGTTAGAGTTCATTATTACTTGGCTGGGTATAATAAACATAAAAAAATATAATTTGCGTTTATGCAACCCTACAACTAAAATGTCACCTAAAATTATTTGTGTATTCTCTTGTATAGGATTAAAAAGCTTTTAAAAAGGCAAATAGTGACTAATATTCTAAAAAGTGTGCAACAAATTCATACTTCTGTTTGTCTTTTTTACATATCAAGCATTGTTACTATGCTTCTCAAATTATTAAAGTTCACTTTAGCCTTGATCTGAAGAATTGTGAAAAAAGGTAGAATCTGTACATATTACCATTTCTAATCGCCCTAAGATGAAATAGCACTTCAGAATATCCTTTTAGCTTTTACCGATACCAAGACAGACTTTTTTTCTTAGGGCAAATTTGTATACATAACAATAATAATTAAAGGGGATATTGTGTGCATACAGGTTATCTTCCATGTTTTACATTTTAAAACAGTGACTCATAGAAAAAGAATAAGCAAACATGAATCACACATCAAGGGTCAACTAAAACCAATTCTTATTAGGATGCTGGCAAAGGAAGAGACTTGTATTGAAACTGTTTCTATATTTAAAATGTCACAGTTCTGCTCTGATTTTTTAACACTTACCTGCATCAATAATTCTTTCATATTTAAGTAAAAAGTCAAACATATACTTTGCTAATTAAGGGCAAATGTCATCCATAATCAAAGCTTTATTCTCCTTTATGCTAATCATAAGACAGCTTTAGTAAACAATTCAGAAAATATCAACATTTGCTTAAAACATGTTTTTCTTATAAATAGGTAGGTAGCAAAAGGAAACTTACCAGTAGTTAATAATTTAACTTATATATAAGACAAAATAGAGCTTTGAATAATTGAAATTATTAACAAGATAAAATAATTAAAGACAGTCAATTTTTGAAGGGCAGTAGCATACATAAAAATAACAGAATAGTCTTTTTGATCCTGTATGATAATGTGGAAGTTTTTTACAGCATTCAATTATTGTAGGACTGTAAAATCACTTATTACAGAATAAATGGAAAAAATATCTTGTAACTATAATACATCTTAGATCAATTTAAAAACAGACTGTAGGTAACACTGGGGGAGGAGCTAAGTCAGTTTTATTCACTGCTTTTTCTCATAAATGTAAAATTTTTGATGAATTAATGCAAATAATTAAAGAAGGGCAAGTGCTTTCCAGCAACAAAATGAAATATATAGGCTTGCTCAGTCACTACAGTAGACATAAGACAGAATATACACATCTATGTTCAAGTTAAAAAAAAAACAAACCCAAACAGCATAAATGCAATTTGGTTCAACAAACTAAATGCCACTAAGCAAGGTATTTTTGAAACTTACTTTGTAATGTCTTAGGTGAAAATAATAGCAATTATAATAAGAGCTGTCTAAAATACTACTTTTGTTTCAGAAAACAAACCTTCTCTGATTGATCTTATTGCTACGGGATCAATTGGTTACAGTAGATAATATTAATTCAGTTCCCATTTCTAATAAAAATTTCTAAAGTGAAAAATGCCATGCCTGCTATGAAGATGAAGGATAGCTAGATGGTTAGATGGGGCTGCTGATGTCTCAAGACAAGAAGAGAAAGGAGCAGGAGTGTCCACTACAAAGCAGGAAACATAGCAGAAAGCTGGGTCTGGCACTTGACCCACCTGATTTGGAAGTAGATACCCAAATACCTGGAATATTGAAAATTCAGCTCTTAGTTTCCTATAGTAGATGTCATAGTTAACTAAAATTAATTAAAAATAAGGATGTCTTCTTTGAATTGCTGTACTTGATGTTTTCAACTTTTGAGGAATTCATAAAAATGCAGTTCTAGGACAACCCCTTTTGAAATTTACCATGAAAATTTAGCCTTAACTGCTATATATATTTTTAATCCTCACCTGAGGATATTTTTTCCATTGCTTTTTAGAGAGAGTGGAAGAGAGGAAGGAAGGCAGAGAGAAAAGGAGAAAGATAGATCAATGTGATAGAAACACATCAATTGGCTGCCTCCTGCACTACCCCGACCAGGTTGAACCTGCCCTTGACCAGGAAATCAAACCCAATATCCTTCCATGCAAGGGCTAACACTCTAACTACTGAGCCATACCAGCCAGGGCATCTTAACAGATATTTAGAGAGCCTTATGTTTAAATACAAATAACAAGCAAGCAGAGAAGAGAAGGAAATAGCAGTAGTATTTGATTTTAAGGACCAATAGGAAAAAGTCAATGAATTCCAAAGCAGAAACAACAAAATTCAACATCAGTTTTCTTCTCTGTAAATTAAGATGTTCTTTTTTGGGTCACCTTAACCCTGGGTATGGCTGTTTACTTTGTTTTTGGTTTCCTTAAATCAGTGGTCACTAACCTTTTGGACATCATGGACCACTGGACCATTGGTTGGTAACCGCTGTTCTAGAGTATCCAAAGAGAATGACTAGACACTCTGATGATGAAGATCAAATAAATTTTATCTTCCACTTCAGAAATATTTTCCTTGGGTAATTATTTTATGGAGCAAAAATGTTTAGGTTAAAAAGTTTTCTTCTCTTTTAGAAACGCTTTCAATGATCCATAACTTACAAGTTAGCATTTCATTTTACCTACTATGTGGGGTAATTTTGTCCCCTTTGGTTGTATATTTTTATCAAAATAAAAAAACTAAAAAATACAGATGAGTGATACACCAGGGGTGTTTTTATTATCTTCACACAGGGCAATTGGTATTTGCAAACAGGAAATGAAAGAGGAATAGTGCAAAAGGAAAGCAATGATGTCTGAGAGAGCAATAAATCACAATTATATCTTTATACAACCTAAGATTGCTTAATGAAAACCTATTCCATTTTTCAAAGGTTTCCTAGTTTTGTCTGTTTGTTTTGTGTTTGCTTTTTTCTTTTTCTGGCATAAAGCATTTCCAAAATATTAGTGCTCTGGTTAGGATTAAAAAGTAAGTGGCTCACAAGTCAGCTCAATCTGAAAATTTCATAGTTTTCAAATTGCAAAGAGTTGTTTTTATTTTTAGTATCACTGACCCCTTAAATTCTTGGAGCCACCATAAAAATGCTTAACACACAGTATAATAATGTTCATACTGAAGGACCCTAAACACGTGGAGGACATGCCTCCATTCATTTTGGTTAACTAATGCCATTAAAATTACAAATACAGCATAATCCAGGCTTCATGTTTGAACTCCCCAAGCACTCATACTGAATCTGTCTATAAATTCAAATGAAAAGGCAGGAATAATACACATGCAGATAAAGTCATGAGGAAAGAAGATTTTCCTTAATAATAAAAGCTCATGCAGAGAATTAGTTTTAAGTCATCCCGAAGAAAGTGCACTTTTAATATAGGCTTGTGGTATGGTACACAACAAGGTATAAATGTTGTTAAGGGTGCAAAATCTTGAGCAGCACTAATCAATCTGATAAAAGCAGAACCCACATCCCAGCAAGGCTCCATACATGCCGTGACTCTGTCCTCCCTGAGTTATTCCCATGTGGCTGTCCAGGAAACAACCACTTCTATTTATTCCCACATAACTGAAGGTAAATAGGTCAGATCTAAGCAAAATTGTCAAGTCGGGAGTGGCTACTCCCTGCTCTACCTGCAGAGGACCCAGGCACTCCTCCAGCTGTCATAATTAGAAGAGGTTTGATAATTATGCTCCTTTACCAATTTTACTTGAGCAACAATGAACTTCAGAAATTGACCGAAGCCTTTTACTCCCTAAAATGAGGACTATAAAGCTCTTGAAATTCATTGTCTCTCCTGCAAGACGGCAAATTCACAGAGAGACTATTATTCATCCTTACATCCCTAGCACCTGGTCAGGGCCCTGGCATGCAGTAGACGTTTGATAAATATCTGTTGAACATAACTATAGTCCCTTAAGAGAATTTCAGGAATCAAAACAAGCAGATAAAACATGCTTTGGGGTTTGTGGAATCTCAAATTGGCTTAATGCAATTCACATAGGGCAATTCAACCCCCACAGAATAAAACTCTTTTGACAGAGGGGTGGCAACTCAGGGGAGCATCAGAACCACCTGGGAGTCTGTCAAGTTTCTGTCAGTAGGTGTGGAAAACTAGGGAGATGAGCATATGCTGCTCAGAGGCCTGCAGGCATCCTGACAGGTACAGAAACACACCTCGGCAGCACTCAACTGGCGGCATTTTTTGGAATATTTGTGTTTTCATATTGTTCCTTAAGTACACGTCACCTGTACTGATAACAATTTACCATTTGGAAATAGCCAATGAAGTTTTATGGGAAGGAAAAAGGAGCAAAGTAAAATTAAAAATCTTTAAAGAGGATGTTCTTAATGTGAAATTAAAATGTGACGAGGATATAGAAAATATCAGACAATCTCTGACTGACTATAGAGACGAGAGAGGCCAAAAGAGAAAATCTATGTAAATGTAGTTGACTAAAACTAATGAATTAGTTCTCTTTTCCTAGTTTCTAAAAAAAAGCTTTGTTAAAAACAAGTTTAAAAACTACAATGAAGTAAAAAATCAAAATCTGTAACTTGAAACACTAAAAAACCATTAACATGTTTTCATATATTTAAAACATTAATAAGATACAAATGACCAAAATAGTTATGCTAACTTGATTTTAACACTTAATCTCCATAGAATGCTATATTAGAGAGGTTTAGCCAAATTAATTAATACACTTTTCATTTTATTATAAAGCTCTGTTCATGTAGACGGTGAGGCCCTGACTGGCTCTCAGCCTTCATTCTTTTCCCAGGGCTGGGTCCTGCCTGAGGTCGGTAGAGTTTGGGCCCATCCTCTGGCACTTGGCAAGCCATCTTTGTTTTTACCAGTCTTCCTCCCATCCTAAGGCTGAGGGTCCTGGTCTCTAAACCTAATCCTGTGTCTGAGGTCCTGCTCACAGACTTACCTGAAGCGAAATCCATGTGTACCTGATTTCCAAATATCGTTACACCTTGATTCTGTGCCAGTGAGCTGCATTTACAAGGTGGGAAATCTAGATGCTTGTGCATGTGCTCTTTCCAACAAGGGCTAACAAACTGCTGTTGATCCAGAGTTTCTTGTTCTAGCACCTGGCCCATCCCAGCAAGCAGAGCTAACCTTCCCTCCTCACCTGGTTATAGTTAACAGATCTTTCCCAGTAAACAAGAGATAGTGTGGTAACAAAGGATAGTCCAGTGGTTGGCAAACTGCGAGCCACCTGTGGCTCTTTGGCCTCTTGAGTGTGGCTCTTCCACAAAATACCTCAGCCTAGGTGCGTCTATTTTGAAGAAGTGGCGTTAGAAGAAGTTTAAATTTAATAAATTTGGCTCTCAAAAGAAATTTCAATCGTTGTACTGTTGATATTTGCTCTGTTGACTAATGAGTTTGCGGACCACTGGGATAGTCTATTACTCTGAGCAGGATTCTGATAAAGAGCTCAAGAGTTCATCTGTGGGCTATTTGGGGACATGAATAACTAAGCTGTTATAGCAGCTATGCATTTTGTGCAGAGTAAGGAAGACTGCTCCTTGTTAGTATTCCAATCCTTCCATTTAGACCATAACTATTAATGAAGTCCTACTGAGCATAATACATATAGACAGACCTTAAAATAGTAAGTGGCATGCTTATTATGTGGCATGCTTTTCAAAGCTTTTAATATTTTATCTCAGATTATTTAGAAACTGGAGTGATTTGATCACTTTGAAAGCTATGCCATATAATGATAAAAGCCACCTACCTGAGCCCCTGCTCCAAACTCTAGCAAGGTAACCTTATTAATAGACCATGATAGAATGAAGCATTCTGGGTGCCAAATACAGCCAAAGCAGCACCAAGAGGCAACCTAAAAAGAAAAGAAGAATTAGTTTGAAATTCCAAAAGTCAGACCAATCTGGTCAACGGCATATGAACCAAATTGTTTTTTATTCATTATCACTTCTTATTCTTTATAAGATTGAAAAATCAATCTCAAATCTTGTTAGAAACAAAGATGAAACAAAATATTTACAGTACATTTAAAAGTGAAAAGTAAATAAATCAGTATCCCCAGATTAATATCTCCCCCACCCCCACCAATCACAATTAAGTTATCTAAATGTTCATTTAAAAAAATATATATTTTACTGATTTTTTTACAGAAGGAAGGGAGAGGGATAGAGAGTTAGAAACATTGATGAGAGAGAAACATCGATTAGCTGTCTCCTGCACATCCCCCATTGGGGATGGGCCCGCAACCAAGATACATGCCCTTGACCGGAATCAAACCCGGGACCCCTCAGTCCGCAGGCTGACACTCTATCCACTCAGCCAAACCAGTCAGGCTAAATGTTCATATTTTTATTTGGTAAAAATATTTATCCAAGTCTACTGCTATTTCTCAAAATTGCTGCTATTTTCTTAATTTAAATACTAAACACATCACTATTTTCTCTATACCACAGTTTTCAGAAAAATCTTTTGAGGTGTAGATTCTTATTTTTAAGAACAGTCAAGGAAGAGGTCCTGCCTGAGGTGTGTCCCTCAAACCATCTATTCCCAGGAAAGAGTGCAAACCACAAATGCAGGTAAGGACATGGACATTCTCTTTATGATGAGAATATTACTTGATTGAAGTAAATTCCCAGGCACACAAAGTAAAACCAAATGTACTCTGAAGTACTTTAAGTTTTGGATTACCTTCAGCTCCGTTCTGTTAGCGCAGGTAATGAAAACTTGCCTCTATGGGCAATAACCAAGAGAGAAAGGAATACCAGGTGTTCTATGCAGAAATCATCTGCTTCATTTCCCTAGGCCAGAGAGTCAATGCTGTTATACATAGCTACCACTTTATTAAGATAAACAGCTGACAGTGAGGTAATAAATATTACCACCTCTATTATACCACCAATCTGAATTACTGGGGATGCTAACAGATAAGGCCCCTGTTCTCTAGGAGCATACAAGCTAGTTGGGGCTATAGGATAGATTCCTAATGTCAAGTTAAGCAATATAACTGTTAAATAAAATAGAAGTTGCCATAAGGCAGTATTAGAGTGAAAAATCAATAGCAAAAACAATGTTATATAGTATAAACAAGTACCATAGGAGGTCAGGAGAAGAAAAGAATACTATGGATTTTTTTTTTTTTTTTGGTGATTTTTGCCTTGAAGAATCCTATATAATAAAAACCTAATATGCTAAGTGTCCAGTCGACCAGTCAGCCATTTGACCAAAGAATAATATGCTAATGATATGCCAAGGCTGCTCAATTGCTCGCTATGATGTGAACTGACCACCAGGGGGCAGATGCTCTGACCAACAGGTTAGCTTGTTGCTGGGGTCTAGCCAATTGGGACTGAGTGAGATGGGCCGGACACTCCCTGGAGCCCTCCTGCAGTCCCTCCCCAACTGGCCAACTTCCTGTGTCCCTCTCTGGCCCCAATCATGCACCAGTGAGGTCCCTTGGGCTGCCTGTGCCCTCTCACAATCTGGGACCCCTTGGAGAATGTCAGAGAGCTAGTTTCGGCCCAATCCCACAGGCCAGACTGAGGAAACCCACTGGATTTCTTCACGAATTTGTGCACCGGGCCTCTAGTATTCAATGAAGAAATGGGGGAGGGGAAAGAGTGTGGGGGACATGCTAGTTAGTCATAGAAAATTGTAAGTTAAAATTGCAGGTTAATACACATTCTAAGATGACCCTCTGGCTGGAGTGTAGCTCAGGGTATAGCTACTGTAGGAATTCAAATGAGAAAGGTGCACTGAAGACCAAATGCCCAGGATATTGTACACTTATGTACTAATGATGAGAAGTGGGGCAATTGAGAAATAATGAATGGGTCAAAAGCACTTAGAACAAGTACTTGGGGATGAGGGAGAGTGAAAGAGGGAAGAGGAGGAGAAACACGAGTGTTTGTTCGAATGAGATACAGGAGGTGGACGCTGGAGTAGTTAGTCCAAAGCAGAGGCAAAACCGAAGAAAACAAGCATTTCCTAGAAGAAAGGCCACCTATATGCCTAACAAAGGAGATAAGAGGAAGGTAGACCAAGGTAGTTATTGTATAACTTATTCTAAAGAATGGCTGAACCAAATTACTAGCTAACTCATGTTGGAAGAAAGCAGGTAATTTAAAGTACGGAGGGGAGCCCAGCCTGTGTGGTTCAGTGTTTGAGTGTTGACCTATGAACCAGGAAGTCAAGGTTTGATTCCAAGTCAGGGCACATAATCGATCTCTCTCTCCCTTGTCCTCTCTCTCTCTCTCTCTCTCTCTCTCTCTCTCTCTCTCTCTCAAATCAATTAAATATATTTAAAAAAATGAAGGGAAGAGGGGCAGAGACAGAGTTTCAAGGCGAAGAATGAAAAAGGTGGCTAAATCAACAAAAAGGATGAAGCTGCTAAGAGTTATAGAACTACATGGCAATTTGTGCATGGAATTCAACACATAGGCATGAAGACACCAAACTTCAGCAAGAGAGAGCATTGTGGATGGGATGGGTGGGAGTCAGAGAATGGGAGGAGAGGGAGAAACACCTAAATGAGGACAGCTAGTTGAGCGACAAGGAAATAACTTCCAGCAAAAGGATGCTTTCTTTCAAAGAAACTTTCATTGAAACAAGAAAAAAAGTAAGATGGTGGCTAAAGGGGAACTCAGGATGCCAGATGGGCAAGATAAGTGAGACCTTTGTGCTGAGGATAAAGAAAGAGAAGAAAATGAAGCATTTTGGGAGACAAGGCAAAACGGGAGAGGTTTTTGGTAAGAAAAGTGATTTCCTTATAAACCTGGGAGAGAAGTATATTCATCCTGGTAAGTTTTTGGTAAAACAGGCAAGGGATGCAAGGAAGCTGTTTAACTTTGCCAGTGCCAAGTAAAGGGGTCATATCTGGTTAAAAATGAAGGAGGAGAAAGGAACTTGTCTTGGGGACAGGAGGGAAGATTAGAAGGCTATTCAGAGAAGAAGAGAGGGGTGTCCAGAGGCATCCTGGAGGGTTTTATTAAAAAAAACAAAAACAAAAACAAACAAAAAAAAAAACTTGCGGTGGCCGGGAAATAATGGCAGCAGAATAGGCAGATGTATCCCAAATGTTGTCCCAGAGCAAATAGAAAGAACAGCTGAGGGTTGCATGGGGAGTGTTTGTTGGTGAGTTGAGGGAAAGCTATCCAAGAAATGGTGGGGGACTGCTGGACGAGGTTCACCTGACTGGGCAGCCCCCACTGCTGCTGGGTTCCTTCCCGGAACGATTGGCTCAGACGCAAACACCGCGCCATCTTGAAGGGGAAAGTACATGTTATTGGAAGCCTGAAAATCTGAAACTAGCTGCAAACCCCAGAACATCGGTCCCCAATTGGTGCAAACACGCGAATTCAGAGAACTCTACACTCCATCACAGAAAGGTCAGATTTCGCCCGGGATAAGATGAGGTCTCTGGTCCCGCAGGAGAGAGAAATGCATGCAACTGCAGGAGCAGTGGATCGGTGGAAGTCTGTGCCTAGAAATATCCGTGGCTATTGGGGCTGCCATGATCCATGAATGTGGAAGGGAGTCCTCAGAGCTACCAACAGAAGGAAACTCTAAAATGCAACCCATTTTGATCTGACACAAAAAGACAGCCTAAAAAAGTGTGCCAACTGCTTAGACTCAAGGAAGAAAGAAAGACTGCACAGACTTGCATGCATCCCAGAGTTTGCACACTTATGCTGGCTCTTTTCTTTTTCCTCTTTAAATCCTTGCTTCTGATTACTAAGCACAATACATAGGATCACCCAATTGGGGACACCCTAAGAGACTGCAGGGGAAAGTTGTTTTTCTGGAACCAGGGGATCAGGGTGGGGAAGTCATCAGAGAACCAGCTCTGGGGCAATCCACTCCCACAAATTGGTATCAAGTGCCACAGAGAAAGCAGGATCTAAGCACTAGCTAGAGAGGACCTAACGACCCGAAGGTCAATCCAGAATCACTGCCACCCAAAGGTGAAGAACAAATTGACTCTTGTATAAACACAGATAAAGGGATACAAGAAATTAATACATACTGCCTGCTTAAAAATCAGGACGGGTTTACAATACAGAGGAGTAGTAGAACGTAGGAAACTGCAATACTGTACTGACTAGGAAAAAGGCTTGCTAAACAGAATAGTAGAGGAAGTAAATGACCTTTATTACTGCACATTTTTATTTTTTTCATCTTTTACTTAAGAAACTATTGTTTCCCCTCAATTGATTTTACTTTTATAATTATTATTTTTATTTTCAATCAGTATTATTACTACTACTACTGTTTTACTTTTTTTTTTTTAAAAAAAAGTTATCATTTTATTTTCTCTTTAGTTTACTTTGGGATTAGTGTTCTACATTCTATTTTCATCTTTCCTTTAGGATCATTTTACTCTATCTCAATTTTACCTTTATGTCACCACTCTCTTCCTAACCTTCCCCCTTTTGTTGTCCTGTTTTTCTTACCCTTTTCTTGCTTTAGATTTTCCCTATTCCTTCTTTTACCCCATGTTAAAATGTCACCCTACTTATATATCTAATTTCCAATCCCCTGCTCCAAGTCCATACAAACCTGTCTTCCTTGTCTTCACTATCCAAATTTTTTTTTCTGTTCTCTTGTTGTTTGCCTTATTGTTGATTATAATGATTTCTTATGCTTGTTTGTGAGACTGTTTTGCTTATTCTTTTTGTTTTGTTTTTGTTTGCCTTTTGCTTCTGCTTTCCCTTGCCTCACTTGATATTAGTTGTTGTTTGTAGTCTGTATTAATCTCCAGGTACTTGTTGCTGGCATTTGTTGGGATTAGTGGCTGTTCTATTGGAGTTTTCTCCCCATATATATAGTTTGTTCCCCTCTTCTTTCTCATTCTCTTTCTTTTCTCTCTTACTTTTTAAATCCTTTTCCCAATTTCATTTTTGCACTCCTTTCTTTTTTTCCTCTTCCTTTTCTCCTATCCTCTAATTTGCCTTTCTCTGGTAATCATCTTTATTTAGGATTATTAATATTATGAATATATTTCTGTTCAGGGCTCTGTGCATTTTACCTGGTTGTGTTCTACTTTGTGCGTTTAAATCAAGGCAAGAGAGAGAACTACACAACTAGACGCCTGGAGAAGAGAGACCATGGAAAGATAAAGAAACGGCCCACATATGAAAGAAAAGCAGGCATCACCAGAAAAGGAAGTAAACAAAATGGAGGCAAGCAACCTGCCAGAAAAAGAATTCAGAGAAAAGGTCATAAGATGGCTAAAAAGAATGGAATACAAATTTGATAATATGTGTAAGAACCAAGAGGAGATGAAGAAAAATCAAGAAGAAAGGAAAAATGACATTGCTGCTGTAAAGAACTCAAAAGAAAGCATCAAGAATAGACTGGAAGAAGCAGAGGACCGCATCAGTGAGCTAGAAGACAAGGCAGGAAAAAATACCCAAGTAGAGCAGCTTCTAGAAAAAAAAAAAATTAAAAAACAGGAGAAGAACCTAACGGAACTTTGGGACAACACAAAACAAAACAACATCCACATAATAGGGATTCCAGAAGGAGAGGAAACTGGAATAGAAAACCTGTTTGAAGAAATAATGACAGAAAACTTCCGTGATATAGGGAATCCAATGTGCCCAGAGTCCCAAGCAAAATGAACCCCAAAAGACCAACACCAAGGCACATTATAATTAAATTGGCAAACACCAACAACAAAGAAAGAATCTTAAAAGCAGCCAGAGAGAGACAGAAAGTTACATACAAAGGAACCCATCAGACTAGTGACTGATTTCTCAACAGAAACTCATCAGGCTAGAATGGAATGGAATGAAATATACAAAGTCATGCAAAGGAAAGACCTAAATCCAAGAATACTGTACCCAGCAAGGCTATCAATCAAAATGAAGTGAAATCACGAGCTCCACAGACAAAAAAGGACTAAGGGAATTTATTACCACCAAAACCAGCAATGCAAGAAATGCTAAAGGGTCTGCTGTAAAAAAAAGAAATAGGAAGCGAAGAAGGAACACAGGGGTAAAGAATAAAAATGGCAACAAATAGCCGAGAGTGGTTTGGCTCAGTGGATAGAGTGTCGGCTTGCGTACTCAAAGGTCCCAGGTTCGATTCCGGTGCTTGTGGGCACATCTCCACTGTGGGGCGTGCAAGAGGTGGCTGATCGATGTCTCTCTCTCATCGATGTTTCTACTTTCTATCTCTCTCCCTTCCTCTCTGTAAAAAATCAATAAAATATATTTAAAAAATGGCAACAAATAAATACTTATTAATAATAACTTTAAATGTAAATGGATTAAATGCCCCAATCAAAAGACACACAGTAATGGATTGAATAAGACTATTCAACCCATATATCTGCTGTCTACAAGAAACACACACACAGACTGAGGGTGAAGGGATGGAAAAAGATTTTTCAGGTGAATGGAAATGAAAAAAAAGCGGGGGTACCAATACTTATATCTGACAAATTATATTTCAAAGTGAAGGACATAACAAGAGATAAGGAAGACCATTTCATAATACTAAAGGGAACAATCCAACAAGAAGAAATAACTCTGGTAAACATATACGCATCCAATACAGAAGCACCCAAATACATAAATTCCTGGAGGATATAAAGAGAGAGATTGAAAGCAATACAATCATAGTAGGAGACTTTAATACCCCACCATCACCAGTGGACAAATCCTCTAAATAAAAAATCAACAAATAAACATCAATCCTAAATGACTCACTAGACCAGATGCATTAATTGACATCTTCAGAACATTTCACACCAAAGCCACAGAATATACATTCTTCTCAAGTGCTCATGGGTCATTTTCAAAGATAGACCATATGTTGGGTCATAGGCAAAGTCTCTTCTAATTCAAGAAGATAGAAATCATGTCAAGCATCTTCTCAGATCACAGTGGCATAAAACTGGAAATCAACTACAATAAAAACAATAAAAAAATCAAATACATGGAGACTAAATAGCATGCTATTAAACAATGACTGGGTTATCACAGAGATCAAAGAAGAAATAAAAAACATTATGGCAACAAACGATAATGAAAACACAAGAATCCAAAATCTGTGAGACACATTGAAAGCAGTCTTGAGAGGAAAGTTCATAACTCTACAAACCTACTACAAAAAACAACAACACAAGAAACAATGGTAATAAATTACCTAACCCTACAACTCAAAGAGTTAGAAAGAGAGCAAGAAGAAAAGCCCAGTGTAAGCACAAGGAAGGAAATAATAAAGATCTGAGCAGAGATAAAGGATAGTGAGACCAATAAAATAATACAAAAGATCAACAAAACCAAGAGCTGGTTCTGTGAAAGGATAAACAAGATTGATGAACCTCTAGCCAGGCTCACCAAGAAGCAAAAAGAGAGGACCCAGACAGCTTCACAGGGGGGTCTTACCAACCATTCAAGGAAGAACTAAAACCTATCTCCCAAGAATTCCAAAAATTTCAAGAAGAAGGAACACTTCCAAGCTCATTTATGAAGCCAGCATCCCCCTAATACCAAAACCAGATGAAGACAACACAATGAAAGAGAATTACAGGCCAATATCCCTCATGAACATAAATGCCAAAATCCTCAACAAAATTCTAGCAAATTGGATCTAGCAGTACATCAGAAAGACCTTACACCAGTAGTTGGCAAACTGCAGCTCACAAGTCACATGCAGCTCTTTGGCCCCTTGAGTGTGGCTCTTCCACAAAATACCATGGCCTGTGCAAGTCTATTTTGAATAAGTGGCATTAGAAGAAGTTTAAAAAATTTGGTTCTCATAGAAATTTCAATGATTGTACTGTTGATATTTGCTGTGTTGATTAATGAGTTTGCCAACCACTGTCATACACCATCACCAAGTAGGATTTATCCCAACAATGCAAGGATGGTACAATATCTGCAAATCAATAAACATGATAAATCACATAAACAAATTGAGAGATAAAAATCACGTAATCAAATCAATTGATGCAGAAAAAGCATGACAAAATCCAACATCCTTTCTTGATTAAACTCTCAACAAGCCGAAAATGGTTTGGCTCAGTGGATAGATCGTCAGCCTGCGAACCGAAAGGTCCCAGGTTTGATTCTAGTCAAGGGCATGTATCCTGGTTGGGGGCACATCCCCAGTAGGGGGCGTGCAGGAGGCAGCAGATTGCTGTCTCTCTCTCATCGATGTTTCTAACTCTCTATCCCTATCCCTTCCTCTCTGTAAAAATAATCAATAAAATATATTAAAAAAAAAACAAAAAACTCTCAACAAGATGGGAATAGGAGGATCATACCTCAACATCATAAAAGCCATATATGATAAACCCACAGCTAACATCATACTCAATAGGCAAAAACTGAAACCATTTTTCCCTAAGAACAGGAACAAGACAGGGATGCCCACTCTCACCACTCCTGTTTAACATAGTACTGGAAGTATTAGCCATTGCAATTAGATAAGAAGAAGAAATAAAAAGCATCCAAATTGGAAAAGAAGAAGTAAAGCTGTATTTATTTGGAGATGAGATGATATTGTACATAAAAAACCCAAAAGACTCTATCAAAAAACTATTAGACTTAATAAATGAATTTGGCAATGTAGCAGAATACAAAATTAATGCCAAGAAACCTATGGCATTTCTATACACCAATATGAACTTACAGAAAGAAAGACTAAACAAGCAATCCCTTTTACCATTGTACCAAAAAAATTAAGATACCTAGGAATAAACTTAACTAAGGAGGTAAAAGACCTATACGTGGAAAACTACAGGACACTGAAAAAAGAGTTAGAGGAAGATGTAAACAGATGGAAGAACATACTATGTTCATGGAATGGAAAAATCAACATTATTAAAATGTGCATACTATCCAAAGCAAGTTATAGATTCAATGTACTTTTCATTAAAATACCAACAGCATTTTTCACAGACCTAGAAAGAACTCTCCAAAAATTCATCTGGAATAAAAAAAGACCCCCAATAGCCATAGCAATCCTGAGAAAGAAGAATAAAGTAGGTGGGGTCTCACTACCAGATTTCAAGCTGTATTACAAAGCCACTGTTCTCAAAACAGCCTGGTACTGGCATAAGAACAGACATATAGACCAATGGAATAGAACAGAGAATTCAGATATTGACCGTAACCACTATGCTCAATTAGTATTTGACAAAGAAGGCATGAACATACAATGGAGTCAAGAGAGTCTCTTCAATAAATGGTGTGGGGAAAATTGGACAGATACATGCAAATAATGAAACTAGACCACCAACTTACACCATAACAAAATAAACTCAAAATGGATACAGGACTTAAACATAAGACAGGAAACCATAAAAATAATAGAGGAATCCATAGGCAGAGAAATCTCAGACATATGCCAAAGCAATTTCTTCACCAATACCACTCCTGGGGCAATGGAAGCTAAAGAGAAAATAAACAAATGGGACTACATCAAAATAAAAAGTTTTTGCGCAACAAAAGAAACCATCAAGAAAACAACAAATAAGCCCACTGTAAGGAGGAACATATTTGCAAATGTTATCACTGATAAAGGTTTAATTCCCAACATCTACAGGCAACTTATACAACTTAATAAAAGGAAGATAAATGATATAATAAAAAAATGGGCAACAGACCTAAATAGAATCTTTTTAAAGAAGACAGCAGGAAGATCAAGAGATATATGAAAACATGCTCAAAGTCACTAATTATCCTCAAAGTTACTAATTATCTGAGAGATGCAAATCAAAACGACAATGCGGTACCATCTCACACCTGTCAAAATGGCAATCATCAACAAGTCAACAAATGATAAGTGTTGGCGAGAATGTGGAGAAAAAGGAAACCTTGTGCACTGTTGGTGGGAATGCAGACTGGTGCAGCCACTGTGGAGAACAGTATGGAGTTTCCTCAAAAAACTAAAAATGGAACTCCCATTTGACCCAGTAATCCCACTTCTAAGAATATATCCCAAGAAACTAGAAACACCAATCAGTAAGGATATATGCACCCTTATGTTCATAGTGGCACAATTCACCATAGCTAAGATACTGAAACAGCCTAAATGCCCATCAGCAGATGAGTGGATTAGAAAACTATGGTATATCTACACAATGGAATACTATGCTGCTAGAAAAAAGAAGGAATTCTTACCATCTGCAGCAACATGGATAGACCTGGAGAGTATTAAGTGAAATAAGCCAGGTAATTAAAGAAAAATACCCCATGATCTCACTCATTTATAAAAAATAAAGAACATTATAACCTGGTGAGTAAAAAGATAGATACAGAGGCAGTAAAGCACTGAACAGACTGTCAAATTACAGTGGGAAGCCTGGGGAGTGTTGGGGAGGGAGTGGGAAATAGATCAAACAAAGGAGTTGTATGCATGCATATATGCACACCAATAGATACAAGGCACTGGGGAGCGGGGGTGGGATGAGGGCATGTGACAGAGGGTAGGGGAGGCTGGGG
>JAAGEH010000040.1:2206456-2292849 GCA_011751065.1 Lasiurus cinereus
ATATATATATATGAATGAAACAAATATTTAAGTATAAATGTGTTTAAAGTATGTTTTAATAAAAATTGATAATACTTAAGAGGCATAAAGTATATTAACTATGTAGCCCTTAAAAATAATGCACTTAATTAAATCTCATGGGAAAACTGATATAATTGTAAAAATTTAAAACACAGAATATGGAATACCATGATTCTAATTTTGTAAAATACATACTTAGAACTACCCTCTCCCACCAATACACTTAAATGAACCTGGGTAAGTTATAAGTAAATAAAAAAAAAACAGCAAGATATAGGTTTCACACCCTTCTGTATTTTATAAATGTGTTATTTTTGTAATCAGAAAAAGTTTTTACCAAAAAGAATGGCTTCTTAATAAACAGTACTAGAAAAGTTTGTTTTCCATTAAAAAAACACAACAAAACTTGGATCCAAACTTCACATTATATACAAACTTAACACTAAGTGAATTACAGACACAAATGTAAAACTAAAATAAAAATTTAAGAAGAAAACACAGACTAAAATCTTGTTAGCAAAAAGTCCTTGGCCACAACACTAAAAGCACAACCCATAAGACAACAAACTGATAAACTGAATTTCATTAAAATTTCAAACTGCTCTTAAAAAAACATTAAGAGAATGAAAAGACAAACAATAAAAAAATAGAAGAAAACCTTTAACAAAGCATGCATCTGATACACAACTTGTACCCAGATTATGTAAAGAACTTCCAAAAACTCCATGATAAGAATATCCAATTAAAGAATGAACAGAATATTTGAATAGACATCTTAAGATGAAATGGATGGCAAAAAAGTGCATGAAAACATGCTCAATATCATTATCACTAGAGAAATGCAAATTAATCCCACAGTATTAATTAGAATGACTACAATTAAGACTGACCATATGATGGTATCAAATGTTGGTGAAGAATTAAGGCTAATGAAATCATATACCACTGATGAGAATGTAAAAATGGTACAATCACTTTAGAAAACAGTTCGGCAGTTTCTTAACAAGTTAAACATGTGCCTATCATATGACACAGCCATTTCACACCTACTTTTTACCCAAGAGATATGAAAACCTTATATAAAGAGTTGTACATGAATATTCCTAGCAGCTTTATTTGCAATAGTCAAACACTAGATACAACCCAAATGTCCATCAATGTGTGAATGGATAAATTGTAGAAACTGATGATAAACTACTACTAATTCAAATGAAAGGAAGTCAGGCAACAACAACAACAACAAAAAGAGTACATATTATACTAGAGGCCCAGTGCATATCTGTGCACTGAGAGGGGGCCCTCAGCCCCACCTGTGCCCTCTCTCAGTCTGGGACTCCTTGGGAGCTGTCCTAAGCCTGAATGGGCCTAAGCCAGAAGTCAGACATCCCTCTCATAGTCCACCAGAGCTGCTGCGCTGGCCCAGCCATGAGCCTGGCTTCTGGCTGAGTGATGCTCTCCCTTTGGGAACACACTGACCACCAGAAGGCAGCTCCTGTGTCAAGCGTCTTCCCCCTGGTGGTCATTCTGCCACTGGGTAGATTTGCATATTATAGCTTTTATTATATAGGACTAGAGACCCAGTGCATGAAATTCATGCATGGGGTGGGGAGGTGTCCCTCAGCCCGGCCTGCACCCTCTCCAATCTGGGACCCCTCGGGGGATGTCCAACTGCTGGTTTAGGGGCATTAACTCCAGCCTTTAGGAAAATCACATTCAGTGTGGTTTTATGATTTGTTTTGATAATAATGGCATTCCTTTAAATAATATCTGGTTACATACAATACAGCTGGTATTACTTGAATTCTGAATGGTAATATCACAAAATCATAGAAGATTGTAGTAGAAATAACATTGAATTGTCTAGTCCAAACTTTTATAAATATTGAAATTCCCTTTTCAAAGATTTTGAATGCTTTTTGTCTTAAGAAGCATAACCAACTTTTGAGACAACCCATTATCTGTGTAAGGACTGGGGGACTCTGGCACTGTGCGTCTGCCACCCCCCTAGACTTAGGGGACTGTGCACCGCCATCTTGTGGCCATGGGCACCACCATGTTTGTGATGGAGTGATGGTCAATTTGCATTTTCCTCTTTACTAGATAGGATGATTCCATTTATATAAAATTCTAGAAAATGCAAACTAATCTGTAGTGACAAGAAGCAGCTCAGTGGTTTATCAGGGGGCAGAGGAGGGAACATTCACAAAACACATGAGCAAACTTCTGGGAATGATTGATATATTTACTATGCTAATTATGGTTTCAGGAATAAGACTTATGACACAACTTGGTAAATTGTATGCTTAAAATGTGTGCAGTTTATTAAACATCAATTATAAACTCAACAAATTATAAAAGGAAAAATTTTCATATTGAGAAAAACTTAAAATTAGTAAGGATGAGAAACAAATCTTCATATGGATTTACTTAACTTTGCAAAAAAATCCAAAATCAACTTTTTATGAACTGATAAACTAAAATCCTTTATAAGGGCAATGATTCAAAATGACTAAAATCTTTCCTTCCCATTTAGGGGGAGGAAAAAAGAAGAGGAATATGGACTTAGTATAAAAGTAACATTCAATCCTTATTAAAAAGGATATGTGTCTGGGCAGTTTTTATTTATTTTTATTTTTTTGGGGGCTATAACACATTGTCTTTATTTTTCAATTGATGGACATTTAGGTTGTTTCCACATTTTGGCTATTATGAATAGCACTGCTATGCACAACTTGTGCACAAATTTTTGTATTGATATGTTTTTATTTCTTGTGTGTGTGTATATGCAGGAGTGGAATTGCTGTGCCATACAGTAACTTTGTTTAGCCTTTTGAGGAACTGCCAAACTGTCCTCCATAGCAGCTGCATCAACCTACACTTTTACCATTAATGTGTGAGGGTTCCAATTTCTCCATTATCTTTGTCAACACTTGCTAATGTCTGTCTTAAAAAAAGTATAGCTACCCCAAAGAATGTGGAATGGTATTTCATTGTGATTTTGATATGAATTTCTCTAATGACTAATGATGTTGATCATTTTTTCATGTGCTTAGTGGCCATTTTTTATGTCTTCTATGGAGAAATGTCTTTTCAAATCCTTTGAGCAGTTTTTAGAGTCACATTCTCAGCTGTCGTCCTTGGAGGAAGCCAGTGAAGTTCACCTGTTGCTTTAAAGACTGGCACATCATATTACATGATTTAAAGGCTCCAGGAATACACTCTAACTGGAACTAAAACCTGCAAATAATAAGTAGTTCTGAGATAAGTCCACTTATCAAATATGAAAAGAAGTACCCACTGAAGTGGCTCAATTCAGCCTCTATGTAGACCTTTTAAATAAGTTAATTAGTGGTTGCCTTAACAAGAAGTGTTAAGCTAATTGGTAGGCCTGACATTGATTAAAAAACAAACAAACAAACAAACACACCAAAGTAACACTCTAGCCAAGATAACAAATGAACAAATGCTAGCCAAGCATGGGCAGATATTCTAGGTAGAGGAAGTCAGAAACTGTATGGTGGATCTGGGCGACTTCAGGCAATCTGTCATTTTTGGAGCCCCAAAGTGAGAGATAGAGTGGAGCTATGAGACTGGAGATGGGTAGAGGAGCCTTGTGAGAATCACGTTACTGAGGTCTGACAAATTTACAATAATTCTGATGATTTACAAATTATCCTAAATGTAGGTGCCTGTACCATTTGCTCCATGTCCATCTTCAGCCCCCCCCCCACCTTATTTTTTTTTTAACAGAAAAAAACCCATCTCTGTGTACCTTTGTTGACTTATGGAGTAGAATGAAGTAGTGCTCTGTCTTTTGATTTTTATTTAGGTTTGCATTTTTTGAAAGAAATCTGACCTTCTTCAGTCATAAACTCAGACCTTTTCAGTGTTTGCCACAAGTCAATAGCAGAGGGGTTTAAATTCATCAATGTGAGGCCTTGGGGTTCTCTTTCTTGAAGCTTCAGCTAGAACATGGGGCAGCTCCTTCTCTGGTTTCTCCCCCTAATCCCAACTTTGGTAAGATGTGTCATAAACTTAACAGTATAGTCTGGCAGTTGTCTTTACCCTGCTCCTTTAAAACTCTGACTTAGGGCCTCAAAATACAAATCTTTACATTGCTTAACAGAGCTGAGAGCAGTATATGGGAATAGGCAAGGGACTTGCATTTGGGGAATCAGAACTGAATATGAATCCTGCCTGACTGGCCCTTACTCTCAGTGTAACTTTGGACAGTCTGACCTCTCATCAGCATTTTCCTCTGCATAATGGGATTACATACTTACCTTGCATTACTGCAAGAATAAATAAGATTATATACAGAAAATCTCTAGCATAGTTCTGAGGGTTCAAAATTCAAAGCTATCGTTTTTAGTGTGCTATGCTATTCAGAAGTAAGTACTGCCCCCAAATGGTCTAATGTTTACTTAAAAATAAGTTTTGTTTTGTTTTCTCCCTCTCCTTCCCCTCCACACCCCCGGATAGGTTTTTATACAGAATCACAGCCAACAATCTTTGAAGAAGAAACAATGGGACTACTCTATGTGAAGAAGACTTTGCAGTCATATGTAATGTGAGATTTATACTAAAAGTAAAGTGAAGCGGTATACTTGTGTTGTTCTCATGTCTGTGACCAAATGGGGTGTACCTGAAATTTTATGGTGGTCATAGTCTCACAGATAACTTCACATCACAGCAAAAATAAAACCAATCTATATGAGTCAGAAGTCATTTTTGCGTGTTGAATGGGATGGTAATTTGGGAAATATGTGATTATTAACTATCCAGGGATGGGTTGACCCTTGCTCGTACAGGCTTAACAGTGGTAAAAGATTATAATGCATCCATGAAAATATTAAGATTACTAAAAATCAGAGAAAACACCTATAAATTTAAAAACATACTCTACCGAAGTACATAGCACAATTAAATTTTACCCTGTATATTCTGCAATGTAAATGTCTCTTTCACTCCGTCTCTCAAGTTAATCCCCCACCTTCAATCCTGAAAATGAAGCAAGAGCTGGTTGATAAGAGGGGTGGGGAACTGAATCCCATCTTGTAGAGTTAGGCTGGAGAAGGATTAGGTATAGAGGAAAGGCACAGGGAGGAGGTGGGGAGCCAATACTGCAAAAATACTAGTACTCAGCTAAGACTCATACCACAAAGGGGCTGCTCTAAAAACAGTAACTTCTCTTTGTTTTTAAGCAAGCAGTGTGTGATTTTTGAGGTTTCTAAATGATTATACGTGCACTATTTTTACACCCTTGCTTATCCCTTGCAGAAGAAATGTTTCTAAATACTAAATGTAATTTTAATTAAGTAAATTTACATTAGGTCTACAATGTCAAATAGTTACCTTTAGCAACAATGCAGTGTCTGCCAAATTTATCCCTAGGTACCTGCCACAACACTCGACTTGCTTGTTTTAATTTTTTTTTTTTTTTACTGGCATTGCTCTTCATCATAATGTAAGTAATGATACAGAGACCTGATTATGTATTTTTCCATGTATTTTCCTATGCAATACTGGATGTGCTTTTGGGCCTTTCTGTACCTCAACATCTTTAACTGTAAAGAGAACACAGATGATTTTTGATTGACTGGAGTAACTGAGAAGTAAGGTAGAAAGAAGGCCACAGAAAATCATGACTGGTGTTCTTTGGCTTTTTAAATGGAAACCCTTCTGGATAATATAAAACTATGGCTTAATCCATGCCAGACGAGAGGGGGAAAAGTGACTTCAGGAGTAAGAAAAACAGGAAAAAAATCTTAGGTGTATATCCAATATTTTCAATTGGGTCCCAGTGAAGGCTGCTGAATAAGCCCCATCAGAGCAGACATTTTGCCTTTTATTATCCATTTCTTTATCCCTAACATCTAGAACAGTGGACACACAAAGGAGATACTCAAATATTTGTTGAATGAACAGAGGAACAGAAGAGAGAAGGAGGGAAGCTCTCCATTCTGTTGGCCAAATGGATCTGTGGAAGAAAACAGCTGCCCAGCCTACTTGATTACTTCGTGAATCAATTAGGAATTGATTGTATACTTTAAATTTGAAAATTCTTTTGTATTTCCCTGGAGTATTCAGCAATCAAGAACATCTTGTTCTTTCTTGACTTGGCCCACCCTCACAGACAGCAGGACGCTGCAGTCACTGTGCCATCTTGTGGTCGTATCTAGAAAGTTCGTCTTCCTCAATATAACAGTAGAATCTCCTCACCTGCACAGAGGCTCTTGAGCAATGGGCTGTAAAAATAAACTTTTGGGTAAGTAAATAAACCTTTTTCGGGTAAATAAATGTATTATTTAATTTAACTATTGAGGTATCATGGAAAACACAAAGAATTATCAGGCACTAGTTGTACCATCAAAGAGTCTGTAATCTAGGAGGGAAGGTATCCCAAAAGGATACTTATAATCCATAATTATTGATAACATAAAACAGAAGGTAGAATATGCAATAAAATAAACATAGATTAGGAGCAATGGGAATTCACAGAAAGAAAAGATTCTTTCAAGCTCTGGAGATGAGAATTTTGGAAAGAGCCAGCTGAACCAAGGAAAGAGGTAAGACATGGAGTACAGCCTCGCGGGGAGGAGCAGCCCAGAAAAGGTAGGGCCTGCGGAGTGTGTGGACTGAGGAGGAGCAGTTGTTTCTCCCCTGACTGGAGCCCACAGTGCCTTCAGGAAAGGAGTGGGAAAGGAGGTTGTAGAAAGGCGAGGCTGGGGGCTGACGAGGACCGTGTGAAGGGCCTCTGCTTTAGGAAGGGGAACAGCAGAGGAAAAGGCAGTTTTGCTTGTGGAAACAATCTTTCTTGGTAATTACAAGGGTCACATGGACTAGCTGTGTGGCCTTGGGTAAATGACTTACCATATTTTCAGCCAGTGTTTCCTCAGTTGAAAAATGAGATAATTAAACCCTACAGGGTTGCTGTGAAGAATAACTGTTACTGTATATAAAGCACATACCACAGTGATCAGCACTCATGTTAAGTCACAGGCGATAACCTGAAGCCCCTTGAATGGCAGCTTATTTAACCAGTAAGGGGGAACCAGAACAGGTTTTAAAGAGCCAGGTAAGGACCAGAAGGGAAGAAGGCCTTTGACGGAGACATGGGAGGGATGACTTGCAACAAACAGGTGTTTTGGGGAAGAAGTGTGGAGGGGGCAAAAGAAGGAACTCTACCACCTACAGAACGGACAGAAGAGGATGGTCAATAGTAGGGTAGAAGGAACACCATCGAACAGGAGGAATAACAGGAAGGTTCTGGCATAGAAACAAAAGGAAGAGACTGTTCAATGGAGACAGTGATCAAAATAAAGACTAAACACTACTCCCTTTTGACTTACATAGTTCTTTCAGTCATCTTGTAAAGAACTATTTCAGGGGTTGGAGGTTCCAGAATGAAATTATCAAGTTGAAGAAGGAATGCTCTAAGAATACATCACTCTTAGGAGAAATTGTTATCAGCTGGAGGAGAAATTATAGACAGCTTTCTGTCACTGTTGTTTGTTTGATTTTTAAGATGGCAGGGGTTTGACATGTTTAGGTTCAATAGGAAGGACAAGGTAGAGAAGGAAAGGCTGAGGATGATACTCAGAGCACAAGAAGAGAGAGAGAAGGACAGGGTGTGTACAGAAGCTGAAATAAAGACCCTGCAAGGCCCAGGTGGACGACAGAGAAGAAATTAATGTTGCTTCACAGGAGAGGTGACACCTGAGCAGTTTTCAAGGATGAATAGACTTTGGCCAAGTGGACAAAAGGATATCAGAACATTCTAGTAGAAAAAACAGCATGAGCGAGGGCAGGCCTACGAATCCCAGACTGACAGGCCTAAGGAACTTCAGTAGTTTGGTGCTGATGGAAAAGGGGAAGAAGGGAGAGAATAACTTGGGGCAGAGTTGGAGAATAACTGGGGACCAAATTACAATAGGCCTTGGACTCAAGCTGTTCTTTCAGATCTACTTTATACTCTCTTCTTCCTCATCACCCTGCAGTGACCATTCCCAGGCATCTGGAAAGCCAATACAAGAAAATGCAGGGGACAGAATTCTTCCAGGGTTGGGAGCAGTGGGTACAGAGGGCAGTCGCTGGGGTGGAAAGTTCGTAAGCACTAGTGAGAACAAGCTGTTGGTGGCAGGCAGCAAGTGAAACCAGAAGGAAATGGGCAGCCCAAGAGAAAAGGAGGAGCTGAGAGTGGCAATCATGAAAGAACAGGTTCAGCAAGAGACAGGGAGTAAGCAGAGTTAAAGGACATGAAACGAGTCAGCAAGGTCCATGATAGGGTTCTAATTCAGAGGGGAGCAGTTCCAAGCCACAATGACATGTTGCAAAACATTATGCAAATGTGAGGTATTTTTATTATGTGAATCTTGATTGTGACTTCTGAATATTCCTAACACTCTATATTTCTCAATGGAAATATATCCTCCAGACAATACTTAAAGGTACCAAAACAGGTGCCAATTTTAATCACTATTGTTTTTAAAAGGAAATATCGGGTAATATACAAGTATATAATTACTCCCTTAAATTACTTGCTTCCTAACTTCTGATTAGTTTAGAATTTTCCCTCTCACCTTAACATGAATATGTAGCATTAATATAAAGTGGTCTTTCACTTATTCTGCATGGTCGGTGATCTAAACCAGGAGGAACACAGGTTCTGAACAGCCAAATTAGATGTTACAAACCCAAACACATCTTGAACTTTATTGTGGAGGTGAGTACCACATGCTTCCTCCCTCAGGGCCAATCTCACAGGAAAAATGATAAGCTGAGTTACTGAGAGTTTGGGCACAGGCATCTTCAGATGTCAAAGGCAAATGTAATGATGGCAGCCAGAGGTGACTGCCAGGAAGGAAAACACAGAAAGAAAAAAATACATAAGATAAATGAAAGGGCACAGACAGTAGCATGGTTTATGTGGTGAGGAGGGTAAGAAAATGGGCACTCTCATGGACTACTGGTGGCTACCTGAGGACAAAGTGGTCATGCAATCGCCAAGCAAGGAAGCATTTATCATTTTGTCCACTCATTTCACTCCTAAAAAATTATTTAAAGAAAATAATCTGAGATGCACATAAAGATTTAGGCACAAGGCCATTCATCACTGCATCATTCATTATTTAAAGACTGAAAACAAACTACACAGCCAACAATTGGGGGAAGGCTAAATAAACCCTGGTGCTCATCTCCAAGTACTCTAGCTTTTGAGGACTATGCAGAAGTAACACATAAACACATGGGAAATAACCTTTATACAATGTAAACTTTTCCTAAGATAGAATACAGAATAGAGATCCCAATGTTGTTTATAAAAGTATTACCTATTACTGTATATAGGTTTAAAGAAAAAAAAATGCCAGAAAGAAATGCCTCTTAGTATTTATGTTTTTTAATAATGTGAACATTAATATACCAGAAATAAGATATATAATTGCTTATAGCACCTAATTGAATATTTACTTCTTACATATTTAATCATTCCAACTTTTCTTTTTAGGACATTATTCTATGTTTGGAGGCAAAACATAGAAGTTGAATCTTATATAAAATGAGGAGCCACAGGAGCACATCAAACAATCCAAAAGGGATGCAATTAGCAAAATCCAGACTTGTGAGAATCTCTACAGGACCAAACAAAAACCAAAACCTAATGCTTTAACAAAAATTTTAAGGGGGAGGAAAAGTAAGGGGTAACTTTAAGGTCAAAAAGGACTTTAAGAGCTATAGCAGCTAACTGTAGATATAGTCTTACCGAATTTGGATCATGTAAAGGTTTTTTTTAAAAATTAAGAAACAACTGTGGAGATCTGACACTAAATATTTGATATTAAGGAACTATTGTTCTTTTGCAGTGTGGTAACTGCAGTATGATTATACTTTTAAAAAGAGTCTGAATGTTTTATAAATATACCAAAAATATACAAATGATATTAAATAATTTGCAGAATAGTCTGCAGGAGAAGGGGCTAGCGTGGGTAGAGGGACAGACAAAATAAGACTGGCTGCAGAGGCAATAACTGCTAAAACTAGTTATGGGTACATGAAGATTCATTCTACAATTTTTCCTATTCTTGTACATCTTCAAAATATTCTATAATAAAAAAGATTTTAAAAGATCTCAAAAGGTAGCACTACACTTAACCTACACAGTAAACTTATATGGGATACACTACAAACTGTGTGGGTACTTAATAAATACTGGAAAGTCAGAAATTATTTTCATGCAACTTATAATGCTTCCAACTTCTGTGATCTAAGGAATACACATGACCATTTCTGAAACCCTGACCCTGCCACAAAAGTCACAGGCCAATCAACTGATTTATGCTACTCAACTGAAGCCAAGTAGATACTTCTGAGGGTATGAAAGTACGTAAGAGTAACACAGTAACAATATCTTTAGTAGTCATGGTCTTACAATTATATAAACTATACTGGGACATGGTTTTTAACATTTAGGCTTTCAAGCAATCATTCAGTATACAATGACCCCAGACAGAGCAAGCACCAGGAGAAAGCATTTGCTGCACTTGATGATGGAGGGAGGGAGGGAGAGAGTGAGTGAGGAGAGAGAGTGAGTAAATGAGTGAAGAGAAAGAAAGAGAGAGACAGAGAGAGGGAGGGAGGGAAGAAGACTGCCTAAACTGGTGAGGGTTAGGAGAGGAGGCAAAGACGTGAAGGTCTTTGAAAGTGGACAGCTGGGTGGAGGTGGCAGGGTCAAGTGAAGGCTGTGAACCATTTTGGCCTGGAGAATCTTGAACATCTCCACTGGCTGCAGAAAGGAGCCAATGGGATGAACACAATTTCATATTCAGTGACACAAGAAAAGATACGGTGCATCTTGAGCAGCAGCATAAAGCTTCTAAGCAGCTAAGAAAAGAAGGGATTAGGGTACAAATGAGGGTGATGGTCAGGGAACAGACTGTTGACAGGGCATATCCGATATACTCAATGTTCTCGGTGAACTTGGGGCTAATTTAGCTAATGTCTATTACAGTAGGATATCTATTCGACTATTAGCTATTAATAGATTAGTATTATTAGAACATCAATGTTATATATTTTTATTCTATTAAAATTAGGGTAGACTATAAATAAAATATTGATAAAGTAACAATCTATTAATAGACTATTAGACTCTTAAGATATTCTAGTTCTATAAGAGAACTATTATCATCATTATTATTAGGTAGAATTATCAGAGCAGACAGGGTTGTTTAAAAAACAAAAACCATATAATGAGCACTTATATGAACCAGGTTCTATGCTGAAAATTTTTCATGCATCTCATTTAATACGTAGTTACCTAACTTCTCTGAGCCTCATTTTCTTCCTCTGTGAATGAGGGTTAAGTACAGTACTTACTTGATGGAGTTAGTGGTCAGGAGGATTAGAAAAGTCATAGAATAAGCCCTTCATAATGTCAGGTGTTATGTTGTTCCAGAAAAATCATAGAATAAGCCCTTCAAAATGTCAGGTGTTACTGTTGTTCCAGAGAAGTCAGATGACTTCCCAATTCCTGGGGTCAATAACAGCACCCCACAGAAGCTAACCAGCTTCCTTTGATTGCCAGTGATAGGGAGAAAGCAGCACAAGAGTGAGAACATACAGGAAACAGGTGGCCAGAGAGGCTGGCAGTAAGGCAACAGTGGAGCCATGAAGCAGGCACCAGATTCAGGTCTGGGGATGGCTGAAGGTGTCTGGAAGGACGTTAGTTCCCAGCAGCTGGAGAAAGTGTGTGCAGGTCCCCTGAAGTGTTCTCAGCCCAACTCCAAGGAAGTGAGGCCTGAAGCTCAGAGAGCCTGGCTTCTTGTGAGGGCACCAGAGGCAGTGTGAGCAGCAGGGAGCCAGCCCCCACGCAGCTCTGGGGAGGAGAGAAGACAGCACCCACTGAAGAGGGGTCAGGCCCTAATCTTCATGAAAGATTCTCTGTGAAAATACAGTGGAGGCATCAGGAGAGGACACACCACTCATGGGACTGAAAAGCTCCTCGAGTATTTCCCCACCCTTCCCTGATGTGGGAGTACAAACACTAAGGGTGAGTGTGTCTCCCCTCACTGCCCTGTGTGCTGGCCTTCGCTGGGCCCAAGTCTCTCCTCCCTGTGAGGGCCTACCCCGCTCCCTGCCCCCCAGGTCTGCCTCTCTTTCCCCTCTTGGTGTGTGCAGATGCTTGTGCACCTTCCTCTGCAGGTGTCTGTGCTCTCACACCCACCCCATCTGGCTATGTGTGTGCACTCACCTGTGCCAACTCTCTTCTGAATTTCTCTCTTGTCTTTGCTTTCCCAGTTGGGAAGGTGTCTATCTCTCTCTTCTCTCCTGATGTGTGAGCAGGCTACCCACCCTCTCTCTGGGTCCTTGTGTTTGCAAATCCCTAGGTGTGCGTGTCTGTCTCATCACCATTGTGTGTGTATCTTTCTCATCTCTAGGTGTGTATAAGTCCTTCTCTTCCTGTCCCTCTCCTACTAAGGATGTGTATGTGGTGTCTCCTCTACTCTGGGGGGCTCTCTCTCCCACACTCTGTATATGTGACAAGCTCCTTTGGGGGATGAGTGTGCCTCTCTCACCCCACCCTAGTGTGCCGGGTGTCAGTGTACCTCTCCCCCTAACCCTTAGTGCACTGGAGTGAGTGTGACTCTCCCCCTACCTTCTGGGAGTGTGCGCTTTTCCCTCCTCATCCTGGAGTCCGTCTCTCTCCCCCACCTCTCACCTTCTTCCACCTTTCAGATGTGCATCACTCTCTCTCCTCACCCCCCCCCCCCCCACCCGCAGCCCACCTGTGTCTTCCCCCAGGGTATGAGCTAGGTGTGCTTTTCTCTCTCCTCCCTCTGTATCTCTGTATCTCTATTCCCCCCCATCTCTCTCTCAATAGAAACACTCATTTATACATCCATACAGTCTCCTAACATACATGTCTCCCAGCCTCTCTGTGTTTAGGTATGCGTGTGCATGTTTCTCTCTGCAGTTCTGGATCTCCCTTGGCCCTGGGTGCTCTGGTGTGTGCATATCCTGTCCTCTTATACACACATTTATCTGTGTCTGCCTTTCCTTGGGGTATGTGTATTATCTCCACAGCAGCCCTGAAAGGCTTGCTGTGGGTGAGGGTTGAACTGCCTGGTGATGCTGAGGGGGATCTGTCTACACATGATGGAAAGAGCTCAGACCATGAAGGGAGGAGGATATCGAGTAGGTGTGTGTGTATGTGTGTGTGTGGGGGGGGTAACAGGATGAGAGATGCCACCTTCCTACCTCCCAACCTCGATGTTTTGAACTTCACAGTTACAAGGAGACTGGCTGCAACTCCTGAGGGCCCAATCCAAGTTTCTTCCTGTTGACCTGGGTATGGGGCTCAGTGCTGCCCGCCATGCCTCTACTGGGACACCCCCTGGATGACTAATCACACAGCCCCTCACTGCTGCTTCAGGTTCTCTCTACCACAGATGACCCTCCAGTCTGCCCCTGAGAACAGAGTACACACACACACACACACACACACACACACACACACACACTCATTGTGGGCCTGGTTCCAGAGAGAGAAAGAGGGAGAAGACCAGAGCTCAGCCCAGTAAGAAAGATGAACATGCACAGGATAGAAACAGTGCCCCAGAGCTGTGACTGGAGATGTTTGTGCAAGCACAAAGGTGTCACCCTCAATCAAGAGCAGGCAGGCTGGGTACACATGGGACACACTCACCACAGAGCTCCAAAGGAACAGGAGAGGGAGGGGTGAGCAGAAAGGTCACTAGTCACAGGGAGCTGCACTCTCAAGGTGCCACACCTGAGGGAGGGGATGACTTCACCCTTTAACCACAGGAAAAGGATAGTCCCGGAAGAGAATGAAGCCTGAGGTGACAGTCAGCCTTCAAAGGGTGACCCCTGCTGTGCTAGAGTTCTAACACAGTCTGGGCTGGTTGTCCCCAAATAGGACACAAGATAGTCCAGCAGGGCAGCTCTCTGGCTTCACGTGCTTGCCCTAGGTCAGTGGTCGGCAAACTCATTAGCATACAGAGCCAAATATCAACAGCACAACAATTGAAATTTCTTTTGAGAGCCAAAATTTTTAAACTTAAACTTCATCTAACACCACTTCTTCAAAATAGACTTGCCTAGGCTGTGGTATTTTGTGGAAGAGCCACATTCAAGGGGCCAAAGAGCTGCATGTGGCTCACGAGCCGCAATTTGCCGACCACTGCCCTAGGTTGTTCATAACTTGCTCCTTCTCATCATTTAGGCCTCTACACAAAGGTTACTTTATCGAAAGGTCTTCCCTTACCACTGTTTCTAAAGGCCCCTTCTTCCCAAGGCCCCCAAGACTCTTCATCCTTGTATTTATTCCTTTCAAACCACCTGCCCGAGACAAGAGAATTCTGCTTCCAGTCTGACTCCATTGCTCACTGAGGGTGGGATCTGGCTTTGTGTCTGGCACTGAACCTGATCCTTGACAGGGACTCTAAATAAGAGAATGGAGGAAAGGTATCCTGTACACAGGTGTGGAGGTGTTGGTATACATAGAAAAACAGTTGTAGGGGTCCAGGAGGGGGTAAGGACACAAGCTTTTTGAGAACAAAGCTGCAAGCAAGGCAAAGAGACCACAGAAAAGGAACAGTGCACAGGAAAAGTGTACATTAAGAGAGGAGAGGTGGTGGATCAGGGAACCGTCCAAGTCCTGGGAAATGCCAAAATGCTGGTCATTAGGGATAGGCAGAATAGGTGCCATCAAAGGAGAGTGCCAGGGTGCTGGAAGGAACAGCAGGAAGGAAGAAGAGTAGGAAAAGAGGGAGTTTCCAGAAATGCATCAAGTATTGTAGAAAAACCAAGTAGAAATAAAATGGAAAAGAGGCCACCACGTTTGATAGGTAGGGGTTACTGATGGATGGTCTCTTCAAACAGAATATGGAGGACAGGATGGGTTGAAAAGGAGATGAAGGCAACAGAGACTGGATGCAGACTCTTCTAGGAAGTTTAGCACTGATGGGAAGAAATGTACTTGAGGAGGGGGTGGGATGAAAGCAAAGGTCATCTATAATATTCTGTTTTTGACAGGGAAGACTTAAGCATACTTTGTAGGTTGAGAGGAAGAGATGGGTGATACCAGGATGGGAGGGGTGAGTGGGCTGGAATAACCCAGTTGGCTCCAGCAACCTGAATGATGCATGCCTCTCAAGGTTATGGGGCCCAGTCTCTCCAACCAGACCAACCCCCACCTGAGACTCAACCAAGTGCGAAGGGTTAGTAATGAGAGGACTGAACATAGGGACTGAGAATGGAGACACAGCTATTACAGCGGCTTTCCATCACTGAAGACCCTGCTTTGAATCTCAGTGGGTTCCTCTCTCAACAGCATGAAAACCTTTCAGTGTGGTAATCAAGATGCAATACATCCTGGCCCCAGTCTCCTTTTCTAGCCTCATCTACTATCTTTCTGCTCACTCCTGACACCTTACTCTTCAGCTGCAGAAGACGACCCTGCATGTACCACATGACAAGACCAGTCATTCTTCCCTTGCTCTTAGCCTTCCCCTCCTATTCCTTGCTCTAGGACCACCTTTCTCTGAGACTCAGATTCACCTGCTGGTATTAACTGCTCCTTCCTCTATGTGTCCACTTTGTGTAAGTCCCCACAATAGAAGTACTAAACCTACAACACAAGTTCCGACAGAACGTAGAAAAATCAGTTGAGTAACCATGGTCCTGAAAGAGTGGTAAGGCCATTAATAAAAGTACTTAAGTCTGAATTGCTAATTTTAGGGATGTTGAGAGTTTAAGATGCCAATCGACCATTGAGGTGGCAACATCAAAGAGGTCCTTGCAAATGTACCGTAAGTCCTCATTTAAGGTGACAGGTTCTGAGACTTTTAAGTGAAATGACATA
The DNA here is from genome assembly GCA_011751065.1 of Lasiurus cinereus. Classification (NCBI taxonomy): domain Eukaryota; kingdom Metazoa; phylum Chordata; class Mammalia; order Chiroptera; family Vespertilionidae; genus Lasiurus; species Lasiurus cinereus. Next base: position 2,222,361 of record JAAGEH010000040.1, read on the forward strand.
TAAGGAAATCAAGTTTACCACATACTAATTGATATGAACAAGAGTTAAGGTCCTTTGGCAATATGGCAACTCATCAAAGTTAATGCTGAATGAAACGTTATTTGAGGCTGTATGCAGGTATTGAACTAGCTAGTGAGAATGGTTATCTGCATAGCAATGAACTACCAATTCAAATCTGAATTATATTAACATTTCTGTAACTCTGCTCTCATATCCATGGGCTTAATTTATTCTTTGGATTTCTAAATCAACCTAATTTTCCTAACTTATCCTATACTGGTCAAAAAGCCACAATGTCTTCCATAGCACAGAGTACAAGCTCCTCAGGTTGCCAATCAAGGTGGTTCCCAATCAGGCGTCAGCATACCTTTCTAGTCTTACCTTGATTGCTCCCTAACAAACCATCCTCTCCAGTCAGACTGGTCTTCTTAGTGGCCATGAAAAATAAGCACATTTCTGCCTCTGCTGCAACCATTCATTTTACCTGATTATCCTCATGTCTTTCTGCCTATTCCTAACACACGCATTGCTCAAAAGTCCACCTCAAGTTCCACCTCTCCTTCCCTCGAATACTTATAGTTTTTATTGTCTGGAATATTCTCTTGGCATTGTAAAATACACGGTTTTGTGATTTCTTTCATATATCAACCCATCATCCAAAGGGAGGCGGGAGGGGAAGACGAGGAAATAGTAGAAAGCAGATATAAGTACTCTAAGTGGCGCAAAAATTCTCCATTTGTGGTTACAACTTGGGTAAGAATAAACTTCAGGAAGACGGTTAGAGATGGGACTTAAAGACAAGAAGTGGACAGGAATGTGAGAAGAGCACCGCAGGGAAATTGCACCAAATCAAAGGGATGACCACAGTCAAATGTGGAGTGTCTCTAAATCCCCTAAACCTATGGAGGTACATACATGAGTAATAAAATAAGAGATTTCAAATATTATTTGGAATTCTGGAGTAACTGGGATGATATTATATACTGTATTAAATTCTTTCAATTCTCCTATGGGGTAAGATCATCAGTGATATTTCTATCTTGAAAGCCTCCAAAATGAAACAAACAATATTTTTGATGATCACAATACAGAATTAGTTTATTCAACTAAAACCATGCAAAAATTCAAAAAGAGCTGCTTATTTTCCTGAAATTAAATAGCTTTTTAAAAACAAATTATTTTTCTTTTTTTCCCATCAACACCATTTATCCCCTTGAAATCATATACTTTTGATATAAATTTGTTTGAAAGCAAAAAATGATAAAATCATGCCTATTTAAGATAAGTGAATCTATAAAACAAATGTTAGGTTTGTTATCTTTAAAAATCTTTGCCTGGTTGGTGTGGTTTGGTGATTGAGTGTCAACCTATGAACCAGGAGATCTCGGTTTGATTCTTTGTCAGGGCACATGCCCAGTTTGCAGGCTTGATCCCCAGTGGGGGTATGCAGAAAGAGCACGATCAATGGTTCTCTCTCACCATTGATGTTTCTTTCAATCTCTCCCTCCCTCTCCCTCTCCCTCTTCCTCTTCCTCTCTCCCTCTCCCATCCACTCTGAAATCAATAAAAATATATTTTTTAAATATCTCCTTTAACTTAGTAAGTTTATAAAATTTCTCCCAGTGACTATGTATGGCTGAAAAATAAGTAGACATACAGCACTTTCTAATTTGAGTTACTCAGTGTCACTTTATGACTGAAAATTTTATAACAAATTGATTTTAAAAATAAATATGCTGACTACAATATATATAAAATTTAGATTTACACTAGCAAATTAATATGTACTAACTAGTTTCTGTGGCCTGTGCATTTTAAAGACTTACAAAAAGTGAATTACAGTTTCTGAAATCATTACTCCTTGCATAGATATTATGCCTCCACTTTCTATCTCACAAGATTGCTGTGAAAATTCAATAAGATAATATAGGTAAAAAGCAGACTGTTCTCAACCCAAAGTATTTTATAGCTAACATTTAGTATTAATACTCAAAATATTTTGGGTGATATAATTTGAAAGTCATGTTGGCTAATGATTCGGGGAATAATTTAACCAATCAAGTTAAGTTTCTTTTTCTTTTAAATAGAAACAGTCTTGTTTTTGTGCTTAGTTCTGGTTTTGCTTTTATAGAAAGAACTTTTCATGAAAACTTGACTAAAATAATCTTATAATATCTCTCATATCTTTAAATGGACCCAAACCTCCACTTTCTTTTTTGATCAACGTCAAGCTATATTTAAAATACTAGTCCAATCCCACCTTATTTTAGTGAAGGGACAGATGAAACAGATTAAAGTATTTTACCTTTTAAAAGTCCCAAATTTCATTTGGAGCTATTGAATACCATTTTTCTGAACTGTGGAACTTTAAAAAAAAAATCTAGACTTAGCACTGCATTAGCCGCAGAGGCAGAGTTTTACCAAAATATCTTTTAAATTTATTATAAGATGTATGCTTATTTTCCAGAAGGGGTTTGAACATAATCGCCTGATAAAAAGCAGAGAAATTAGTGCATTCAGTACTCAGGCACTGCCATACACAGGGTGGCAGCACTGAGAACAAAATGCGTGCAAACAGAATACTTGGAATGGCCAATGCAGGCAATACAAGTGTGCCTAAAATCTAATTATGAAAACACTTCTTAGACACACGGGTATTTTGGTTTTAATTAAGAAATTCCTTTTAATTCTGGCAGAAGTATCATGCATTTTAGAAAAGCTCTTATGAGTCAGCCTCTGAAAATGTGATCAATTGTACTTCTCTCAAAACCAATTTCTTTCTCTCTTCCTCTTCCTGCACTGACTGATAAAAGGTGAACTGAGCATTATTAAATTTAAGCACTACATCAGATCCAATGTTTAAGTAGAGCAATTGGATATACAGTATATATTTTAAAACATAACCTGAGCTCTGATTAAAAGTGCTTCAAGATAGAAATTTTTAAAAGAATAACATGATTTTGGGAATAGGAAAGCTCTTAATAAGTAAAAGTAGTTAAAGTTTTATAACTATTTTAATTAAGTTATAATGTCTAAAAAGAACGGGTTTTAAGGAAAACATCTGTAAAACTACTTTAAACAAACTAAAATATCTCTAAGAGTACTAAATGCTTAATGATTAAAATTTTCAAATACAATGGATATTCAATTAATGTAGATAAAACAGTACTAACTCATTCACCACCATTTTTTCTTTGAAAAATAACTATAATAATTGAGTGCATTATTTTTTGAAGTAATTTTGCCTACGTCAAAGGAAAGATGTTTAGGAACTTCTATAAACTGTCAGACTTTTATATATATTCACTTCATTTACAAATTTCTAGGCATACAAAGATAGATTCAGGTACAAAGATAACATTCAACTAAAATTCTCTACATTTCAGCAGTACATCAAGTTACCCAGTTAAATATTTAAAACTTCTATTCTATGCCTAATTAAAACTATTACTTGTTAGTTTACTTTCCTTTTGATTTGGGCAAATAATTATGGTAATATAGTTTACATATAATATCTTCTAAAATGTGACTAATGCCAAGTTATTGTGAAGTATGTCTTATAATTTCTGTCTTAAAAGTAAACTAAAGCAAATTACATTAAAAGCTAAATCTGATGTAGGTGCTTCACACAGGGCATGGTTAAGTCAGTTATTTGTTTGCATGACAGCAGCACTGAGGATGCTCAAGTTTTATGAAAGAGAAGAGAAAAGCATAAAATATCACCAACTGCTGTCAGAGGTATGTTCTAGACTCCCAGGCACGTTCCTTCTCTGAAACATTTTAAACTCTTCCAGGTAAGAACTACTGGGGCTGCTTCCACCACTCTCAGTCTAATTAACCTATCTATTTTATTGTTTGCCCAATTCTATTTTAATGCTAAAACCCTTATGCATCTGAATAATGATTTTCAAATAAAATACTATTAGTATTAGAAGAGAAACATAATTGAAATTGAAATTTTACTCAATTAAATTACCTCAGACAATAACAAATTAGAAAAACACACGAAAAACATTTTCTCCGATTTCTTTAGAAAATAAACTTAGAAGTACAAGGAAAGCAAATTCATGTTTGAGATGTAGTTTATAATCTGATATACTAGTCATATTAATATTTATTTTTAAGGTTATAATAGATCTTATCCAAATACGTAAAGTGACAACTCTCCTATAAACTGTAAGTTTAGAACAAATTTAGTTTTAAAGAAACTAATTCCTCTTCTTTAGAATGGAATAGTTAAGAGAAATTACATTTAGAAAATACAAAAAGTAGATTAAGAAAGGGAATGTACACTTATATTAAAGAGCATTTTCATCTCATTGCCTAAAGTTGGTAAAAATAAAAGCTATTATAGCCTTGTACGGTATGATGAAAAGTGATGTGGGCTCTATGTAATCCCAGCAGTAAGACAATATAAGCAAATAAAATCAAGTTATTGAGAAAATCAAAAAGACTAAAATTCAAATGATGTTATTTTGAACTTGCACATTTTAATTACCTTAAGCTTTCAGCTTCAAGTTCTAAAATTCACCCAATCAAGAACAATTGAATCGACTTTTTACAAATGTATCTTCAAGTGAACAAAATTGAAACATTTTCTAATTTTGCCTTTTAGCCAAAGGGAATAAATTCCTCATTCTCTAATTGATTCCTTGTTTAAGAAAATAGATCTCAAAAGAAAAGGCTCTAATGATTATTGATGAAAAAGATATAATTTTTTAAAAAGTCAAATGGCAGCCCTTCAGTTGTAGTATTTAACCTGAGAATATTCCCATACTCAGAAATGGAAAGATAAAATATCATAAGTAATCAAAATGTACATGTGCAGTTCTAACATTGGTTTGAGATAATAATTCTAATATTTAATAATTGAGAGTCTAAAATGAGTGTCTGACTCTCAAAGAAGAGTTCAAGACTCTGCAATGGCAAATCATTCACAATTTGTAGAGCATTCAGTATCCCTTAAAAAAAAATGCCGCCTCTATCCTCAAAATATTTTCTAATATTAAAGGAAATGTCTACTCTCCAACATAACATCTTAATAGGTCTAGATTCCCTTTCAAAAACCCAATTGCTAATTAGTAAATGAGAAGGAAAATTTCTTTTATTATCAGGATATATCTAAAACATTCCAGAAATTAAGAATTTCATTGGTGAATGTTTTTATCTTTACCTTGTGAAAAGCTTTTTACATGTTAAATCTGAAAGAAGTTATTTTAATTTACCCTAAAAAAGTCCACAAAGTATACTGCTTTTAGATTAAGATTTTTAAAATTTATTTTATTAACTTAGCAAAAAGTTTTAATCTTTTTGGTGAAGAATGAAGAAAACAATTTTCAACAGTTTCTAAGATTTTTCAGAAAATTTCACTTAGGTACACATGTAAAATAATTTTTAAAATCTTTTAAAAAATAACAGAAAATGATTATTCCTTATTTAAAAATTAATAATTCCAAATAATCACTATAAATTATTCCTAGAATTTAATTCAGTTTAATTCAAATATAAGAAGCTATAAAAGAAAAATTTGGGGGAATCCATTTTTTAAAGGTTATCATAAAATGAGCAATTTGTATTAAATATTGTCTTACAGTTTTCCCAATTATCACTTGTATTTGGGAGGGGATAAATTTATTATTTTTGCTTTTTAGTTAGTTATTCTTTATCCATGTAAGGAAAATTTCAAATTTAATATGATTATTTGATTCTGAAATTCTCATCCATTTGGTTCTTTCCCATCAATTTTGAGCACTTAAGCTCTTATATACACTTTTATTACATAAAAGTCTTACTCTTAAAAGGCATCAAAAAAGAATAGTTTGCTTTCTCACAAAATCTTCACATTTCTAGGTTTTCTGTATTTTGTTTTGTTTTTTTTTAAATAGCTTTTACTAAAAAATGCAAGGAAACATTTCAAGCAAATTGCTTATCCTATTAACCCTAGGACATAATTGCCTAAGTTCACTCATTCTACTTACACACATATATTTCTTAGGTAGTCATCTCAAATTCCCAACACACATTGTGGTTAGTTTAATATCATGATCCTGCAGTAACTCTGTTTATAAGATATCCGGGGACTTTTAAATATTAACAATTTTCATGTAGTATCACATCACTTCACTTTTTAAAAGTGAGATATTATTTCTGTTTTATAATTTTTTTGTGTTTTCTTATAAGTATTAATAAAAAAGAGCAAAAACCTGTGCACCTTAATAGCAACAAACGTAAAAATCAGATAACAGAAATACCAAAACCCCTTGGTAGTTCCATATCACCATATCCTTGTCAATACCACCCTGGAAAGAGGTGGCAGGGACAGGTGTACACATTGAGTAGAATGTAAACTGCTGGGCAGCAGGCCAAGTAATTCCAAATTATATCTTTGTAGAAATTCTCCTTAGGCTTTCACTCATGTATATTTCTTATAACTTCAGATGTTAATAACTGTACACCAATACTTTTATAAAATCTAATCTAAAAATTTTCCATTTAATTTCTCAAATTATATTTAAAAATTAAATTTGTTAATGAGTTATTAAAACTGTCCTGTTATCAATGAAAAGTAGTAACACAATAGATGTCAGGCTCAAGCATTTCAAAAAAAATGAGGTAATGAATGAAATAAATACAAAAAGTAAAAATTAGTTACCTACAAAGTGGTCTTACTGTAAAATGGAAAAGAATTCCCATGAATGAACTCTAAAATCATAGTTAACTTTACAGTTCATCAATCCAATGTACCCTGCCCTCACATTTAACTTATTTGTGAATACTTTCCCAAGACTACCTAAACACTTACTAATTGGTTAAATGTGCTGCCTACATTAATTTCTCTTGAAATTAAAAAAAATTAAAAGTCCACTTTTTTGTTGTTGCTATGTCTGATATATTTTCAAAGTATTCGATGCTTCAGAAAAGGTGCTTGTCAGGTTCTTAAAACATTTAAAAATGGCTCAAGGGACAATATATAGCCCTTTTACCTTTAACATAGTCACTATCTTGGAGTTTGTTGAATAGATTCAGCTGTTCTTTCCTTCTTTTGAAACTCTTCCCTTATTCAAATAACTTAACTAAAGAATCTAAGATATTGTCAATATAAGGAGAAAAACATTTATTTCATACACATATGGAAACACATAAAAAAAAGAACAAGTATTTCAGGCAGTGGAAGTAAAGTTACTCAGTAAAATTTCTTTTTTTTTCCCCCTTTTTTCTTGAGTATGTGCATGTGTGTGTGTAACAGGTAATTTTTTATATATCTTAATTTTCAAAGAACATTATTGTAAATAAAAAGATTAATAAATTCCTAGAAGGAACCAATATTTTGATTATACAATTTGATAGGCAAATGATATATAAAACTTCAAAGATAGTTGTAGATATGTTTCAGTTATCTGGCTTTTCCAATCTCAAAGACAAGCACATTACATTTAATTTGCCAAATAACAATTTAATCCCGAGGAAGAAAATTTTCAGAATACCAAAACAAAATGTATATAGTAACAACCAGGATTCTGTTAAAAATAAAGGAAACCCCCACCTTTGCATAATATTAAACCACAGAGCATCCTTAAATCTTTAAACTATATTGATGATAAAAGCAAATTCACTTGTTTAGCTATGTCTGATTAAAACATTTTGGTTATAATTAATATACAGATATAGAATTTTATCAGTATTAGTTCACATTTATAAATCATTTTCCAAAGCAACTAAATTCCTTATAACAAATAGCAAAATTAGACATATAAATTTCAAATAAGAATCTCAATTTATGAGGTTTTTCTAAATGATGTACAGATTTTGAGCATATAATATCCTTAGATTATTTCTGTAAATTGGTATAATTTAATTGTAGCTTCAGAAAAAGGATGTTCAACAGATAGTATTTCTAAGGCATTAATAAAGCTCAGTACAACCAATTCAAATGAGATACTGTGCTGTGCCCTATCTAAAGACTCCCTAAGGAATTACAGATTTTATACTTAAGTGAGTGCATTTTCTAATTCAGACAAGTAATTAGTTATGTCAAACCAAACCTGAAGCAAGTTTTATATCTCCTTTTCTGAGAGAAACCCCCTCCCCCACAATAAAGCACTTTCATTTAGGTTGACAATAACCATAACATGAAGTGTCCAAACAACCTGCTTAACTCAATGCTCTAAAATAAGTGGAAGAAATACCCTTTTCCTTCACTTTTTCAGAAACTGAACTTACCTAAAAGACCCATTTATTTTAAACACATAGCCTAATTCTGACTACTTATAGTCAATGTAACTGTCTTGAGTCAAAAGACAATGAAAATGCAAGATAAACTTCAAAGGTTTTATAAGTATTAATAGCATTCTAAAATCTCTGGACAGAAGACTCTTTGGGGGAGGAACAAAGTTCCTCTTCTGTATTGATAGTTTAATCACTTTCCAATCAATTTTGATTTAACAGCAGTTCCTGGGATTAATTTTTAATGACTTCTTATAAAGTTGTAATTGCTTCCAAAATCAGAAACCACAAAATGATGTACTCAAACACTACACCGATGTAATGATGTTATGGAGGTATTTACAGAAAGGTGCAGATAAGAGCTCAGTTGTGAACACAAGTTAACATACAGTGGACTCCAAAATAGTAGTTTGTTTGTATAGTATAGCAAGAAAAAATATTCTGAATAAGCAGCATAAAAATCTAGCTGTATTTTTAATCTATTTTTATAAATCATAAAAACAAAGGAAAATAGGCATTTATTCTAGAAATTCCATATACCTGTGGGAAACGAAACACAAGTAATTTTTATTCAAGGCTAACCTTAATCCCAATAGAGTACAGCTAACAATTTACATATTTAAATTTTTGAAAATATTGTAGAAATTGACACCATTAGAGGTGACAGTAGATTGTGCTCAGTAAACATTTTGTTAAATAACACAAGTAAATTAACTTAAGATGCAAACTGATAGGTCTCAGGATTTAAAAACCTTGTAACTTCAAAGGCACAGAATTACAGCACATGTATAGGATGGGCTTTAAAAATGGGTATACGTAAACTTTTCCATGGTGTTGGTGTTTTTTTTTTTTTCCCCCTTAAAGTGCTTACAGTGTTAAAGAATCTCCATCACTCTGTCTACAGTTTTCAAGCAGAAGTCCTCACTGTACCTTAAGCCAAATTGAATATTAGTATTTTACAGCTTTTTACAAAATGGCTGTAAAATCACATTATGGGCATACACAGCTCTTTGATCTCACTGCACAGAATTCATAACTGTTCAATAATGCTATACCATTACACCACACACCTTAAACTATTTCCATTTTTCCACAATTCCTTCCAAAATCAGCTTCCAAAGCAAAGCAACATAACATGAAAAGTTCCTGGGAGGGCTTGTTATACAAAAGAAACAATTTGGAAACAAACTAATCTACACAATATCCATCTTCTGTGGAGCTTGTTTATCCCTCCTCTCCCTCCATCACTCCTAAAGGTGGGCGCCCTGGAGTAATGGAAAGAAGGCTCTTCCCTCACCACACACCCCTCCCAAGCACTTCTGCTTCTGGTCCTCAGACAGTGATTCTGTGTAGGTGATGAAAATCGTAGGAAAAGAGAAGCTGTCCCTTTAAAATGCCCTGCTCTGTCCCATATCCCACGTGGAACCAACATCAGCAGCACTTTCCCATTAACTTCAATGTGATGCAAGAGGCACCATGCCTTTATATACATAAAACCAGAAAACATCCAGCCTCACATTCCTCGCTGAGGATGAACAGGTGAAGCAAACGTGCCAGGGAGGGAGAAGGCGAGCAGCTCCCCACCCCTCTCCAAAAGGTGCTGCACTCTCGCACTCCAGCCTCTCCATCCCCTCTCTACCCCTCCTCTGGAGAGCTTAGTTTAAATAAAGGAGGGAGCCACTAACAAAACCTCAAGTATAAATGCGACGAAAATGCAATCTAAAGCCGGAAAGTTTTATTCTTCCAATCACACATATTAACTCTATTAAGAAAAAATGGCATCACTTTTTTTCCCCCCACCAACACCCCCCCCAAAACGGCAAAGATCATTAAAAGAGTTATAAAATTGCAAATATAGTGTTTATCTTATCTCAGATCAGCCCACATTACCAATAAGTCTAGCAGTTTCTGCACTACCACCTCCCCCCTCCCTCCCCCCTCCTTCTCTTGCATCGGATTTTCACGTTTTCTCATTGTCGGTTGAGTTATAAAAGGCTTTTGCCCTTCGAAAGTTTTAAAAAAATAAATAAATATTAACTCCTTGGTCCCTGCAAAGTCAAAATGGACTTCAGGGGAAAGGCGGTTCGTGCTTTTACCTTTGGCGAGAAAGGGGGGAGCATCCCGGACTTTTAGGGATTTTTTGCGATTTTTTAAAAATTTTTATTTGGTTATATGCCTGAGTTCTCCCTCCATTTTGGTTGTTTATGATACTGACAACAAGCTGTCCCTGCTCTGTGCAGATCTCCTGCTTTCATTTAGCACCCCCGCCCGCCGCCCCCCCCCGCCGCCACCCACCCGGGCTTCACACCTCCCCCAAGACCCCGCGGCCGGACCCCGGCTCGCCCACCTGAGGAAAGGGCAAAAACAAATTCATTTCGCCAGAAAAGAAAAACCTCTTTTGAAAAGAGGGGCAAAGTTACCCCAAGTCACTCCAAGTGCCCCCCAAATATCGCCGACCGAGGGTTTCCGCCAGGCCCTTTGGGGAGCGACCTTCCCCCGGGATGTTTTGGTGGAAAATGCGGGGAGTTTACTCTTAAAACTGAATTTATATTAATTTTTCCCTTATTTTTCGGGTCTCTAATGTCTTCCGCTCTCGCTGCTGCCGCTGCCGCTGTCACAATATTCACAGCACCAGAGAGGAGGAGGAGGAGGAGGAGGAGGAGGAGGAAAACTTTTCAAACTTTCCAGACCCTGGATAAAGGTTTTTTCCCTTCTTTTTTTTTTTTTCCCACCCATCTCACCTTCGGGTCTCCAGCCGCGTCGCCCCCTGCCCTGTCAGGAGCTACTTGGGGAGCCCTCACACCCTCAATTAATTATTTTATTTTATTTTTTTATTATTATTTTTCTCTCCGGGGTCCTGAGCAGGGGCTGAGAGTAGCACAAACTTTTCCTCCTCCGGCCGCCGCCGCGGTTCCTCTGCCCCCTCGGCTAGTCCCATAATTTAAATAACCCTGATATTTCTCCCGCTAAACGCCTCTCCGCCGCCCCGGACCCCGGGAGAACTCACCGCGGGGCTTTAACATCCTCCCTCCGGCCCGTCCGCCGCCTTTACACCGCCCGCGGAATTTCTAATAATTTTTTTCTCATATTTCGGGCTGGACGCGGCGGGCCTGGAAATTGTTTCCTTACGCCTCTTTCCAGCAGCCATTGTAGTGTATGCGCTGCCCCTGCAGCCCAACTTGCAGCTGCCGCCGCCGCAGCCGCCGCCGCCGCCGACGTCGCGCCCACCGCCGCCTCCTCGGGCCTGCTCGGCCACCGCCCCCGCCTCCCGCCGCCCCGCCCCTGGTCCCCGCCCGCCGCTGCGCCCGCCCCTCCCCGCGTGCACTCCGCCCACTAGGCGCCGCGCCGCCGGGAACGGGCCCCGCTATTGGCCGATGCAGCCGCCGATCAAGCGGAAGTGTTAAGAGGCGGGCTGCGGGGCGGTGGAGCCGCGCGCAACGCCCCGCCCACCCCTCCCTCCTCGGCCCTCCTCCCGCTAGCTGGGGGCGGAGCAAGACCCGCCCGCCCCCGCCGCGCAGGGCCGGGATCGGCTGTCAGTCTGGCGGCGGCGCGCGCCGATTGGGCCGGCGGCTGCCGGGGAGCGGGGGCAGCACGTTAGGGTGCGCGCTACTTAAGGTCCAGCTGCGAGAGCTATTGACGTGTTTGGAGCTGGAGACTGTCGGGTCTCTGGCGAAGCGGCACCTCGAGGTGAGTGATCCCGCAACCCTCCTTCCGTGGTGTCCGCAGGGGAAGGGGAATGGAGGGCTGCGCCTGAGCCGCAACAGGGCCCCAAAACACTTCCGCGCGAAGCTGCTGCCACCAGGCCTGCTGCGGCGCGGGCCCCTTCCCCTCGCTTCTCCTCCCGGGTCTCTTCGGGCCGGAGACGAGGAAGGGGACCCGTGCCCGGGCCACCCCAGCCGTTTCTCCAGCCTCCTTCCCAGCCTTTGAAGCGTCATTGCCTGCACCTACGCCCAGCTTCCTGCTTCGTCCTTGCCGCCTGCCCCTCGGCGCCGTCGGAGGGTAAGCCAGGTGCGTTCACCTGTGCCCGCCGTCCACGGTGAGACGGACGGGCTGCTGCCTCGCGGAAGGCAGCGAGGTCTCGGGCTTGCATCTCTCCGGGTTCTCCATCCGGTTTCCCGCCTTCCTCCGGTATGCCACCCTGACTCCCTGAGCCTGTCTCTCTGCACCTAACGCTGGGTGAAGGGCTTTAGGTCCTCGCAGGACGCTTTCCAGCTTCCCGAGAGCGGCACCCGCGCGGTGTCCGAACCCCAGAGCCTGCCTTGGCTCTGCCCAGCCCGTGGACGTGGGCGCAGGGTCCCTTCCCCTCTCCCCTTTCTTCCCCAGCTGCTAGGACTTGGAGAGTGGGGACGTGATGGGAAGGAGATCAAAGATGTACTTCTTAAAGCAGTCTGCCCTTTAGGGAGGATTTTAGGGTTGTTCCTCAAATATGCTTGTGAGAGGCCCTTCCTCCACCTCCTTGGCTTCCTTGCTGGCAAGCAGAGCTTTGCACCAGTAACTTCTGTCTAGCTCCTCCAGAAAGTGAAGTAGGTGAGGCCTCTCTCTCTAGCGGAACACTTGAGATAGCCCTTCAGCCCGCTTCTCACTGTAAATTGACATGTCTAGTGTACACGTGAGGCATTTATGCAAAGAAGGTGACATTCGGAAGTCCAGACTTAGGTGGACATGTATTTAGTATTCGGAGAGGAAAGGGAAGGAAATGTGGATAAACTCATGCTGCAAACTTGATTCGGGTAAATGTGATGTCATCTAGGTGTTATTTTTTTAAAGAACCCCTCATGTTGATAATAAAATGTAGAGAGTTGCTTTCACATAAGGCGTGCACCCTGACTTTTGTCGGCGTCTGATCGTTGTTGAGGTTATATCCAGGGAATATGAACAGCTAAGCAGAGTTCTGTGTTCTCGCATCATAGGATAGAGATAAATAGCAAGGCTGTGCATTTAGTACCATCACTTCGTCTAGGTAAAGTCAAGTCTGGAAAAGAATTGTGTTCAGTAGACGAAGACACTTCTAGATCTATCGGAACAACATTTTGAATATCCCTTTTGCCAAGATGTTTTTGTTAGCCCGTCATATTCAGTATTGTTCAATGAAAACATCGTGGGTACGAATAGTTAAAGGACCCCAGAATGACTAAACTTTTTTCCATCCTTCTTTACAAAGGTGGGTCTCTTTTAATCTGCACAATCTAATTGTTCCATAATTGAAGAAACCAAACTAGGTGACTCTTGATTGAGAATACCTCCACTTTTCAGGAGCTTGTGGGGTTTGACTATTATTCCTGAATGTCTTTTTTTAAACGTGACATATTTTTTTTTTGATGTTCCCATCTTGGGCAATGAAAGTAGAAACCATTTCATACAAAAATTCTGACCTGTGTCTGGTGACACTGATGTAGTTTTTTATTCTGTGGCATTTTGTAGGTCATACTACATTATTTGCTGTCTTTTCCTTCATTCTTTATGTGGAAAATAACTATGCTAGAACAGGTTTCAGGAATATAAATTAAATCAGCTCTTTAAACTTAGTGCAGAGCATTTAAAAATATTTGTAGTCCAGCCTGTGTAGCCCAGTGGTTGAGCATCAACCTATAGACCAGAAGGTTACTGTTCCATTCCTGGTCAGGGCACATGCCTGGGTTGTGGGCTCAATCCTCAATAGGGGGCATGCAGGATGCAGTCAATTAAGGATTCTGTCTCATCATTGTTTCTATAATTTTTTCTTTTAATTCCTATGACATGTTTTTGAAGATAATAGGCATACCAGCTTCAGTTGAACTTGCTTATAGAAAGCAATTGTTGAGGAATATAGTTGACATGCCAATTATATGAGTATATGACTTGTCTGGGAATAACTAATTGGCTCTTAGGGAACTGTTTTCACTTTTAATCAATAAAGAATTCTGCAGGGTGTATCTGGAAGGTTTGAGTTGAAAGAGTAATGAATGAGTAGCATTCCCTGATTCCTTCAACCCGGAAATATCAATTAAATATAAGTTAATGCTGGGAGTCAGGTTTCAACTTTTTTATTTTTAATTTACTTTTTTAAAATATATTTTTATTGATTTTAGAGGCAAAGGGAGAGGGAGAGAGAGAGAGAGAGAAAAAAAAACATCAATGTGGAGAGAGAATTATTGACCAACTGCCTCCTGCACATCCCCTACTGGGGATTGAGCCTGCAACCCAGGCATGTGCCCTGACAAGGAGTCGAACCAGGGACCCTTCAGTCTGCAGACCGACATTCCATCCACTGAGCCAAACCAGCCAAGACCAGGTTTCAACTAAGCAGTAACTTGTTTTTTAGTATATTGGCATTGCAGTGCTGGCCACAAAATAGGCATTCATATTCTTTAGTTAACAAGTGTTTTTGCTAAAGTTGGGTTATATTAAATTATTCCACATTTATTTTGTATGCTAATCGTATGTAATAAAGAGCTAATATGCTAATTAGACCAAATAGCAGAACGACCATCCGGACAACCTTCTGGATGAAGCCAGGGCTTCGAGGACGGCCGAGGCTGCAAGGGCCGAGCCCCTTGCACAACGAATTATGTGCATCGGGCCTCTAGTCAATGTATGATAAGGAAATAACTGCTAAGAGTGCATGCTGTATTCTTAGGTTTTGTTGTATAATTAATTGCTTAACCTTTAGAAATAAAAATAAACTAACATTGAATGCTAGCTGAACTATCTTTCTTTTTGGACTTTATAATAAAAATTTCAATAAATATATTTAAATAATGCCTTTGTGCTGAGGCACCATGGCAATGCAAAGGAAAAACATATCCAAGTCTTTTTTTTTTTTTTCAAAATACATAGGCTGTAGGAAGTTCCTCATTAGATAATCATTATGCCAAAAGTAATTTTCAAGCACTTATGGGGCTAATGAGATTTATTGATTCATGTTATGACATCCACTGTATAACTCTTTTCCCCAACATTTACTATCTTCAGTAAGAAGACTGTTTAGGATGCCAGTGGTAACACGAAGACTGAGAGATCCTGATATAAATCCTTGCTTATTGGTAAGGTGGTTTGCTTTTAATTTTCATGAGTGTTAAGTTGGAAAACAGGCTTCTTCTGATTTTGTGGGCATCTGTTTTCTGCAGTCTTTTAAAAAAAATGTTTTTCTTATTTGCTTTTTAATTTTAATGGGATTTTTAAAAATACAGTTTTATATTTCCTACTCAGAAATCCAGTAAATATTCACTTTGATCTTTTTTTACTATGCCATTTATTATTTTTTAATTAATTTAGTTATTTTTATTAAAGGATAATTGACAAATATTAGTTTCAAGTGTATGACATAGTTAGTTACTCGACATTTATATTCCCTATGATGTGATAACCACAAGATGTCAAATATAACCATCTGTCACCGTAAGTTATTATTGACTGTATTCCCTGTGCTCATTACCTCCCTGTCACTTACTTATGTTATAATTGGAAGTTTGTACCTTCACCTTTTTCACCCATCCCTGAGCTACCTTCCTTTGGCAACCATAAGTTTGTTCTCTGTATCTACCAATCTGTTTCTGTTTTCTGCCATTTTTTTACAAGTTATTTCTGTCAAAAAAAAATATATTCCTAACCAATCTATCCTTATTTTACTAGAATATTTTTAGGTATGCATAATTTAGCTAACAAAATTGATCTCTTTTATGTTTTCTTTATTTATATAATATGCAAACATTTAATTGTCATTATACTGTTAAACAAGCATATGTAACACTGAGGAAAATTTTTAGTCCAAACATGGAAGGTTAGAAAGAATTTTTTTAAATTGTCACTGAAATTTACATTTTAATAGCAATAATTTCATCATGTCCTTGAGATCACCTGGCTCAGAGTAAGGGGCTGATATAGAATTAGTCTATTTAAATTCTAAAGGTTTTCACAAAGGTATGTAAATAAAATGCTTTGTTGAATAATAAGCTTTGTTGGCATTTATTTGATAGGACTAGCACAATACTTCTGGTTTTGTCACCCTGGAATAATGTAATCATCAGACTAGTGCTATGGAAATGATATTCCTTAATCCTATATGGATTTTCTAAATATACACATTCATTAATTATTTGGCATAGAAATTTAGATTTGTTCTGAATATTATATTTTCAATTGGTTTACTAAGTTTCAAGATAAAATATATTTTTTGATCTATGAAGCAAATTACCTGTTTAGTTAAATCTTTCCTTTAGGTAGTGACCTCTCAGAATCATACCTTTTACTTTGAAGTTTGTTATCCAATCTGCTTCCAGTTCAGACAGCTTGAATTTCATTCCCAAATGGCAGCTACCCTCCTTTGAACTCATAGCCCTGTGTTGCTCACTTTAGTTTTGAAGTGATCTTAATGATATCTATTAAAATTGCTTACACGATAGTGTATTTACTTGCATAATGATAGCAAAAATACACTGAGATGAATGGTGTTTATTTAAGTTGCTTGATGTAGACCAGTTATTAGTAATTTACTTAGGATCTCAAAACTAGCATTAACATCAAACATTCAAGTCAAAGTCAGAACTGGAAAAAGCAGGAGACCTGCTCTTTAAGTCAAGAGACGATTTTGATTCTAGCTTGTGCTGCAGTGATTTTGAACACATTGCACCTTGCCACAGCCTCTTTGTTAAATGGTTACTGGATTAAATGATCTCGGTCAGTACTTTGGCTCAAATTCCAGTGGTTAGATATTCAAAAAACTGACCCAGACTACAAAAAGGAAGGTGTCTGCCTTGTGCAGAATGACTGCTTGGGATAGTTGGAACATTTGTTCATTAAATGTTCATTAAAACGAACAAAAAGAAACTATTTCATATTTAGCTGCTTTGTGGAGGAAGCAGCTTCAGAAGTTTTTTTTTTTTTTAAAGATCCTATTCCACCTATTAAATGATGCCTATCTTACATATTTAAGGAATCTGATGCTTCTGCCAGATGTATGGATGAAAATAACTATAACAGGGATATGTGTTCCAATTACTTCTTGAAGTACAAAAACTGCCGAAAGTTCTGGGTAAGTCTAGCGAGGTTAGATGAGATGGTCTAACTCATCTCTTCGGCTTGAAACTGAAGCCTGAAATTAAGCAGTATCCACAATCCTTCCTTTGGGATGGTTATAGGGAAACTTAATCTTTCCACTTTGTCCTCAGTGTGTTATTTTAGCCTAAATAATCCTTGAGAGTTCTTCTTGGTTGCCTCATCCTACTCCAGGGTAAAAGAATGCAGTTCTAATATAGATGGGTCTTCCTAGGTGTATAAGTATCTGCAGCCCTAAAACAATAACCTTGTTATAATTTTATTTCTCTTGGCGATGAACAGAATGAATAATTTTGTCTTGTCATAACACAGATTAGGCTTCCATTTCTGCCTCTTGCTCTCCCACTGCCACCCAGGAGAATTTAAGTGGTCCCATTTTTCTGGAGACATTGCTATGCAATTTCTGTTTCTCTGAGCACTAGGTCCAGCTGCTTCATTTCTCTCTGCTAAATTAACTGGTGGTTTCATTGAAGAACTGTACTCTTGTGCTCTTGTAGTTAAACAGCATGTCCCCATCCCAGTTACCATTAATGTAGTCCCCTGGGAATAGTCACTTCTACTTAATTGTTAATAGTTTGAAACTTAATCTGAACTCTTACAAGTAGTTTTAACTGTTTTTTAATTTTATTTTTGAGGAAGCAATAGCAAATTACTGGAAAATAATTAGCAGTTAATACCTGACTGAATTTGGTTTCTTCTTTTTTTCCCCCCTATATGCAGAATTCTATCATGATACAGAGAAGACAGAATGGAGTGAAGCCACCTATGCCAACAGCAGCAGAAAGAAATGAAATCTTGGGAGCAATGGGGAAGATGCCCTATTGAATGTTTGCATTAAAATGATTTAACTCAAAAGGAGATATTTTTAATAAATGATACTGTAATTTTTTAAGACCATACAAACCTTACCCAGACAGATCTTATATTCTGTAAGGGGAGACAAACTTGAGAGGACCATTGTCCTTTCTGTTTGCTCTCGGTGCCATGATGATAGTGTGCTACTGCCAAGCATGCATGTCAGAGCTCACAGTACTTCCTGGAGTTATGGGGGTATTAGGAAAGGTTCCACAAGGAGCTGGGCTTTTCCTCTGGGTCTCAAAAAAAAAAAGTAAAGTATGAGAAAGTAAAGACTTAATGGGGTGAAAAGAAGGCAGTACTTCATGTGAGCAACAACATGCTAGAAGGAAAGCTGGAGACAGATTCAGAGTTGTCCACTGTCTCACCTGAGTTTAAGGTGGGTAGAGGAGTAATGGCAGAGATGACTGTGCGTGGCCTCAAATCCGAGGCTCATTGCTAATATCTCTATCCTTACTCCACTCACTTATCTTGGTTTAAATTAGGTCTGTGCACCCACTAGGCAGGAAGCAGGACTGAGGAAGGTAGTTGCCTTAAGTAAATGGCATACAAAAGAAATGGCTTGCTTTCTTTAAGGAAAGGTATGGTTAAAGGACTCTGCGACTAAAATCCATAAATACAGTATTGGACAACCTTCTGAAGGCATCGTATTATTGAACTATGGTAGTGAGGGCGGAAACGTGATTCCCTCAGAAGTAGGATTTTTATTTTTAGGATGCGGTGGAGAGGGAAGGGTATGGGGTTCATCAGGTAAATACAACACTGGGATGAAATTAGAACTCAGCTTCACTTCATGATATAAAAACAATTCATAAGCCTGTTAGAGAAAGACAAGTATCACATTCTCACTTATGTGTGGAGTCTAATGAACAAAATAAACTGATGAACAAAATAGATCCAGACACCTGGAAGCATGCAACAGACTGATGAATCCCAGAAGGAAGCGGGGTGAAGGAGGGAGAGATTAGCCAAAGAACTTAGTGCATATATGCATAACCCATGGACACAGACAATAGTGTGGTGAAAGCCTGGGACGGGTCAGGAGCTGGGTGGAGGGCGTCAATGGAGGATAAAAAAGGGACATCTGTAATACTTCCAATAACAAATATTAAAAACAATATTCAGTATAGTGATGGGTGGATTGCATAGCAGCTCTTACACCCTCCACTTTCTAAAATCCAGTTTGCTTCTTAAAGAGTAGTTTTATAAAAAGACATTTAAGAAAATCAAAAATAGTTTATGTCCCTTTTCCTCAGGTGGCCCATGATCATCAAAGAGTATAATTTTAATGGCTGCTGACAACAAACTATCCATCTGGTCTTTGTCCAAAATTCAGCTCAACTCTTTTTAAGCAATAGCATTGTCACTGGTACCTGTGATTCTATTTGAGTACAATGTGATTTCATTTTGAATAAAGTTGTATTTGAAATTCTGGATTGTTTCAGAAATTCTTTGATTTGTATTGATGACTCTCAAAGTGATAGATTAAAATAGGACCTGACAAGAAATTAATACATACTTGAGTGAGAAGCATTTCAGTACCTGTAAGCATGCTTGTTTAAGGGTTTGGAATTTTAATGTCACCTCTTTAAATGTACATACCATTATTGACACTCATCCTGTAGCTATTTGACCTGACATAGCTCTTTTTAAAAATAGCAACTGCATTCAGATACAATTCACATATAAATCACCTATTTAAAGTGTATAATACAGTGGTTTTTAATATATTGACAATGTGCAGCCTTCACCACAACAGCTTTAGAACACATTTATCACCCCAGAAGGAAACCCCGTATCCATTAGCACATATTCATTTCCCCCTGACACCACATTTCTTCCTCCTCCTCTCCAAAACATGGGCAACTACTTATCTACTTTCTTTCTCTAGAATTGCCTATTCTGGACACTTACGTATAAGTGGGATCACACAATATGTGATTGGCCTCTTTCACTTAGCCTCTTATCAAGGCTCATTCATGTTGCATGCATTAGTACTTTATTCTTTATTACTAAGTAACATTCTATTGCATGGATATACCACATTTTATAGATTCATCAGTGGATGGATATTTGAGTTGTTTCCACTGTTTGGCTAAATATGGGTAATGCTGTTTCCTGAACATTCGTGTACACGTTTTTGTGTGGGCATTCATTTCTTTGTGGATATATGCCTGGGAGTTGAATTGCTGGATCGTAAAGTTAACCATATTTAACCTCTTGAGGAACTGACAAAGTATTTTCCAAAGTGGCAGCACCATTTTACAGTTTATGAGAGTTTCAATGTACACATCTTCATTAGCACTTACTATCTGTCTTTGAATACAATCATTTTAGTGCATGTGAACTGGTATGTCATTGGGTTTTGCTTTGCATTTCTCTGATGGCGAATGAGGTTGAATATCTTTTCATGTGTATATTGACCCATTCTCTAGAGAAATGTTCGTTCAGATCCTTTGTCCATTTTTAAATTGGATTGTGTATCTTCATTATTGAGTTGAGGGAGTCCTTATGTATACTAAATACAAGTCTTATCAGATACATGATTTGCAGGGGTTTTTCCCACCCTCCAATTCTTTGGGTTGTATCTTCACTTTATAGTGTCCTTTGAAACATATAGGCTTTTAATTTTTTCAAAATATATTTTTATTTCAGAAAGGAAGGGAGAGGAAGAGAGAGAAACATCAATGATGAGAGAGAATCATTGGTCAGCTGCTTCCTGCATGTCCCCTACTGGGGACTGAGCCAGCAACCTGGGCATATGCCCTTGACCGGAATTGAACATGGAACCCTTCAGTCTGCAGTCCTATGCTCTATCCACTGAGCCAAACCAGCTAAGACCAGGCTTGTAATATTTAAAAAATACGTTTTTATTGATTTTTAAAGAGAGTAAAGGAGAATGAGAAACATTGATGAGAGAGAAACACCAACACTGATTGGCTGCCTCCTGCTTGCAACCTGCTGGGGATCAAGCCTGCAACCCATGCATGTGCCCTGAATCGGAGACCTCCTGGCACATATGTTGACACTCAACTACTGAGTATACCGGCCAGGCCATAGACTTTTAATTTTGAAGGTCCCATTTGTTTTTTCCTTTTGTTGCTTTTGTTGTCACATCTAAGAAAGCATTGCCCAGTTCAAGGTTACAAAGGTTTACACACGTTTTCTTCTAAGAGTTTTGTGGTTCTAAGTTCTTGTATTTAGATCTTTGACCCATTTTGAATTAATTTTTGATATGAAGTAGAAGTCCCAATTTCATTCCTTTATATCTAGCTATCCAGTTGTCCCAGCATCTTTTGTTGAGAAGACTGCTTTTTCCTATTGAATTGTCTTGTCACTCCTGTTGGAAATCAATGGCTTGTATTTGTGAGAGTTTATTTCTGGGCTTTCAGTTCCATTCCATTGATAGATATGTCTATCCTTATGCTGGCACCACACTGTCTTGATTACTGTAGCTTTGTAGCAACGCAAAGCTCTTTGATGCCTGGTTACTATAAATATGTTTCCTATAAAGTGTTTTAATAACAAACTAATTATTTGGGTGTTTTGATCAGCAAACCTTTACCATCTAATCATAATATGGCTCCCCAAAGCTGTTAAATTTTAAAGTAGTCTACAGTAATCCCCTACTTCCTTGTTTGCATCTTTACACATACCCTGATAACTTCAGTATACAGGTCTTGTAACCAGGTTGTTCAAGACCTCATTTCATCACTTTAGCGGGGGAGAGTCCCAGGGGTTTCCCTCATCTGCACTGTTAAATTTGCCACTATTGTATTTCTCACTTCAAGATTCTACTTTGGGATAGGAGAAGCTAATTAACCTGATAAATTAATTGTGTCAGGATGTTAGTGAGTGCCATGAAAAATTTTGGGGTTAGGCAAGCCTTTGATATTAACTATCAACAAAAATATAAGTAGAAGTCATCTTACCAGTGCATCTCACTGTTGTAGAAAGCAGCTCCTAGGTTCTCCAAGCCATGGGGGAGTGTGGCACACGGAGTAGTGTGTAACAGCAATCCTTTGGAGAATCACTGTATCCATTTGAAAGCTGGAGGATATAAACAATAGTATTCATGGTTATATCCATAACCCCGGGTATGCTTTTACTGTGAAAGAAATGTTCAACAAGTGTGTATATGTTTTAGGAGGGAAAGCTTTTAAAATTGGACAAATTGAGGACCATGCAGGTTCAAACAATGCAAAAGGCTACCCAATGTAAACAAGTCTTCCCAGAAGCAGCCAATGTTGAGTTTTGAAGATTTTCCTCACATACTGGTATGCAAACATACCTATATATATATATTTGCTGGTTTTGCACAAAAGGACCACCATAGTGCATGAGCAGGAGGTACCTTGCTTTTCTCACTTAGTGATACAGTTTGGAATAATTCTCCATCAATGATTATAGAGTGATTGCATTCTTTCAATGGCTGCAGCTCTCCACTGCTTAGACATACCATCATTAAATACAGTCTCCTCCTGATGGGTTTGCTGTTAGAAACAAAATTGCTAGAAGCATCTTTACGTATGTTCTTTGTTCCTGTTTTTATCTATATGATTAATTTCTAAGATGCAGTTTTTAGGTTCAAGGTTACAGCATCTGAAAATTTGTAGATATTGAAAAATCACCCTCCACAACCTCCTCCCCCACCCATTTGGAGCACAAAATTTTTACTCCCATCAACAAAGCCTGTAGGTGTGTCTTTTCACACCCTCAGTCCCACTGGGGTATTTTAAAGTATCTTTCATCCTTACAATTGATGAGTGAGAAAAGGAATGAGTGCTTTCAGTTCCTTTGCCCATTTTTTAAAGACTGTTGGTGTGAACAATTTTGGAATTTCTTCGTATATTAAGAAAATTACCTTTTTGTCAGATGTGTTTTTTAATATTTTTTGCTTAGTCTTTTAACTTTTATTTCTGTGTAGTGTATTTCCTTTTAATTAATTAAATGGATCAATCTTTTTGTTTCTGGTGCTTAAAACATGTTAAATGAATCCAAATACAAGTTCTGCGATTACAGTTCAATTCTGCTCAACAAATATTTGCCAAATGCTAGGCTAACTGGTGTAGAAGAGCATGGATGAAAAAGTCACCATCTGGCTCTTAAAGAACTTCCCCTACCCTGCATGCAAGAATGAAAGGAGCACCACAGTTAAGACCAAGAGCAAACTGCTAAATGGATAAATAGCCTTAATTAACCCAAAGGGGCACATACAGGAGGTGCATTTGAGGACTAGTCTTGACTGACTAAAACCAGAGAATAGGAAGGGAGGTCTCAGGAGAAAGAAAATCTGAACAGGTAGAATAGGTCCACATTATGAAGGGACTTTAAACTTTATTCTAAACACAAAGGAAAGCTTTGAAGGGTTTTGAGATGGAGAGGGTCAAATCCAATTTAGAAGGATTATTCTGGAGGCATTGAGGCAGAGAGGTTATTACAATGATCCCGGATCACTGCAACTGATGAAAGTGTTTTCCCCATAAATTCTTGCCCCACTCCAATTCTTCATACTGCAGCCAGGTGAATCTTTCTGAAATGCAAATGCCAGTAATTTTCCTCCTATATTCTCTAGACCTGCTCACTACCAAAGAATAACATTCAAATTCCTTCCCTTGGGATACCAGTCCTTTAAGATCTGGGGACATTTACAAAGGGGTCAGCCTTGAGGAAGTTGGGGAGGGGTTTGGATTTGGATACAAGACCCAGGCTCTGTCCTCAAGGACCTTCAATTTCAGTGAGGGAGACAGACAAGAAAATATCTGACTATATCTGTTCTAATTGTAGTAACTTCCTGCCACACTCACCATTCCCTGAACACACCCTATCTTCTCAGCCTGCATAGCTGTCCCTCAAGTGCTGCAGTTCAAATCTGACATCTCTTTTCAGGCTCAGCTCAGAAGTAATCTCCCTGAAGCCTTTCCAGCACACCCGGTCAGAATTAACCTCACTTCTTCTTCATTCCCTTTTGGTTCTCCTGTGGCATAGCTGGGTATGAAATTGGATGTGGCAAAATTAGGCAAATTAAGTCACCTGCACATGCTTCTCATTTGTCACCTTCTGTTTTAATTTTGCAGAAGAGAAATGTCGCTTAAGTGCCAAAGGCTCTGTTCTGATAAGGACAGCAAAATCGGTGGACTCATTTTGCTTTTCAGTTACAAACACAATAATAATTTCTGGTCACAGGTTTCAACATTATGAGTGATTTCTGCTGTCATGAAGCTGTGTCAGACAGCGCCTGGCAGCCTTGAGACTGTGGAGTGGTCAGTGTGAGAGCTGAATCCAGGCTGCCTGGGAGCTGGCTGGCTCTCACCCAGGAGGGCTGGGCTCTTCCTCTGACAACTGGATGGAGCTATTGCACAACAAAATGCAGTCTGTTTCGGGATACTGACTTTCTTCTAGGAAAACTCTTCAATTACATTTAAAAATCCATTTGCCTATAAAAACTTTCCCCTGTCTACAAGAGGGACCGAGGTCTCTGGACCCAGTTTTCTGTTTTATCACTCTGTTTACAGACCACAAATAAATAGGTTTAGGACCAACTCAGATTCTGCCACCGGTTTGCATAGATAGTCCTCCCAAAGAAACAAAAGGAAAGTAAGGGTCACTTCAGAGCATAGTACTTCAGTAGTGGTAGGATTAGGGAAATGGGGCCAGTTGCAAAAGTTTAGGCAAAGGGAAGAGAGAGGAACTGATAGAAAATGACAAGAGAAAAAAACAAAACAAGAGAGTGGGCCAGTGGCTGCTGGGTGCTGGCTGTGGATTGCAGTGAGCACTCGAGAATAAAAGATCAGTCACTGTGAAAATAAAGGTTCCAGTTCCAGAACCTAAACCAAAAAGTCTCACTTAATGCACAGAAGTAAAACATGACCAGATATATTCGCAGATAGCATTGCATTTGGAGTTAAATATCTGCAGTTGAGTTCTGGCTCTGGCCCTTACTGCCTCTGTGTGTGTGTGTGTGTGTGTGTGTGTGTGTGTGTAAATTGATTTCAGAGAGGAAGGAAGAAAGAGAGAGAGAAATAGAAACATCAATGATTAGAGAGAATCATCAACTGGCTACCTCCTGCACACCCCACACTGGAGATCAAGCTTGCAATCCTGCATGTGTCCCTGACTGGAATTGAACCCGGGACCCTTCAGTCCTTAGGCTCTAGCCACTGAGCCAAACCAGCTAGAGCTGCCTGAAGATTCGTGAGTAAATTGCTTAATCTTTTAGAGCCTTTTTTTCCTACTGTGAAATATGTACTTTTGAAAAATGCCCTAACTAGCCCTAGTTGGTTTGGCTCAATGGATAGAGCATCATCCTATGGATTGATTCTGGTCAAGGGCACATGCCTGGATTGCAGGCTCAATCCCCAGGTAGGGGGGCATGTAGGAGGCAGTTGATCAATAATTCTCTCTCATCATTGATGTTTCTATTTCTCTCTCCCTCCCCCTTCCTCTCTGAAATCAATAAAAATATATTTAAATAAGTAAATAAATACAATCAAAATGCCCTGTAGGTGGTTGTGCAACCCAAAGAAGGCTTCACATGTGTCGTGCAGGTAGATTTCATTAATATAGGAAATGCATCTATGTAAGTAGATATTGAACTTATTTGTGAGAAGTGAAAGCCTCAGCTAATTCTTGGTCTATTTTAATATAGCTCTAATACCAAGTACTACAACTTTCTCACTTGCCCCCTCCCTTAAAGTTCCTACTCAAAAACCCCACACTCCACCTCTGCTAAGAGGTTACAAAAAGCCAAATAGATTGCTAGTTTATTTTATTCCTTCACTTGTGCAGTTTTGGTATGCAATTTGCTTCAGAATGTTCTCTCTTTATAAATTTATTCTCGTGCACACTGTACCACTCTCCTAGTTCCTTAATATATATACCTGAAGCCAGGGAGCCCTGTATTTGTCTTCAAAAGCTGTCTTTCATTCCCTTTAGGAACCACCTCTAGCTTCTTCACACTCCCACTGAAATCAGTGTCAATCTTACCTCACACTACTCATCCCGAAGTAACTGCTCCCTCTTCTTACCTTCCCTGTGCCTTAGGGTGAGTCCCGCTCTAGCTGAGTCTTGGGCATGATTATCACTTGTCCCTGCATTATATGCATAGGTTGCCTCTGTCATGTCCCCCACTAAGTTGCAAAAGCAGAGACCATTAGGATACTTCACGTTTGCCCAGCACGTGGTAGTTTCTAAGGTATTATGAAAAACCATGTCCTTATTTAAAACTCACTCCTGCCCTGTAAAGTCGGAATTCTTCTTGGCTCCAAAAAGCAAGATGGAGCCCAAGGAACCTGCGATTGGGTGCAGTTGCCATGTGGCCTCCCCAATCCCGACACTGCCTCCTCTGTGCCTTTTCATTCCTTTTGCAGCTCCTAACTGCAGCTATTATTCAAATTATGATTCGTTCCACCATTTATAGTACTTATTAAGTCTGTACACAAATAGAAGGCTTCTGCAGGGGATGTAAAAGCAAATGAAAGAATTTATACTGAAGGGGGACATTTACAAACAACCAGCACCACTCTGATTCTCTACCAAACCTTTTCACTGACTCCAACAAGACTTGCAAAATGTTTGACTCTTTATACCCTGTCAACCCTGCCTCTGTCTTCTGCTCTTGAAGTAATAGCGAGATACGACATTAGTGAGATATGACAATGCTCTTTGTCATAAAAAAAATAACAAGAAAGAAGAAAGCAAAAGCCTTGGGTAATCTGCAGAGTGGATTTTTTTCTTGGATAAAAAGGCTGGTTTTGCCTTTTTATTGTACTGAAGTGTTTCCTGACAGATGCGTAAGTTCCTCAAACACTTGGGGAGTTGTGAATTGAATTGGGGTGTTTTCAATTTATAGTTCATATACTTGGCAACTAGAATGTCATCTCTCCCTGTTTCTTCCACTTGAAATGTACATGTCATCTTGTAGAACAGCATTCCAAACCTTTGACAGCTTCTGTGTATAATTCCCACTTTTAAAGAATGTCTTTCACAACTCCAATAGACTACATTTCTCTACCTCTTGGGAGAAAACAAACCAGACAATGACCACAACCGCCAAGCCCAGACTGGTTAATTGTTCCGCAGTCCTGTTCACCACAGGGTGCACGTCTCCAGTTCTTCATGGCCGTGGGGCTCCCCATATCTATCACAAGAGGGTTTAGAGTAGTGTTTGTGTCAGTTACCTATATCTCCTTTAAAAAATCCTTTTATTATAATCTTGGTAGAGGGGCATGGGAGAGAAGATATGAAAAGCTTAGAAAATAAGGTACAGTATGGGAGGTATGCAGTTTGGTGGTTGAATGAGCTCTGCTTTGTGCTGGCTAGATTTCTATCCCCACTTCTTTCTAACTGTGGACTTTGGATAAATTACTTAGATGTGAATGTCTGCAACTAAAATGCCAACCTTGAATGGTGGTTGTGGGCATTGAGTAAGACAATGTCTGTAAAAAATCTTAGCATAGTGACTGGACCATAGGAAGTAATAATAAATGTTAGCTATTTTTATTCTTTTCCTCCCTGTTTTTTTAAAAACTATTTTTAATTGAGCTTCAAACACCAAAACATAAATATCTATATTTGATTGTTGGAAAATATAGCGTTTCCCCCTTGTGTTAACATATATATTTGGCTTATGGAAAAAATAACCACTTAAAATGAAATATTGTAGGCACTTGGGTGTACTCTTTTCTTGTCTTTTGAGGATAAGGAGACGGAATATGATACTCATAAAATACCTATTGAAATAATTTTGAAAATCAGGGATCTTATACTTTAATTTTTTTATTGGAATAATAGAGCAGCACTACCTACTTCCTCCTACTTGAAAATACTATTCTAGTGTTGAGTAAGAAGTTTTCAGTGCTGAGTGATTATAAGACCAATTACAGTAATTTTACTATCTG
This sequence comes from Lasiurus cinereus, assembly GCA_011751065.1. Lineage (NCBI taxonomy): Eukaryota > Metazoa > Chordata > Mammalia > Chiroptera > Vespertilionidae > Lasiurus > Lasiurus cinereus. Next base: position 2,250,371 of record JAAGEH010000040.1, read on the forward strand.
GTGGGGGTGGTGGTTCTAAGATCCTTTGTGAAAAATTCAATTAGTTGTATTGCTAAGGAAGGGAGACAGCTGCATGAGATTGTATAGTTTGGCAACTCCATCTTCAAGAAGACAGTAACATATCGACAAAGATAGCCAGAGCATTATGTTAATTTGAGGCTCTGAATACTTCTCCAAACAATAAAACAAATGATGGGATGGATTTGCTTAGAATGGTTGAATAACCCTAAGAGAGAGAAAAAAAAAGCACAAATATTGAAACATGGGTCACTTTGGAGAATATGAGTTAGAGAAGGCAGAAAATGCATGTTTAGATTACATAAAAGCTCTGCAATACAGAATGTGGGGTGAAGTTAAAGAAAGAGAATTAAAAAAAAAAAAGACAAGGCAAAGTTTAAAATTTTGCCAAACATTTGCACCTAGAGATGAGGCAAGTAAGGACGAGATTTAGCAGTCAGTAGGGTATGCATTATGACCGGAGCATTAGAGAAGTACTTATTTTTCAGCATTCATTCATTTGTGCAGCAAATATTTATTGGAACTTGAGATTTCTTACTGAACAAAATAGGGAAAGATCCCTGACCTCATGGACCTTATATAATTATATAGAGAGACAATTTTCAATAAGTACAATAAATGAACTACATAGCATTTTAGAAAGTTATAGTGCTGTGGCCAAAAAGACCCTTAAGGGGTAGTCAGGAAAAATGGGACATGAGTTGGGGAAGAGAGGAATTATGGATATATTGAGTATGGCCAGGGTCAGGGGCAATAAACGCATTCCTTCCTCCTTCCTGACATTAGCTGTGGCCACCACATGGGTGACTTTGCTTCTTGCTATCCTCTCTGGCAATGCTTTTTGAATGAATGTCTCCTAGGATTTAGAATGAGGAATTAAAAGGGGTCACATGAGTACGTGTCACTGTGAGAGCATTACAAGAACTTAGGAATCGTATTTATTGAGTTAATGAGAATGCATTAGTAAAAAGTAGTGGCAAAGTTCTCTGGGGTCCAGGCAGCAAAGGATGGTAAGTAAGGCAGGACAGCGGGAAAGTCCAATGAACTTTAAAGCCACGAGGAAGGAGTAGGTGATCTTGCAATAGATAACATGAACAAAGGTTGTGCAGGAAGTTTTGGAATGCAAAAGACACTTTCAATTTGAAATCTGTAGACAGCTAAACACCTTCAAGGAAATATCCCTCCCCACGGGGGGTTGGGCGGGTGGGGGTAGTTCTAAGATCCTTTGTGAAAAATTCTATTAGTTGTTTGCTGACATGATGCCAAGCACCCAGATGATCGCCTCCATTTCTCACTTTCCTCTAGGTCTAGGACATTGCATGGTGCACTCAAATATTTATTTGTTGAGCAGAATTGAACTGTAGTAGTTGATATTATAGCTATACTAAAAGAGACCAAGAATTAGCTGAGGCTTTCACTTCTCAGAGGGCTGGTATAAAATGATCAAGATACTAATAGGAGATTGAAGCAAGGTGATCTCAGGTAAAAGGAAGAAACACTTATTTCCCTTGTAGAAACATGCTGCCTATTGTCTGGATTGCCGGAGACCATGCTATGCTAAACACATTGTTTATTGGGCCTTCATCTCTGACAGTGGCAAGCATCCCTAATGAACACACATCTCCATGTGTGGAGGGTCCCTCTAAGTCACAGGGGAAAGTTGTCAGCCTCTTATCTACTGCTATACATTTATGCCATGGTGGGTACTGATAGATCCTCCCTTCCTCCAACTGGTGGGCGGAGAATGACTTAACTGGCATCTGCGGGACATTCCTGAGACTTTGAACCACCAATCAGCGCTTGCCGAGTGCCCTGGGGCCCCTTTCCGTTCCTCCCCTCAAAAGGCGTGCTCACCTTTTGACAGCTGCACGTGTTGCTGTCTCCCCAGTCTTCGAGGCAGTCCGGCTGGGTCCTTCTCCTCCTCCTCTTCCTCCCCCTCTCACCCTGGTTTTTCTACCCTCCTCCGTAACGACACTCGCTCGTTACTGCGGAATAAACGTCCTCTTTAACATGCCTTGGTCCCCGGCTCCGGTTTCCTGCACCTTGAACCTTAGAGGTACTGCTCTCCAAATCCCCCCCCCCCCCCGCCCGGCCTGGAGAGCTGAGCTGGTGAATGAGGAGTGGAGGAACCAGGGCCATTAAGGCAAGATCTGAGACCTGCCCAGGCCCCCTCCAGCATGATCACACTGAACATCTTCGTATTGGAGGACATGGTCTGAACAAGAATTCTCTGGACCACGGTAAAATGAAACAGAGTTTCTCCCCTCTGATGCTTCACGTTGGTGCTTGAAATATCCCAAAATAATAGTATACCACTTCTTAGAATATGCTGACAACAGTGATGTTTACCCCAAATGAACTGAATGACGAAGACAAAATCACCTCTACACCCTCCACATCCCACTCACAGTCAACATTCTTCACAATATTCCACCCAAATTGAAACAATGGAGCCAACCGGACAGTGTAATAGGAACCGTACAGAACCAGTAAAAAATAGACACCTGACTTTTTTTTATTTGCTTTTTTTTTTTTCAAGTTTGGGGCATTCCTTTGCAGTAGATTTTCTGGATAGCAGAAAGGGGATTACAGGAGGCCTAGGGGACAAGGGTAAGACAGAGAGAGAAGTAGACAGAGTCAGGGGCGCAGGGAGCATATTTGATTTTAATTGGAACCTAAACACTTTTTCAGAGTCCGTCAGAGTTTGTCGGCGTAGCTCTGTAACTCTGCTACCAGTTGCAATTGTTCCCTAACTCAGAAATGAGAAAATGTCCCACAGAATTGTGTCTCCCTACCCCCGCCACCAACCGCCACACCCACCCCCCCCACTCCTCGCCCCTTTGGTTTTCCTTGCTTCAGTGCAAAATGTTAAGAAAAAGTTTACTCTGTGGTTTCTTCTAAACAAATTCAGCTCGGCATCCAGGTATTATTGCTCAATCAGCCAAGTTAAGTACTTATTTTTAAAAGTGTATTTTTGACTTTAAACACTCAAATCCATTGTGGTTTATCATGTCAATATGTATTTTGGCACGTGCACCGCTCTGAGAAGGCCTGGTAACCGTCCTCGCGGGATGTGCGCACCGCTCCTGTGGCAGCAGCGCAGGTTCCCTGTCCCCAGAGGAGACAGATCTGTACCCCAAGACTTTAAAGCCAATCCCCACATCGCCTGCCCCTCCTTTGTCAGAGCCAAGTTCAGGCTGATCGGGTAAATGGACCAACCAAATAAGTTGTTTTCAGTTCGTAGTACAAGCAGAATCCAAGAACTAGTGTTTGTGCGCGGTGAGTGAGCTCAGATTTTGAAATAAGAACTTAAATTTGGACAACGACTTCAATTATAATTCGATCCAAGTTTTTCCTCCCCTGATCTCCAATAACAACCTTGGAAGACAGGCAGGGCGGCTACTAAGGTTCCTGTGTTCAAGGATGAAGAGGAGACAGAGGAAAAAATACTCAGCAATGGTCCAGGACCACAGGATTCTCCTCCCCCAAGTCTATGGAGGAGCATTTAACATACACATGTTTGGTTTTGTTTCAACTTAAAATCCAGAGCACATCTATTATATAAGAGTACCTCTTGAGAATAAATTGACTTCAGGTAAATGCTTAAAATACTCATAATATTAGACCAGCGAAAATTTTTATGTTTTTAGAAATATTGGCAGGAATGGTTGTTGTTATTAGTATCCCAACTATTAAAGTAGCACAAGAAAGGTTTTTAATAAATCAAATGGAACAAGCTCAGGAGGGAGAACAAAATGTCTCCCCCTTTAAAATATTACTGGATGCTGTGCGTGCACTCCCAGTTCATCCAGAACATTATTTCAAAGGTCCTTGTACTGCTCAGAGAAGATGGGTATTTGTAATGGAGCTCCAGTCAAAGATGGAAACATTAATTCTGCCAAGAACATTTTCAGAGATATTCCAATATTAATAATTACAAGTTGTCTCCCAAATAAAGCAACCTTACCACCATTGCTGTTGCTACTTTTCCATTAATAATAACAACAACTAATAACTTTAAAATGCTTACTACTCATGACGCACTATGCCATGCACTTTCTGTGGCTACGTTGCTTTTCTCACTTATCACCGCCTACATCCTCATACTAGAGAAGAAAAGCCTGTGTCATGAGGTTACATACTTTGTCATAGTCCCACAATTAGTGTGAAATGGAGTTGCCTTGGCCAGGTAGCTTGGTTGGTTGGAGTGTTGTCCCGACATGCCAAGGTTGAGGGTTCAATTCCCAGTCACAGCATATACAAGAATCAATGAATGGATGCATAAATAAATGGAACAACAAATCAATATTTCTCTCTCTCTCTTTCTCCCAAATCAATAAATGAAAGTTACAAAATGAAATGGAGCCAGGATATTAACATAGGCAATGTAATTTCAGAACCTCTGAGCCTAAAAGTAACAGGACATTGCCTTCCCAGCAGCTGCTAATAATGATGATGATGATGGCAGCTGATATCCCTTGTTAATTATTAAAGTTATTATCAAACTCGTTTTTACAAATGATGTATGAGATTTGAAGGGATGTAATGATTCTCCCTAGTTCCCACAGCTAGTGATTCAGATTTTGGAAAATTTGATTTCCAAAAACGGACGTTGAATTCCACAATTTCACTCCTCCCGCTTTCTATGAACCATCTCAGAAATTAAAGTATAGGTCTAGATTCTCTAGAACATGTAGACCTTATGGCCTTCTAAATCCAAGTTGCTGAGTTAGGAATTCTTAAACTTTTGAGTTGACAGGGAATATTTCATTTTTCTGAAATGTTGATTACAAAAGAGATTGAGAGATCTGGCAAGGTAGAGAGTCACATTTAAAACAAAAAACCTCCCAAATGATGGGAAGGTTTTTATCGACAGTGTAGAGGACTGAGAACTTGAGATTCAAGTAATTACATTCTTGCTTGTCCTAAAGATCCTACCTGATAAAAAATGTTTCTGTTTTCCTGAGATAATATTGCAAGGGGACGTATGATAGCAGGTTATACTGCTCTCTCTTAGGATCCCAAGGCTTTGGGGAGAGGGAGGATAAGCTGCAAAAGCATATTTCTCATCATGCCTTGGCAGGGTCTCAGGGTTCCCCAGAGGTGCAGTAGAAGGCTTGCCACAAAGCTAACACAAGACATGATGCTTGTTTGTTTCATTCCATCACATGATAAAGGGAAACCATCATCATACCAAGTAACAAGGGCTGTCTTTATTATTACCAGTAGCTCTAATGAAGGGAATTATCTTTTATCACAAAGTTTCCCTTAATTCTATCTCTCTAAAGGCAAATCCAGAGAAGGGACATGCTGTTAAGTGTTCCTAAGAGGAGTGGATTTTTTTCTTTGACTTGTTAGTTGGAATTCAGAACACAAATGAGATGCTGTAATGCAATGGCTTTCTAACTTTCTAAATTCCTAGAGGGCACTTTGGTGGAGATATAAACCCTCAGAGAAATATGTAGCCTGCTTTCCGGCTGCCACTGCCAACAGAAAACACCTGAATGATTGTGTCTGAAGAGTTGCCTGTGATTGTTTACACTGGGTCCACTTTATATATATATATATAAATATATATATTTATTTATTTTACAGAGAGGAGGGGAGTGGGATAGAAAGTTAGAAACATCGATCAGCTGCCTCCTGCATGCCCCCTACTGGGGATGTGCCCACAACCAAAGTACATGCCCTTGACCAGAATCAGGCCGATGCTCTATTCCACTGAGCCAAACCGGTCAGGGCTGAGTCCACTTTAAAGAGAGACCCACACCAGGGAGGTGAAATGACTCCAATATGTACTGCAAATGGTCTCCTTGTGCATGAGACAAGGACCTGCCTAAGTGGACAGGGAGTCCCAAAGGCATGCACAGGGATGGAGTGTGTGAATCAGCTCCAGGAGTGAAGTGTGGCCATGGCTTCCATAAGAGCACCCAGAGGCCAGCCCAATACCGAGTGGTGAGAAGTGTTTCACAGATGAGGGCGCGTAGCAGTGAGACAGCCAGTCAGATGTTTTCAAGGGAACTACCATTCTGTGTGACCTTTGATAAGTTGCTCAACCAGCCTGGTCTTTACTATCCTCATGTACTAAGGACAAAGTTGGACTTGTTCATCAACACTTGCTTCTCACTCCGAAATGCTCTGATCTCTAATCTAGACTTGTAGATCAGGCTTTGAGAGCCATTGATCTAGTAACCTAAAAAACTGACTACTTCACTTCCCAAGCTATTCAAAGTATAAAGGGAGGAACTCTTACTCACTGCTAGAATTGGGTGTCAGAGGTATTTAATTACAGCATTTGGAAGTGTGTCATTCATCCATAGCTGGAAGGAGTCATGGTCAACTGTTTTATTAAGTAATTTATCACCTCATTTGACAATTACCCGTCTCTAATTATCAAATTCTATTCAACCAGAGGAGAGCCTTGTTCTTCTATGCTCTGATATCTAAAGCCCTAAAGTAAACCTATGATGTTCATGATCATCTTTCATTCTGCTCCACTTCAATTTTTTTTTTCTGACCCTGATTTTGTATCTAATTATTTCTAGTTTTTCTGGCTAAGGAATCATAGCCTCTCAAAATTAAATGTAATTTTAGAAATTATGTAATCCTGCCTCTGTTTTACTCAAATGGAAACTGATCACAGGAAAGACTGTACAATGTGCCCAAGTCCTACAGCTGGTTAGTGGCCGAGTTGTGCTCAGCGTCAGGTTGATGGTCAGATTTCAGTGAGATCCAGCAGGTTCTGGCTCTATCAGAGGGCAGAGCCCAATCCCATCTGATCTGAGAGATTTGGAGACAGCTTTCTGGCCTCAAAAATGCCCAAGTAGAGAGCCATAGTAGTAAGGAAGAATTTGGGCAGATGGGTAAAGACAGGGCTGGAGAGGGGAGAATAAAAGAAAAGTCAGGGGCATTTGGTCTCCTTTTCAATTTGACAGGAGGTCACTCTAGGGATGAGTGAGAGTAGAAGAGATTTTACTGGGCTTAAACAAAGTGGAATGTCTTCAAATGCTAGACACTTTGTTACATAGTTTTCAAAAATTTCTACTTCTGTGAATGGAATGTGTGTGTGTGTGTGTGTGTGTGTGTGTGTGAATGTGTACAACATCATTGAAAGTGTCAAATACAAAAGGCACAAGTTAGCTGCTCTGGTTGAGAATAGGCAATTGAGGGGGGGGAGGGATATGAGGGGACAGGTAGAGGTGGAGAGTCCCATCTCCAGTTGAGAGATGATGGAGGCTTGGAACAGAAGGAGGTTACCATATAAAGGGCACAAAAGATGCCTGACAACTATGATTGGGGAGGACATCTGCAGGGTAGGGAGTTGTATGTGGGTGATTTTCTTTTCTTTTTAAATACCCGCCCCACATTGTTGATACATGTTGTTTTATTAAGAAAAGAATAAAGTTAAAAATTGCTTTGCACCGAGACCGGTTTGGCTCAGTGGATAGAGCGTCGGCCTGCGGACTGAAAGGTCCCAGGTTTGATTCCGGTCGGGGGCAAGTACCTTGTTTGCGGGCACATCTCCAGTGAGGGGCGTGCAGGAGGCAGCTGATCGATGTCTCTCTCTCATCGATGTTTCTGACTTTCTATCTCTCTCCCTTCCTCTCTGTAAAAAATCAATAAAATATATTTTTAAAAAATTGCTTTGCTAAATCTTAGCCTGGAACCATTTTGAATGGATTACCTTTTTATTTTGAAACAATTTCAAACTTATAGAAAAGTTGTAAGAATGATGCAAAGAACTTTGATATACTCTTCCCTCGAATCCACCAGTTTTTTAACATTTGCTATCTTTGCACACACACACACACACACACACACTCTCTCTCTCTCTCCATGTGCATAAAAATTATGTATTCTTTCCAAATCACTTGAGAGTATATTATCCTTTACCCCTAAGTACTTTGTGTACATTTCCTAAGAACAAAGACATCCACTTATACCATCATGTACAGTTATCAAAATCAGGAAACTTTACATTGATACATGATTATTACCTAATCTATAGCCCTTATGTAAATTTTATTAGTTGTCCCAGTAATGCCCTATATAGCACTTTTTTTCCCTGGTTCAAGATCAAACCCAGGGCCACATGTTACATTTAGTTTTCACATCTCTTTATTTTCCTTCGATCTGGATCATTTTCTCTTCCTTTGCCTTTCATGACTGACGTTTTTGAAGAGCACAGGGCCATTTATTTGTAGAATAAACCTTCAATTTGGGTTTATCTCTGACTTTCTCTTGATTGGATTCAGGTTATGCTTTTTGGGAGGAGTCCTAGCTAGGAGGTTTTGTAGCCTTCTCTGCACTGTGTTAGGGGACACATAGTTGGTTTGTTAAAATCACTGATAAAGTTAATGACTGGCGATTATTAACTGTAGAGTAAGACTACATATTTTAAATAGTGGATTTTGTTGTTGTTTTCAGCCCAATGTATTGTCATCGTTAGAAAATAATTTTGGAAATATTTTAAAAATGAACATGGTCTCCCATTTAATTCACATTAAAATTAGGCATACCTACAATAGTGCAATATCAGGCCACCATCTAGCACAATAAGAATGTAGATTATGATGCAATTTCAGGTACAAGTGAACATTGATGGAAACAGAAATAACTTGTTTTCAGCTTCTGCGTATGCATAGTTTCTAGGGAATCAGTTGGAAACATATATAATTTAATCTATTGATTATATCTAAACAAATGTAAATTATAGCATTTGGGGACATTCTGAATACTTGTGACCTTACCTTGGAATGATTTATTTGGTTCCAATTACAGATGAATGAGTTCAGACTGATGGTCCTATAGTATTTTAATCTATGATGGGTCACTGTAATGTTATTTCTATTTGTGGCTATAGAGGAAAATGACCCTTTCTTTAGATCAACAATGAAAGTTCATAAAGATGTTGGATTTTGATATAAAATATAGGAGTGGGGCCAGGCTAAAAGAGGTCAATGGGGGTGGGGGCGGGAAGGGGACATATGTTAATACTTTCAAATAAATAAATTTAAATTTATTTAAAATAAATAAATAAATATAAGTAAATCAATTCAAAAGCTATTTAGTATCTGAAACTTGGTCTTGATGAAAAGGCAACCAACCAAATGGGAGAAGATATTTGTAAGTAATATTTCTAACAAGGGGTTAACATCCAAAATATACAAAGAACTCATACAACTCAAAACAAAATGAACACTATGACTGATAAATGGGCAGAGGATCTGAATAATCATTTTTCCAAGGAAGATCTGCAGATGGCCAACAGACACATGAAAAAAGTTTCAACATCACTAATTATTAGAAAAACACAAGTCAAAACCACAATGAGCTGAAACCGGTTTGGCTCAGTGGATAGAGCGTTGGCCTGTGGACTGAAAGGTCCCAGGTTCGATTCCGGTCAGGGGCACGTACCTTGGTTGTGGGCACATCCCCAGTAAGGGGGCGTGCAGGAGGCAGCTGATGGATGTTTCTCTCTCATCAATGTTTCTAACTTGCTATCTCTCTCCCTTCCTCTCTGTAAAAAATCAATAAAATATTTTTTAATATTTTAAAATAAATGAGCTATCATCTCACACTTGTTAGAATTGCTATTATAAAAAGATAAAAAGTAACGACTGTTGGAGATGATTTGGAGAAAAGGGAACCCTTATATATTGTTGGTGGTATTTTAAATTTGTATAGAAAACAGTATGGAGGTTCCTAAAAATAAATTAAGAATAGAACTACCACAAAAATCCAGCAATTCCTCTTCTGGTTATTTATCCAAAAAAGAAAGAAAAAGAAAGAAAACACTAATTTGAAACAATACATGCACCCTTATGTTCATTGCATCATTGTCTACATTAGTCAAGATATAGAAACAGCCTGTGTCCATCAAGAGATAAATGGATAAAGAAGATGTGAAGATGGGGGATATATATAAAATGAAATAGTACTTAGCCATAAAAAGATGACATTTTGCCATTTGGGACAACTCGGATGGGTCGTGAGGGAATTATGCTAAGTAAGCTAAGTCAGAAAAGGATAAAAAACATGTGAACTACAAAACAAAAAGGAAACAAGGAACAAACCAAACCAAACCAAAACAAACTCATAGATACAGACAATAGAATGGTGATTATCAGAGGGGAAGGGAGGTGGGGGAAGGTGACATGGTTAAAGGGGGTCAAATGTAGAGTTTTACAGTTGAGGTAAGCATACTAGAGTGTACACAGATATGGAATTATAAATGCTGTACACCTGAAACTTAAATAATGTTACTGACCAATGTTATGACAATTTAAAAAAAGATGTTGATGAAACAATGCTTGACTTTTCTGCAAAAAAGCAATTGCATTTTTGTGGCATCTTTGTTTTTGAATTACTCTTCTCCAAATGAGATTTGCCTATCACTGGTGGTGCTGTTAAGCATGGCAAAAGGTGTTTTGTTTTAATGAAACTTTTAGCCATAGCTGAACCATCATGAGCTAATTGTTTGCTGCAGGGTGGACCCTGAAATTCTTTACTTTGTGTGTAGAATGATTCTCTCTTGAAGTAAATCATATTTACTGGTTATTCTACATTCCCAAGAGTGGCAAGAAGAAAAACCGGAGGAAAGGTGGGTGGAAACGGGATTTCAGGAAGACCCGTGCTCGTGGCTTAGCTGCTGCGGTAGAGGAAGTCTGGCTGGGAAAATTCCTATATCCATTACTCTGACCTCAGTTCTTCTTTGGAACTTTGTACTGGATATAAATTCCGTTTGATGAAGCCGCAGTGCCGCCCAAGGGTGAAAATGGCAGTGGCTCTATGCTGCCATCTGGTGGCAAAATGCTACATTGCCTCTCCCAGTGAGTCAGACTTCACTGCCCATGGGCCGCCCTTGGCTGGAGCACTTGCTAATGTGCAAAACTAGGAAGTTTGGCTTGTTTTGTTCATTATGTGCCACAGGAATGTCTATATTCTTTTGATGTTCTTTTCTCCTTTGTGGAGTCCGTCTCTCCTCCCTTTGGTGCCTCTTGTACTGTCTCTTTTTTCCCCCATCAGTCTAAGGACAAGAACAACTAACATTGAGTCTTCCTAGATTCAAGGCTCACTGAGTGTCTTGTAAATACTACTTTATTTAAGCCTGGGAAAACCCACATGAGGTATAGATAATTATTATTCCATTCAACAGATGAGAAAACATATTTAATTACAGTCTATCTAGAGCCTACACTCTTAATCACTACATTGCCTTCCCACCTGTGTGTAAAATTCAATACAATATTACCTATCAAATGGACATTTGGTTTGGTCTTATTTCCAACTGTGAAGAGAAATATTCAATTCTTATGAAAAAATGTCAAGTAGAAGGGAGTAGGTTGCAAAAATATTTGAGAGGGCCCTTAATTAATACCCCATAAATTTGCCTATAATTAAGGCAGCCATATTTCTGAGGAGGATGAGCCAATCTGGAAAACAAAATAAATTTACTATTTCATAAATAAAATATAAATTTGTAAGCTTGTGGCAAGTGGCGGTTATTTCAGAAATACTCTTTCTGTAGCCCTACTTAAGTCCTGAGCACTGGTGGGTCTGAAAACCTATTTCCAGCCACTCACACTCAGCCCTTTTGATTTGTGAGGATCACAGAGTGGGGTCCCAACCTAAAGACTCAGCCAGGTCTGGAAGTACCTGGAAGACCTCCCAGACACTAACATAATATGATCAGGAGGGCATCCCAAGAATTTTCTTAAAGAGGCCTTAAATTTCCACGTTTCTTTCAAGCTTTAGAATAAGAAAGGAGGGGGAGGGTTGTGGTAAAGTCAGTCTAGAAAGGTGGCATTGCTCAGCATGTTCCATAGCATGCTATTCTCCATGCCCACTGTTAAGAGGACAGGAGGTGTGCCAGGCACACAGGCACTGCCCCCACACCTCTGTGAGCTGCTGAGCATGGCCAGCATGGCTGTGTGGCACCAAGCGTGAGGGCATTGTCTTCACTCAAACAAATAATGGTGGGAGTGTGCCGGAGACTAGAACTGAGCAAAGGCACTGAGTCACATACTGTAGTCTGACTACTTCAAAAGCCATCCCCAGTGCCCTTTCCTTTCCTCTACCAAGTAGACTGGAAAGCTCACACACTTACCTTCCCAGAGTCCCTCGCAGAAAAAGGTTGCCAGGTGAGCTAATTCAGGATAATCAGATGCAAGTGGTAAGCCATTAGGTTGGGCGACCAGGAAAGTAGTTGAAAAAAGACATTAATCACTGCTTTCTGCAACAGCTTGTTGCCCTTCCTCCTTCTTGGAACCAGCCCTGGAGAAGCACTGCTAGGTTTCTTGTTGTCTGTATCTATGAACTTATTTAAAAAAAAAAACAAACAACCAACTTCTGTGTAGTAGGAATCTCTGCCATTTGCCACCGGATATGTTTCTAACTGATAAAGCCACCATGAAGCACAAGTGCTAGCTGATGAACATCAAGGTGGCATTGGTAGCCCACTTTGGGAAGTGGGAGCCAGGGCCATGGAAGGCAACATCTGGACTGGTGTTGGCTGAGCTGACAGATGCCCTACGGACTTTGGTAGGTTTGTGCTGGGTCTAGAGATCCCAAATTTCTGCAAGTGGGGAGGGAGGCAAGACACTTTGTGACTAGTTGTGATTGCTTTGTACTCATCAGCTGGTGTAGCCTGAGGAAACATGGGTTGTAAATGTGTTGGTGTTCATGTTCATGAACTTCAATGTATCATTCTATTGATGTTTCAAGCATCTACCATGTTCACTGGATCCATTTTTGCAAACTTTTCTGCAAAGGGGCAGATAGTAAATATTTTAGGCTCTGCAGGCCATTCAGTCTCTATTGCAACTGCTCAATGGTGATGCCACTGTTGCATGAAAGCAGTGATTAATGATAGGTGAAGAGATGAGGATGAGAATAGCTATGTTTTAATAAAACTTTATTTACAAAACAGGCAGTGGATGGGGCTTGACCTGAGAGCTGTTGTTTGCAACCATCTCTGCTGAATAAGACACCCCTCAGAAGTATTTCTGAAAATGTGCTCTGCAGGGCATCAGTTCCACTGGATATCTTGAAAAAGTTGGAAGTTAAATTAATATCTTTTTTTTTCATGGTGCAACATCTATCCAGTAACTTAAGCTAGAAATCTGTGGGTTATTTATTATTTATTCTCTCCCACCTTGAACGTATCTCCAAGGCATTAGTTTTACTTCCTAAATATTTTTCCATTTTTGTCCCTCTCTCTCTACCTCTATTACCCTAAACATCCCATTTCAAGTTCTGGCTACCTTTCACATTGGGTCTCTCCCAGTCCCAAACCCTACCTGCCAGAATCCTGGGTCAAAAATACAACTCTAGCCCTAACCCAATGGTCGGCAAACTTATTAGTCAACAGAGCCAAATATCAACAGTCCAACGATTGAAATTTCTTTTGAGAGCCAAATTTTTTAAACTTAAACTTCTTCTAACGCCACTTCTTCAAAATAGACTTGCCCAGGCCATGATATTTTGTGAAGGAGCCACACTCAAGGGGCCAAAAAGCCACATGTGGCTCGAGAGCTGCAGTTTGCCGACCACTGCGTTAGCCAGTTTGGCTCAGTGGATAGAGCATTAGCCTGCAGATTGAAAAGTTCCGGGTTTAATTTTGATCAAGGGCACATGCCCAGGTTGCAGGCTCGATCTCCAGTGTGGGGCTTGCAGAAGGCAGCCAATCAATGATTCTCACTCATCATGGATGTTTCTATCTCTCTCTCCTTCTTCCTTTCTCTCTGAAATCAATAAAAATATATTAAAAACAACAACAACAACAACAACAACAACAAAACTCTAACCATGTCACTGTCCTGCTTAAAACCCATCGACGCCTCCTTCCTGAGCAGGCAGCACTTTCTAATGGTGTTCACTGGGATGACAAATGTGCTGCAAGGAAAATTCTGCATGGACTGTTCGTTAGACCAGTTTAAACAGAGTCCTTTACTGCTCAGGGCTCTTAAGATACAAACGAACATTTTGATTCTTAAGAGGAAATGCAGGCACTTCCCAAATTCAACCAAACATGGACATCTGAATGGTTCATACGCCAATCAAAATCTTTTAGGAAACAGTCGCCTGTAGATATTGCTAAAAATCTAAATTCATGGGAAATGCATTTAACTCTACATCCCCAGTAGAAGAATTTCTCTTTTGATGCTGCCCACAACTATTTTTCTTGGCTGGATGTCTCCTTTTCCCTTGCAACACAGCCTGGGCACAGGAGAAAAAAGTAAGTTTGAGAGTCAAAAAGATTGGCCTCGAAATTTTAGTTACTTACTAGATGTGTGAGCTCAGGTTAGTTTCTTTGAGTCTCTTTTTTGATCATTAAAGTTGATATAAAATCTACCTCATATGAATTTTTTAAAACTATGTTTTATTGATTTTTTACAGAGAGGAAGGGAGAGGGATAGAGAGTTAGAAATATTGATGAGAGAGAAACATCCATCAGCTGCCTCTTGCACATGTCCTACTGGGGATGTGCCCGCAACAAAGGTACATGCCTTTGATTGGAATCAAACCTGGGACCTTTCAGTCTGCAGACCCATGCTCTATCTATCCACTGAGCCAAACCGGTATTGGCTCATATGAATTTTTTTTAAGTTATATGGCATCTATAGGTAAAGAGCTAGTTAACCATCCCATAGAAACTATTCAATAAATGCTATTTCTACCTATGTTTGAACTTTTAGGAGATCTGAGTAGGAATGCCACAGAACCAACTGTTTGTGTCAGCCTCCTAGCTGAATGGTCACCGAGTCTCTTGTGTACAAGGAAGGATCTTGAGAAAATTCTTGATTGTTATCCGTCCGATGCCTAGAGAAACTAAAAAGCAGGCTCCTGGTGGTCCTCTCCTCCAGGGGACTGAGTGAACTGCAGTGCCAGAGAGGATTTCCTGCCAAGGCTCCAACAATGCGTTTAGGTAAACATTGTTTGCATTTTGTATTGAATAATGGGAACATATCTGTCTCTTGCCTTGTGTCAACATATTTTTACCCCCCTGAATTTATTAATGAAAACAAGTAGCAGGTTTTTTTGTCTGTATATGAATAATAGTATGGTTTTTTGCAATTCATTACTTTTTATTTTTAAAATTTTAATAAAACACATTTAGAAAAAAAACTACAAATTTTTAGAAAAATGTGAACAAAGTGTGATGTATTTAAAAATGGCATGGGATATTCATTGAGGAGATGTAAAGTTTCCCTACATATTAATGAGTTTTTAAAAATCTAGAAAAATACTTGATAAAATATGCAGAGCAAGCAATTAGATAAGACAATTTCTAGGAACAATTTAAAAAATGAGGAATCTCCAATGCTTTTACTTCTCTGTTATGCTACAGTTTCTCAGTAGATGGCACTCTTCTCCTACCTTCAAAGCTTTTAATCACACTAAGGTGTAAAGGGCTGATAATCCAATTACAACAGTTACCAAATCCTCTTGGGTCTTGGCTAATCACATAAATACAGCCCCATGGCACCCACACTACATTGCAATAGAATGGATTTCATGGTTAGGCCAATACTTTTACTACAGTAAAGAAATTTACTCCTATATTTTGCTTTAATGTATTTGCAAAATTCAATTCTTTCATTTATCTCTTGCTGATTTACAACCCTAGTCCCAAATATTGCTATCTTTCCAATATTCTGACTTCACCTTATGCCTCTAAACTAGGCAGCTGGCCCAGTACTATTTTATCAAATCATTCACTTGTTTTTGTCAGATTGGCAAAAAATACATTTTTTGGTGTGCCACAGAATTTTAGTAATTAGTTTATGTGTGCCATGAGATGAAAAAGGTTGAAAAGTGCTGCCCTAAAACCTTTGCTTGAGATGGCCCCAAAGGAGTCTCCACTACATGGTGGAAGGAGAAGAGAGGAGAGAAGAGGAGAGGGAGAGATGGCAATGATAGAGCACAGATACCAGTAACAGAGATACACTCGTCAGGCTTAAAGCTTTGTCTAGGCAATATCTTTGGCAGTGGTTTAAATGTCCAAAGAGTTGGATGAAATAAACATATCAGATGAGTTTTTGAGGGAGTTGTGTTGCCAAAGCAAACAGAGATCAGAGTTGAAACGGTCTAGTTTGAGGCTGTACCATCTGTGCAATCTTGAAGAAGGATGTAGTCTGCGAAGCTCACCTCAGATGTGGTCTTGGAAACAATCAAACAACAAAGAGCCCTCCAGGGCCTTGAAGGGCAAAGGCAAAGACACACTTCATGGAGGAGAACCAGGCATGACCACCTGACAAAGGGAGTCCTTGTGATTTCTATTCAGGATTCCACCTCTATGGACCATCACTGTGCTACCTCTGCACCCCTCCTGCTTTTGAATGGAAGTTTCTCCTGCTCCTTCTCCTCCTCCTTCTTCTCCTCCTCTTCCTCTTTCCTCTCTCCTCTCTCTCTCTCCATGGCTATTCTGTTTCTGTGCACCACTCATCGTAGATTGAGTGTGATTGGCATAAATCAGTTACCTTTCACCTTCTTGGTCATCAGGCCATGGAGAGGCAAACCTGGGTCTGATGAGAAGGGTGCTGGCACCAGAAATTCTGGACTTTGTGAAGAATGCAGTGACTGGGCAGGGCTTTGAGTGCAGCCGGTCTGGGGTTCTAATAAGAAGAGGATGCATAGATATTTGGGGAGGTAGACTGTGGCAGAAACTATAAGTTGCCACCCAACACCTGGTCTTTAGCTGGCTGGTGGCAGTGTGAAATGGAGACCATACTAGCATCCTTTGCAGGTAGATTTAGTCATGTGACTAATTCTAGCCAATAGGATGTGCAGTTCATGGGGTGTTTAATGTTCTTAGATTGTCATTAAAGCATGTAGAGGTGCCTTCTGCCTTCTTGGGGGCTGGAATGTGGGCGTAATGGCTGAAGTTTCAGTGCTGAGAGTGGACTGTGCTCACAGTAATGTTTGGACTGTAAGCCACCCATAGAAAATGCACAGAGGAGTTCTGGTCTCTGACGACCCTGGACAGCCACCTCCAGACTTTTAGTTTTTAAAATTTATTTTTTTTAATTAAAAAACTTTTAATAACATTTTGCATTCTATATAATTTTGTGTTAGTTTCAGGTCTACAGCATAGTGGTTGGACAATCATATACTTTACAAGGTATTTCCTCTGATATGTCTAGTACCCAACTGACACCATTGTTATTACAGTATTATTGACTGTATTTCCTATGGTGTATTTCATGACTATTTATAATTGCCAATCTGTACTTCTTAATCTCTTCATCTTTTTCACCCAGTCCTCCAAGCCCCCTCCCCTCTGACAACCATCAGTCAATTCTCCGTATCTATGAGTCTGTTTCTGTTTTGTTTGTTCATTTATATTGTTCTTTAGATCCCACATATAAGTGAAATCATATAGTATTTAATCTTTCTCTGACTGACTTATTTCACTTAGCACAAGACCCTCTACGTTCATCCATGTGCATGCAAATGGCAAAACTTCATTCTGATTTATGGCTGAGTAATATTCTATTGTATATAGGGGATGGCAAAAATAGGTTTACAGTTGTTTGTCTGGAAAAGAATACATTAATTAATAAATAATAATGCAAGAATGAACTCTGTGTTCTGTGTACTCATAACTGTAAACCTACTTTGCCCACACCTGTATGTACCACAGCTTTTCAAAACCTCAGAGAGAAATACACTTCCACTTCCTTTAAGCCCTTGTTGCATTGGCATTTCCGGGTATCCCAGATGGATGTAATGCTCACTAGTAGAGTGAGCAAGACTTGATGTAGAAAGATGAGCTGGGAAACTATGGCAGTGGCAGGGAACAGGTGACAAGAGCCTGAACTAAGGCAGTAGCGGTGGGGAAGGTGAGGAAAACCTGCTAGTGATGGTTGAGAGGCTGCGTGGACTGGATTTGATTGCTAATAAGTAGGCAGGTGAGAGATGAAGTGACAGCAGAGTAGAGCTTTAAACCTGGGTTCTGGCTTGGACATCTTGGAAGAAGCATGGAGGAGGGGCTGTGGGCATGGTGAGGAGCCTCTGAGGGAATCTAAAAAGTGAGAACTCTAAGGAGAGAACCTTTGAGGACATTAATAATTTAAGGAGTGAGCAGGGGAAGAGGCCAGGACCAAGAGCACAGAGGTTAATAATGTCAGTCATGAGAAGTAAATTAAGATGAAGAACGAAATCCCAGGGATATTTTCATAAAAATCACTGTGATGGGATGGATGTGGAAGCCAGGTGGCTTAGGAGCCAATGGGAGGTGAGGAAATGGACACATGACTTGAGGCTGCATTTTAAATGTTACTCAGGGAGAGGAGAGTTGTTGCCAGAGTGGGATGGACGATTTTGTAAAGTTTATTTATCTTTATTATTTTAAGTTTCACATGGTCTATAGTATGCTTATGGGACCCGGGGTGCAGCACATGGTGGAGAGGTTGAGATATGGGAGAGTGGGCCTCTGAGGAGGCGTTGCACGGATGGAGGATCAGTCTGAGCAAGTTCATTGCTCTGAGGCTCAGAAAAAGCAGGGATGGGGATGCAGAAATAAGGCCTTCAAAAATATTAATTTGGGCAACTGAGGAAATTTGTATTTTTCAGTTTCAATTTTCTTGGTGAGGAAGAAGAGAAAGTTTTTCTTAAGAAAGAGTAGATGATGGGATTGTGGAGGGTTTGAGAAGGTCTGAAAAGCCACCGCGAGAAACAGGAGGAACAGCCCAGGTGTGACAGGTCTACCTGCCTTTGCATGGTACCCATTGGAAATGCTTTAAAAGAAGACAACAAACACTCAATTCCAGTGGTCGCCTTTATAAAATACAATGATCAAGACTCAAGACCAATGTGAGGCAAACCAGAGAAGGCCTAGGCCTTGAAATGATAGCTGGGGACGTTGAGCTGAGCTTTCTTACCTCTACTGTCACTGCTCCAGTTAGTGCTGATCCACAGGAAGGACATTTTGGTGCATGTGTACTGCACGGGCACAAATGACAGAGTCTTAACCATACCACCCTGTAAGCAGCCTTCCCAAGGGATGAGCACCAATGACTGGTGCACTTATTGGTTTGCTTCCCAATTTGATAGCAAGTTTCTAGTGGGGGAGAGGGGGTGGGGGAGGAGAAAGACGAATCCAGGCCCCAGGCCCTCCAGGCTCTCTTCAATGGCCCAGTTGTGGCCTATTCAGGGACAGCAAAAGGAAACTGTTCAGCTGCTTGGAAGAAAAGTGAGCTGGAGATAGTTGGATAAACCCAAATAGGTCAGTGCCTGGAAATGTTGAATATGCCTAGACTGCCATTGTATCTCTTCACCCAACCATTTTGTATGGGATGTATTGCTTCACATCAGCTTTTGTTTGGTGATCCAAATTGTCAAGTGCTGACTCTTAGAGGTTGGAATTGAGTGTTTGTTGTCTTCTTTTAAAGCATTTCCAATCCATCTTACTTCTAGGATTCTAAATGATTTTAGCTGACAAACTGTGACTACCTCAGCATTGGGACCCTGAGAAGCATATGGATCCTCTGTGGCCTGGATTTCCTTTTCTATCTTGGCATAGATGGAAAATTTGTGTCCCTCGAACCCCCCAAATTAATATGTTGAAGCTGAGTGTGATGGTATTTAGAGGCAGAGCCTTGGGAAATTAGGGTAAGATTAGCTGATAAGGATGGGGTACTCATGATGGGATTAGTGGCTTTATAGGAAAAGTAAGAGTCAGATCTCTCTCTCTCCATGCCCTCAGACCGAGGAAAATTTCCATGAAGATACAGTGGAAAAAAGACTATCTGCAATAAGCTCTCACCAAAAACTGAATCAGCTAGCACCTTGATGTTAGATGTCCAGCCTCCAGAACTGTGAGAAAATAAATTTCTGTGGTTTAAGTTACCCAGTCTGTGGTCATTTGTAATGATAGCCAGAGTTGACTAGTATACCATCACAATGTAAAAACCAAACAGTCAATGAAACAAACAAAGGAAATACATGATTACAGATTTTTACCCAGTCAAAGTCCTTTTACTAGTAAGTATCCTCCTTAGTTCTTGAGCAGCAGGGCAACTACAGGATGCTATATGATGCCATCCTTGGAGGGGAGAGTGCCCAAACCTGGCATATAGCTCCTGTCCTTTAGCCTTCCATTTCTTAAGGCTTATGTAGGCTCTTAATCATGGCATCATTAGGGTTAAATTTCAGATGGAAAATTGTATGAAACACATGTTGAGTACACTTGCTCTCAAGTGGTATTAAATCACCTTGTTATTTATTACCCTCTAGAATGCTCTAATTTGCATGTGGTCTCTTCTAATATGGGTACTTCAAGTAAATCTGAATTTGTTTATACAATTTTATGGGCACTATGAAACCACAATTGAATTTCAGGCCTTTGTAGTTGCCCAGCCTTGCAAGATGCTCTCCAATTAGAAATAATTGCTGTTAATGCCGTTATGAGTGGTGGATGCCCACTACACCCAGACCTTTGTTCTACTAAATCCCCTAAGAGTCTCTTCTTTATTCTTCAACTAAATAGACAGGCCCCTAGAATATATGCTTTTGGAATTGTAATAGAGGAGCAATATTGTGCCTCTCTGTTAATTAACCTTGTTAACCAAGGATTTGGAACTTCAGTTGGTTAGTCAGAGGGCCTTTTGATCGTCTCAGTACACATCTACAGTCGAGTAGGATGTCACTCTTGCGAAATAAGATGCCTTTTCTTCTTTGGCATATACCAAACAGCTTTATTATTCTTTGAGTAATGATGCAATATTCCTGTTTAATGAAATCATGTGTATAAAGTGCTGAGGTTCGTGCCAGGCACAAGAAATATTAGCTATCATTTTTACGATCATAAAATAAGTTTTTAAAAAATGACTTTCTGAATGGAAAGGAAATATAGGAGCAGTGTTGTCAGAATCCTATGGACAGCTCAAAATAAACTAGTCCACAGTAGATTCCAGACTCCACATCCCTATTGCTCTAAGAGCAAGTTACCCCTAAGATACTTAAACTCTTTTATTTGGACTCTCACAGGGTGTTTCAAGGTTCCTCTCACCCTTTCTTGTTCCCCACACAAAAGAAAGTAAGAGACAAAGGCTGCTGTTTTTCTTGCAAGGCAGGTGCCCCATCCAGCCTGGGAAGGAGTTCCAGGGTATGGTAATGACCACATTTTGCTTAATCTTCCTTTTATGGTGAAATCTCCAAAGCATGAATGCAGTTGGCCAGTTGATTAAACTGTAATGAAGGCAGCACTGATGAATGCAAATGCATAAAATTGTCCATCCTATGGAAAAACATCTCAGCATGAATCCCAACTTGAAATACTAAATTAAACTAACCACATGAGTGTGTCTTATGGACTAATAGTTAGCAGTTTCTCTATTTCAGTAGAATGTCATTTTCAGAGTGAGAAGCAACCATTCTTTGATCTCTTTTAGGAAGAAAAACATGGTCCCATTCAGAGTTTGATGTAGGGTCACTGCCTACCAGGGATTTCAGGAACTGGACAGTAAGGCTCCCTCACAGGGGCCCCTTCAGCAGGTTTGACACTTACTCTCTGAGCATCTGGGACATGTAGAAGTAAGCATTTGTGTGGCTGCTTTGGAAAGATGGACATGGGAGGCTGGCTTTTTCTATATCAGAGAGCACACAGAGGTTCAAAAAGTTAAGGTGAAGAGCAAGATGACAGGACATCCAGAGTTGTGTGTCCTCTGGAAAGAGGGCACTTCCACTAAACACTCATCCTGTGAGAGGTTTCTCTCTCTCCCTCTCATGTCTGTTGCAAACAGAGATGACAAAAATGAGCTGTTTTTATTAATAACTAGGGGCCCAGTGTACGAAATTGGTGCACTAAGGAGGGGTCCCTTAGCCCAGCCTGCTCCCTCTCACATACTGGGAGCCTCAGGGGATGTCCTACTGATGGGTTAGGCCTGCTCCCTGTTGGGAGCAAACCTCAGCTGCAGTCTGGCCTCCTTTTGTGGGAGGCCACGGGGCTGACCAGGAGCATGCAGCAGTCCTATCACCCTGCTGCTGCAGCCACTGCCAGTCATCACAGCCCCCAAGGTATTTTCATCAGCACGGACTCCAGCACCTTCACCATGAAAAAATGACAACTTTCTTTAGGCATTTTCAAGATGTGTCTTTCATTGGATGTGACATTTCTTTCTTTATTTTTCTTTTGATCCTCACCTGAAGATATGTTTCCATTGATTTTTTTTCTCCCTTCCTTCCGATCGCAGGCTCAGCCCCTTCCCAAGTCTAAAGCCTCCACCCCAGACATTAGGCTTGGGAAGTGGGCACCCTCGCACCCCTCTGCCCCAGGCTTTAGGCTTAGGAAGGCCCTCCCCACCCAACTCTGATGGCCAGCTGGAAGTGATCTGGGTGCCCAAGAGGTTCCTGGGACCCAGATATGTATGCTAATTAACCGCCATCTTTGTTGGGTTAATTTGCATACTCACTCTGTTGGCTGTGGGTATAGCAAAGGTATGGTCAACTTACATGTTTGTCTATTATTAGGTAATATGAAAAAAGCACTCAATAAACAAGCAGATGACAACATTATTTACAAAAGTATTGCCTGAATATTCCAGTCCAGATGGAAGAATAAGAATGGTACTTATCGCCTCCAGATCAGATAAAATCCTTCTCTTCATTGAAATAAGCAGTATATTGGGTTTTAGATGTTGGGTTTTAGATGACATCAGCCATAGAGTTGGTCATTAATTTTTTTTCTTTCCAACAAAGCCATCCATAAAATTGAAGACGCCTATATATTCAGCTATGAGGAGTCCCAATTTGATGGGCAGGAAACTAAAGAGAAAACAAGAGGAAACTTTCTCGGTTATCATTGATAAAAGCATTGTTATAGCACAGCTGAAAAGCAGTGCCACCGACCTGTCGCAGAATTCAGAGGCACACATTGCTGTGCATGCCCCAGTTTCACCCTGGGCTTGTCTACAACGTGGGCGGACACCAGCTCAGGGTTTCTATACCACTCCTTACTTTATTTACATTACTCAACTCACTTCTCACATCCATTTCCAAAGCTTCCCTACATGATGTAATGATGGGGTGGAAGCAGGGACGTCGTCTCATGGAGTCAGATGAGCCTGGCTTGAAACTCAGTTCTACTATGTAGAATGTCATCTCAGGCAAGTTACTGAGCTCGGGAGCCTCAGTTTCTTCCAGTGTAAAATGAGGCTATTCATCTTTCTTTCTGGGAGTACTGTGAGGATTAGATGCAGTAGCTCCTCAGCTGGAGGGCAAGGCCCAACGAAGACTGTTCATCTTCTCCACCCCCATACTTCCCTCTTGATGGAGCACTCTGACCTTGCTGATTCTGACATTCACACTGCAGAGCAAGGAGAGGGGCCATAAACAGAGCAGGCACAGTAAACCTGACACCTGAGCTAAGGGTGGGATAAAGTAAAGGCCCTGTGGTCGCTGCCCCTCTGGGGGCACCCCACAAAACCCAGGTGGTTTCTGCCCTCCCCAGATTCAGGTCTCTATTAAATGTTACCTTTCCCAGGAGACCTCCCCTGAGTACCTTACTGAAAAATTAGACCTCAACCTGCACCCCCTGGAATTTCCTACCACTCTGGAATTTCCTTTTCCTGCTTCATATTTCTTTGTAGCACTTATGACCACCTAGCATACCTTCTTTTTTACTTCATTATTTTTTGTTTGTTCCCTGATCCCTACCGACTAGGAAGATAATTTCCACAAGGGCAAGAACTCTTGTCTCTCTTATCCTTTGCTGTATCCTCAATCCTAGGGTTGTCAGCAATGCATGGCACACGCTAGGCACCCTCTAATACTTGTGGAATGTCTGAAGGGGTGTATGCTGTGATCCCCTTCATTGAACTTCTTCACACATTCAAAGCCTTCTCAGGAATTATGCAGACCCCCCTCAATCCGGGGCTTATAAAAGTAATATCAACTCTAAAATATTTTAAAAATTAGAAAAATTGAATCCCATGTTCTTTACAGCTGGCATTAACCTCTATTAGGCAAGTGGAGGCACTGTACTGTGAACATGCATGCTGCCCCAAAAAGGCATTACATTCACTCATTCACAAGCTGTAACAAGCACTGATTTCTACACTGTAAATGAGGAAATTGGGCCTGGAGAATGAAGGTCATGTTCAGAGTCATAGGCTTAGTACATAGCAGGATTATAACTCCAGATTTCCAAGCTCCTTGCCAAATACCCTTTTGCCTCATCCCACACTTCAGCAGTCATAATAGTCACCATTCCTGTGTCAGGTGAAGGCTGAGGACCTTAAGACCTGGAAGAATGATTTGGGGTTAATTGTATAAAGTAGATACAATGAGCTAAAGAGAAGAAGAGTTGCTTATGCAGGAAGGACACCTCTTTTTGCCAGGCTCTTCCCTGCAGCTGAAAACACACAAGAGTGAGCAGAAACCAACTGGCCTCTGATCTCAAGGAACTCACGGCTCAGTGGGGAGGCAGATGATAATCCAAGGATCTCACAAATAAGTGTGCCCTGAGCAGTCCTAACTACGTGAGCAGTGAGATGTTCTAAGGAAGCCAGGGTCAGGTGCTAGGACAGTGTGCACTGAAGCCATCTGGGATATTCTGGAAGGTCAGGGAAGGAATGCTTAAGCTAAGTGGGGGCACAGTATGTGCAAATGCCCTGCACTGTTTCCAGTACCAAGGACTCTGCGAGTGAGGCTTCTCCTGGTAGCATTTGGGAAAAGTTGTCGATTGGTACATTAGAGAAGTCATCGAAGATGCCTGGTATTCTTACCTTTTTAAGAAAAGCAGAAAGTATAAAAATCTTGGTATATACAAGTACACTTTTTCTTGCAGGATAGCATCTACGATCTTTCTGACTACATATGTTGGTTCCAAAATCGGTAACAGAAGAGGACAGCTAGGGAGTAAAAAAGAAAAAAAACAAACAAAAAATAATTAAAATTAACAAATTAATAAAAACAGTTCTTGCACATTAAGCATAAAAAGAATGTAAGATGTTATCATTTATTGGCTTCGTTCCCTCCCAGATTTTATCTACCTCCATATTTACTCCCTGCTTATCAATGTAATAATAACTAGAATTTAAAGTGGAAAATCATGATCCTTATGAATACACTGATGTTATAGTATGGATACAAGTAAAACCATATTGAATACATGATCTATTAGTATAAAGAAAGTCTTTGAAAATGAATTTCCTGCCATCTCCCTAAGATGCAGAATGGGACCTTTATGTCACTTCAGTGATTTTCAGCCCTCTGTGGCACGAGGGATGAGGGGAGGAGAGAGCTGGGAGGCAGAAAGGGAATGTGATTGAGTGCTGGGAAGACAGGTGAGCAGATCCGGGCTACAAGGTGGCTGCCAGTAAGACACAGCTTTGAACCATTCACCTTAAACTCAACATCTGAAATATAAGCACATCTGAGTAAAGAATAACTTCTGAGACCATTTATAAATCATGCTGAATCCTAGAGAAATCTATTTTGAAACAACTTTTAAAAATAGAAAAGTCCCGCCGGAGTAGCTGGCTGAGTGTTGCCCTGTGCACCAAAAAGTTGCCAGTTTGATAACTTCTCTAAGTATGTCCTCAGGTAAGGATTTAAAAAAGTTAAAATAAAAAAAGAAAACAGATAGAAAAATAAAACAGGAGATCATTTTTTAAATTGCGGTTTCTTTGATATTACAGGATATACTTACCCAGTAGTACAACCTTCAAACATTCCAGTTTCAATAAAAAATGGGCACACAATCGTGGTTTTGATCCCCTTTATTTTCTGGGCAAATAGTTCTACAAAAACAGATTCAGCAAATCCAACGGCTGCAAATTTACTTGCACAGTAATCTGAAAAAGACAAATGATGCTGATGTAATTTCTGAAGTTTTAAAAGTGGCATTACGTTAAGTCTCCTTAAAACCAACCAACAGAAACTCAGGTAATGATTTCAGAGTTCTTGTTTTGTGTGATCTTGATCTATTCCCACTGGAAGAAGTGCCAAATGAGTGAGGAGGTACACGGTCCCATAAAGTTCCGTTGATAAAAACCGAGTGGATGCTGCGAGAAGTCTCCTATAGTCACACTGCTAGCCTTTACTTCCATGTAAATGAATGGTCAGATACGTGCTAGCTGTTATATGGGCGCATGGTGTGTGTGTCTAGGCCTAAAGAATTCCAACCCAGTTGAGGCAGGAAGGCACATAAAAGAGGAAATACAGTTAAGCGATGTAGTAGGCTAGACAAAAGAGGGCAGCGTTGATCATGATACTCGGATCAAACTTTCTTCTAATTCTAACTCTTTCTTCCACTTTTAGAAGAAAAACAAAGGACTCAGGGAGAAACCAAGATGGCGGCATAGGTAAACACCTAAACTGCTGTTTCACACAACAATATCAAAACTGCAACTAAAAGACAAAATGGACACCATCCAGAACCACAGAAAAGCTGTGGAAATTCTACAACTAGAAGAAAAGAGGAAAGCACATTGAGACTCAGAGGAGCTGCAAAAGGCTGAGGAATGGAGACAGGAATGTGGAGAGGACGAGTGTGTGTGTGTGTGTGTGTGTGTGTGTGTGTGTGTGTGTATGCATGTGCATGGGCAGCTGAGTGCATGGCTAGCTTTCTAAAGGAGGAGGGAGATGGAAGCTCCCGACTGCACTGAACTCCAGTCCCAGGAAAGTTTCTGAAAACCCAGACTCATTTGGGGAGTAGGGTGGGGGGGGTGCGCAAATCTGAACTGTCAGGAAAAGAGAAAGCACACTGAGATTCAGGAGCTGCGGAAGGCAGGGGTCCAGAGGTTCATGCGCACAGAGAGGACTGACTGCTGAATGCATGGGTGGCTGAGTACTTGGCTGGATTTCTAAAGTGGGAGGGAGACAGAAGCTCCCAACTGCGCTGAACTCCAGTCCCAGGCGAGTTTCTGGAAACCCAGAGTCATTTGGGGAGAAACTGGACTGTCTGGCAGCAGGCAAAACTCAAGGGCTGCTTTCTCTCAGAGGTGCTTGAGGCAATTACCAAAGGACACTGAGACCCAGGGTCCTCATAGGGCAGGGCTGATGGGAAACCAAGGCTGTCTGTTCCATCCTGAAACTCCAAGCTGAGGACAGAGGCTTTTGCAATTTTAGAAGTTTTGCCTCATAAGGGTGTCTCCAGCACAGAAGTTCTCCCAGTGTAGACACAGCTGTTCCTCACAGCCAATTGGTCTGGAGGTCAATTCCTCCAAGTGATACCAACAACAACCAAGATTTAACTACAATAAGACTGAGCACATAGTCCACAAAGGGATGCATCAAGAGTGTCCACCTCAGGTAACTGGAGAAGGCTGAGCCACTGGGTCCTATAGGACACCTTCCACACAAAACTACTCTACCCAACTCAGGAAAGCAGCAACAATGTGGAGACAAAGAAAGAGATCACAAATGAAAGAAATGGAGGAAAGCAAACAACTGGATATAGAATTTAAAACCACGTTATATATATATAAGGTTTTTCAAGAATTTCCTAGAAAAGACTGATAAATTTAGCGAGAGCCTTGAGGATATGAAAAAGAACCAATTAGAAATCAAACATACACTGACTAAAATAAAAAATGTTATACAGCGACCTAACAGCAGACTAGAGGACCACAAGAATCAAATCAAAGATTTGAAATACAAAGAAGCAAAAACATTCAGCTGGAAAGCAAAAAGAATCCAAAAATTTGAAGATAGTGTAAGGAGTATCTGGGACAACTTCAAGCGTACCAACATGAGAATAATGGGGGTGCCAGAAGAAAAGAGAGAGCAAAACCTATTTGAAGAAATAATGGCAGAAAACTTCCCCCACCTGTGAAACAAATAGACTTACAAGTCCAGGAAGTACACAGAACCCCAAACAAAAGGATTCCAAAGAGGGCCACCCCAAGACACATCATAATTAAAATGCCAAGAGCAAAAGACAAAGAGAATATTAAAAGCAGCAAGAGAAAAACAGTTAATTACCTACAAGAGAGCACCCATTCGACCGTCAGCTGATTTCTCAACAGAAACTATGCAGGCCATATGAGAGTGGCAGGAAATATTCAAGGGATGAATAGCAAGAACCTATAACCAAGATTACTCTACCCAGCAAAGCTATCATTCAGAATTGAAGGTCAGATAAAGAGTTTCACAGATAAGAAAAAGCTAAAGGATTTCATTACCACCAAACCAGTATTATATGAAATGCTGAAAGTTATTCTTTAAGAAGAGGAAGAAAAAGGTAAAGATAAAATTATGAACAACAAATACATGTCTATCAACAAGTGAATCTAAAAATCAAGTGAATAAAAATTTCTGATAAACAAAATAAACTGTTGAATATAATAGAATTAGGGGCATAGAAAGGGAGTGGACTGACAATTCTTGGGAGGAAAGGGGTGTAGGGAATGCGGGAAGAGACTGGACAAAAATCGTACACCTATGGATGAGGACAGTGGCAGGGGAGGTAAAGGCAGAGGGTGAGGTGGGAGTCGGTGATGATTTCTGAGAATGACAGAGTACAGGGAGATAGGCACATTTTGGGTGATGGTGGTTCTGAAAAACCTATTCACAGCTATGGGGGAAAAAGAGAACAATTCTAATAATCTGCAAATAAAGATTTATTAAATTAAAAAAAAACACAAACAGCCGAAACCTGTTTGGCTCAGTGGATAAAGCGTCGGCCTGTGGACTGAGAGGTCCCAGGTTCGATTCCGGTCAAGGGCATGTATCTTCATGTATCTTGATTGCGAGAACATCTCTAGTAGGGGGTGTGCAGGAGGCAGCTGATTGATGTTTCTCTCTCATTGATGTTTCTAACTCTCTATCCCTCTCCCTTCCTCTCTGTAAAAAATCAATAAAATATATTTTAAAAAAATTAAAAAAACAACAACAAAAGAAAAACAAAAGACTGAGATGAATTGTGGCCTAGATTGGTATTGTGAATCTTGGATTATGCTGCTCAGTTCAAAAGCATAAGGAAGTGCTCTAGGGGCAGGTTGGCCAAAGTTATCTGAGTATTGCAGCTAGGGCTTCTGATGCGGGGGTTTCAGGATCTGCCTTAGTACATGGAATGTTGCTCCTGGGGATACCCTGGTAGGGAAGGACAAGATTTCTGTTCCTCCTGGAGCCCCCTCCGGAGTTGGGCTACCTTCACTGAGGATCTTGGTATATCTCTTTGACCCCTCCCCACTGCTAATGTCAAGTTAGTTGCAAGGGAGATGGAAATGGCAACCATTTCCTGCAAGTCTTCCAACCAGTGGAAAAGCGAAGAGGTGAAGTGCATATTTCTTGGGGTGAAGAAATTATCCCCAAACTGACAGCAGGGGGAGATTCAGAAGGCAGAGTGGTTGTTCTTACCATGCTGAAGACAGTACCAGATGAAATTTGGGGATGGTGACTATGCTAATCACTTATGTAAAAACAGTCATCAGTAAGGTCTCTCTCTCTCTCTCTCTCTCTCTCTCTCTCTCTCTCTCAAGCCCAGAGGACTACATAAGACCTAATGATTCCAAAGTGCATAGCATACTTCAACTTTTGGTAGGTATATCTGATGGTCAGTTTTGATGCATTATGTACTTCTCAACCACTTCCCTTACTGAATATACTTCTTAATTTTTATCTTTATTATTGGTGCATGAAGTCAATGCTGATTTCTCAGAGCTATTATGTAAGTTAGAGTTAGGAAAAATGTGCAAATGTGAAATATTATACTTTTCTTACCTGCTAGACCACTTACTCCGGTTAATCCAGCCGAACTTGCAATGCAAACCAAATGTCCATGGGCATTAGCGATCATAGCAGGTAAAAAGGCTTTATAAGTCTAAGATGAGCAAAGTAAAATTTTTAATATTTGATACCACATTTTACTCTTTTTCAGATGTTTATATGATCATGGTGATTAAAATTTTTTTTTTTAGCTCATAAAAATACCTGAAGGCAATACAATATAAAAACTTAAGTGTCTGGGAAGTAACCATCTTACCTTGTTTAACCTATGAAATTGACGTTTTCCTCGTGGCATACCAATATTATTACAAATAATTTACTCAAACTTACATTTTGCTCATATTTGGTTTTTCAAAACGCAATATTAACATAATAATTGAAACAATATAGAAGAATCTTAGCTGTGGCAGCCACAATCCAGAAAGAAAAAGATATCATTATTTAGATTATAATCAAGAATAATATTATTTAGCTTTATATTGCTCTTTTCCCCTGGGATCATATCTGAATTTCAACTTTTTTTGAACAGTGTTTACAGGACATGCTGCTGTTGGCTTCGGTGTAAAATATCAGTTCGTTTTACATTTATCTCTACTTCTTCGAAAAACAGTTTCTTAATTTTGTTCCATGTCATAAAAGAGAATATCTGTTAGAAAGAGGGGATGGATACTGTGTTTGAGGACCACAGAGCACCTTCACTTTTGATAATGGGATTTGGAGAAAGAAGACAAAGGAAAGAACAATGAGCTTTGAGAGAAGATGTATTCTGCAACAGAGAAATAATTAACTAATACGAATAACTGCATTTTATTTCGTAAGTTTATATTTTATATGTTTCCTAATATAAATAAATATCAGAAAAAGAATCTCTTGTAAAAGTCAGCCAACCTTTGTTTATCTGCATCATCATGAGTTTCAGAGAGAACCTAACACTTACAGAGAGACGGACAATCAAAAGAAGCAGCTTAATAAGACACCCTGATGTCTGCTCTGAGTCACTTCTCCTTGGCGACATTCTCCTTGGCAGCTTTGTCACCATGTGCTCTCTGACCCT
The DNA here is from genome assembly GCA_011751065.1 of Lasiurus cinereus. Classification (NCBI taxonomy): domain Eukaryota; kingdom Metazoa; phylum Chordata; class Mammalia; order Chiroptera; family Vespertilionidae; genus Lasiurus; species Lasiurus cinereus. Next base: position 2,281,122 of record JAAGEH010000040.1, read on the forward strand.
CTAGCAAGTAAGTGCCTACTCTGTGCAGTATTCCAAGAAGGTGCCTGGTGTGAGGGGAGGGCAGGGCCACAGGGAAACATCAGTAGTATTTCAGGAACATCTATAGAAAGTGTAAGAGAAAGAGGAGACCATGAAAGAGACCAGGAAAGCTGAGAGGTGGGAAAAGAACGTGAAAGCCCTGGGAGGGGAGACTTTCAGGGAGACTGTCTTCGTCTTCATTCTAATGGTATATTCCAACTTCATTCTAATAAAGCAGAGAGGCATTTGGGACAAGACAACGTAAGTCACTTGCAGTAGTTCCTGAAGGAGCATGGTGGCCACTTTCCATCTTTCTCCTGAAAACTAAAGAGAACCCCAAGAGTCCCACCAGCACCATGGCATTTTTGGTGAAACTAGGAGACAGAAAACATCTGAAGGCTGTGCAAGGAGAGTTGGTTGGAAAGTCCACACGGAGAGGTATGAGGAGAATGGAGGGGATCTCAGAAATTTCCAGCAAATAATCACTCTCAGAAGCAGAGCTGGACAAGAGTAGGATGAGCTATGAGCGGAGTGGGAACAAAATGGGGTCACGCTCTGGGAGAGGCAGAACCAGGGACCGTGTCTGGCCTGGGGCAGCCTGACATGACTGCACTCGGCAGCAGCAGCCAGGAAAACACAATGTCTGAAAGTAGGCATACGGCTGTGCCCCTTACTGTCCATAACACGTGGTCACCAGGGTTATTGGTAGGAACCTTCTTTCCCTGGGTAGGTACGGAGTCAGGAGACCAAATGTTTTTGCTCAGAACAGATCTGGTTAAGGGTGCTTATTAAGAATGCCCCCTTTCGCTTTTTTCAAAAGAGTTGCAGCTTAGGCAAATGATAAGGTCACCTTCGTCAAGTCTAAGAGCTGTCATTTGTTGTGTAGCCTTGAGTAAGTCTTTTAATTTTTCTGATTCCTTATCTCAAGGAGCTGTTTTAAGGCTCATGCTGGAGGTGCCTGGAACAGTGAATAAATGATAGTAGTACCATCAGGGCTTTTTAGGATTCCCTGGGGAGTTCTAGGAGGTGTGGCTTCAGTTGGATTGGGAGAAGATGACTGGATAGACCAGGATAAGCTAAAATTAAGATGACAGTGCTTGATTTAGAGGTTAATCTTTGTTATGAAAATAAAAAATTATTACCCACAAATGTGCTTTGAAATTCACATCAAAAGACTTTTCCATAAGCTCATCTGGGCAGTCGAGGAAACTTTTGCCTGTCACGATGCCAGCATTGTTGATTAGGATGGAAATGTCACCAACTTCTTTTTTAACCTTAAGTGAGAAACAAGAGCAGCACCGTCAATGTAGTAATTTCTTAGATGCTCTAGGTTTAATTTCCCCCCAACTTTATATACCTCTTATCCTTGTTAACAGAGACTGAGCTTATGAAGTCTGAAAACAAAGCATGTTCTATTTCTTTTGCTGAGTGTACAGTGCATCAGCAAACCAAGTCTGATGCTTTTTTAAAAAATTTCTTCTTCTCCTTATGATAATTCCAACAATGCAATGCTGCTTTTCTTCTAGATTTAGAGCTATTCTTATATTCAGTGCATAGTAACTTTATTCTATGCTCTAAGAAGAATATAATTTTAATCAATGTGATGGAACAGATGCACATATAGCTACTCTATATAATAATAGTCTAATATGCTGAGTGTCTGGTTGTCATGTCATCCGTTCAACCAACCAAAGCATAATTTACTAATGAAATGCTAAGGCTGCTCAACTCCTTTTTATGATGTGCACTGACCACCAGGGGGCAGACAGTTGATGGTCGTGCAGTCACTATGTCGTGTTCTGACCACCAGTGGGTAGACATTCTGACAGGTAGGTGAGCTTGCTGCTGGGGTTGGGCTGACCAGGATTGAGCTGGACGGGCTGGATATGCCCTGACGCTCTCTCACTGTCCCTCCCCAGCTGGCCAACCTCCCGTGTCCCTCCCTGGCCCCAGTCGTGCACTGGTGGGGTCCCTAGGCCTGCCCTGCATCCTTTCGCAATCTGGGACCCTTTGGGGTATGTCGGAGAGCCAGTTTCAGCCCAATCCCACAGGCCAGGCTGAAGGACCCCACTGGTGCACGAATTCTAGTGTCGTATATAATAAAACCTAGCAGACATAGAGATGGGTGGTGTAGAGAGTGAATGGAGGACATACGATATTCATCATATCCATGCTTTCAACATATATCATGGTTCAGAACCTGTCTATCCTGTTTTCACCAACTGGCTGGTTTTCTTCTCCCTCCCCCAAACTTTTAGGCATAAGATCTGTGAAGTGAGGAATAAGTAGGCCACATTTGCTTCGATGACATTGGGCTTACAAAACTTGAGTGGTCATCCTGGGATGAGAGTAAATTTGTGTTGTTTTATAAGGGCCTCAGGGGTAACATCTAAAAGAAAACACAAAAGATCCTAGTTTTATACTTAGTTCCCTTCCTTCCACTCTCCCCACTTCTTTCCTCCTTCCCTTTCTCTCCCGCTCTCTCCCCTCTCTTCCTTCCTTCCTGCTTTCCTTCTTTCTGGCATTCATCATTCTTCCTTGCAGCAGTCTATTCAGCCCTGAGTCACAACTCCAGGAAAACTTGCACATAAACTGTGCCCACCTTATGAACATCCATGCTCTGACAACAAGAACACACAGGAAGGCTGTGCATGTCAGTGTCTAACTCCACACTGCCCAGGATGGCTGATTTGACTTTCCCACCACTATAAGTCACAGTGGGCATTAGGTTCAAGTCAGCTTCTACCAGTGACCTCATGGTTTAAAAGATGAAGCAATCCTGAAGTCTGACCTTGGACATCTGGAATCAGTAATAAACCTTAAAAAAATTCACAGATACTACAAATAGAAATACACCTCATTTTTACAAATGAGGCAAGATCCTTTACCAGCAAAAAAAGTACAATTCACCATATTGAGTGGTCTGCAACTGAACCCTCAATGTCCCAGCGGTATGCCTGTAATAAGAATTTTTTTTTTCTATTGAACCAGTACAGCCAATTAGAGGTATGCCAAGCAAAACTGATTATGATTTGGCTTGTCTAAGGCATCACAGTCATTAAATATATAGTTAGGACACTTTCACATGCCGCATTAAGGATAAGTGACAAATACATAGCTCCAGTCTGATCTTGTGTTTACTGTTCCAAATGACCTCTCTCCCAGGATGCCAGGTATCAAGGCTGGACTTTCAGTGCCAACTATGCTCTAGGGACACAAGCTTTCAAGGTTATTGGCATCTCAGAGGAGCTAAAACACTGTCAAACTACTCTAACAATTTCCCCCTGGATCACTCCTCTATGGCATACTTCGTAAAATTTCTCTTGTAGCTTCCCTCTATCCAGAATAAGAAGTAGAAGTGCTTGGTTTATAAAATGGAAAGTAGTTTGCTTCTCCTGAATGCAAAAGAGCATATACTTAATTGTTTGCAAGACCTAGAAATAAGAAAAGTTGAACAATAGGCTAGTAAATGCACCATGTTTGACCATTTCCAAAGCTGAACATTTTGGGCAGAACTAAATGATGGATATGGAGCAGAGGGAACTAATTATTTATGGAGCGCCTCATCTTAGCTTAATCCACAAGGTGAAGATGCTGTGTTTGAACACAAGCCAGTTATTGCTTGATACTTGCCAGGGCAGTTATTTGTAATCAGTGTAATTCACCTGCCAGGTGACTGGTGCTTCATGGGCCAAGAGCTGAATTTGTGAGGTCAGCTCTGAAAAAGACATAACTGCTCTTGCATGGTGGTCCTAGCATGCTAGCTTGTCGGGTTTGGGTCTCCAGACTGTTCTGGCAGCCTGTGATTGGAGATGGTAGAACAGATGTGTAAAATGTAAAGACAAACTCAAATGAAAGTTACAAACTCACTCAATGGCCAGTGATCTGCAAACGTTTCCACTGGTTTTGAGCAGAGAAGCTGTGCAAGAACTTTCCAATGTGGTTGCTTGCTTGTCATAAGCTGTCTAGTTTCCCTTTCTCACTAAATGAGGGAACCCTGGGAGTCACAAAAGAAGTGGCCCTGGAGAGTGCTGTGTAGAATACTCGTGTCAACACAAAGACAGAGGAATTCTTAATAAGGAAAGAAGACGTCCAGCAAACAAGTTCCTCTATGAACTAAGAAAACCCTACCATTGTCAGACTGGATCTTTGGTTTCCTGAAAGCGTTCTAAATATGTGCATCTCTGTCACTGCTAAAGGAACAACTGAGGTTAACAGTCTTTAGGATGAACAAAATATTCTGATTTTCTCATGACAACTTAGGAGAAATACACATGCAAATCTAAGCACTGTGGTGGAGTGGAAATAGCTGGATTTAAAATTAGATTAAATATGGGTTTACATCCTGTTTTAGTCATGCACTAGCTCTGGAACCCTGAGCAGGTTAATATATCTGTGCCTCAGTTTCTTCATCCTCAAAGATGGTGCTATCATCTATCTTATGATAGGGGCCAGCACAGTCAGTATAGAGTGGTGGTCAGAGTACCTACTCAGGAGTCAACAGGCTCATGTCCAGCTGTCGCTTTGCTACTTATTATCATTTTCTTAGGTAAGCTATTTACCTGCCTTAAGTCTCGATTTTCTCATTTGTGAAATGGAGGTACTAATAGGCCTTACTTTATAGGATTATAATATACAATGCATACAGGGTGCTTAACATGGTGTATTGCAAACATTCTAATTCCCACTCCCTCCAAATTTTTAATTAAAGAAATGTTGGAGATAGACAAATTGGCACTGAGAAAAAGTTAACAGATAAAGAAACCGATGTATGTCCAAATATTTACATAGAGTTCTTACTACCCATAGCAAAGAGTAACCACCCAAAATTTACCTGGTCGGCCACTCGATACACATCTTCCTTTCTACTGCAGTCACAGGTATAGGCATAAGCTCTTGTGGCTCCAGCGTCCCGAGCCATCTTGCACGTCTCCTCATTGCCCTCCTTGTTGATATCCCAGAGAACAAGCACAGCTCCAAGGCGGGCAAACTGAACGGCTAAGAGCCTTCCGAGTCCACTCCCAGCACCTGTTATGAGTACGATTTCACCGGCAACATTCTTCCGTGGCTTTGGGATTAAGGTAAAAATGGCAGTCTCCAAAAGACTGAATACTGATTTTCCTAAGAAAACGAATACTTTCTTGGCTGACTTCATGTTGGGAGCCATATTCTGACTGAAACCTATGAAGACACACAGACAAACTCATGTAAAGACCTAGGTGTCTACTCCGTCTGAGTTTGCTTGCTACATGTAGCTCATACTTTCTGAAATATTGAAAGAAATTGAGAAGTGTGATTTAAACATCTCTCCTGGTAGCAGACTCTGAACTTAGATAAAGTAGGGCACCCACTGGGACTGGATCTTGGCCAGCACCAAGATCAAGCTCAGCACACACCTGCATGCCCACTTAGTTTTGTTCATGACCAAATGTTCATTAACCAGGAACTGTAACTACACCTAAATTTAACCCAAAGAAGACATTCATTATTTCTCAGAGCAAATGTTTTCTCATCATAATCATGTGTCCTCTTGGCTGATTTATGTTCAAAGTCTTGACCATATTGAAATGCTTATGACATAACTGTTACATCTTTGCTTTTATTTCTGTCTCCTTTTAGGTTCATGTTTTCTCATTTGCATTGTTTTTCTTAAATTATGTGTCCCTATTTAAAATGTGAGATTCAAGAGAAAAATGTAAATTCCTATTTGCATAATGTACTTTAAGAAGACTAATTAGACCTTCTAAACCTTTTCTGACCAATTCACCGTCAGCTCTGAGGCCCCTGCACCCTATCACTTGCCGCTCAGACCTGTGGTTGTAGGACATCAGTGAGAGATAGGTTTGGATTCCTGTTCTGATCTGCCTCTGCCTGGCTGTGAAAGTTGGGGCAGACTCCATAGCCTCTCTGGCCGAAGTTTCCTCATCTCTACTTACTGGTCCTGTGGCATAGAGTAGTTTTGCAGATGAAAAAAATGTATGTCATGTACTTGACCCATGCTGGCTCATGGTACTTTACAACATTATTATGTTTTTCAGATTCACGGTGCTGCTCACCAACAAGGTGAATGAATAACAAATCTCCTCCTCACAAGCACACACTGGGCCCCACACTTACATCCTGTTATCAGTTACTCGCACTTCAGTTGAATGAGTTTATAACAGGCTTTAATAACAATCCCCTGAAAAAAAAAAAAAGGTCTGATCTCCTCCAGGATGAGAAAATGTGTTTAGCAGGGGGCATGCTGTGGTGGGAGTGGGAGGGTTCCCTGAGTGGGGAGCTATAGAGAATAGACAGTGGAGGGCAGACAATGTCCATTAAAGAACAGCAGGTCCTCACTTTGCAGTTTGGTTGAGGATAAACTAGGTACTATTAAAGACTATGAGTGGATAGGGTCATTTATGGGAGGGCTTGGAGAGTGGCTGCACCATTCAGAAATTATTGTGACCAAAACTGTTGTTTCTTGGCTCATTCTACAGATGAGACTGAGGATCAGAAAGACTATGTATGCGGTTTATCCAATGTCCTTGTGCTAGTGAGTGCAGGGCCGTGTGTTCATTTATCATGTTTGTTGAGCATTGATGCTGGGCACTGGGGCTGAGGGGATGGGAAACCTCCCATATTCTCTGGCCTGGTGAGCTAAGGATCTACTTGAAGAGATAGATATTAAATGAATAAATACATCATCACAATCCATCTGTCTCTCTCTATAAAAGCCTAAGTGACCAAACAACCGTTAGACTGGTTGCTATGATGCACACTGATTACCAGGGGACAGAAGCTCAATGCAGGAGCTGCCCCCTGGTGGTCAGTGCACTCCCACAGTGAGAGTACTGCTCAGCTGACTGACAGGCACCAGATGCTGGGCTCTTGGCTGGCAAGCGCAGCTAAGGTGGGTTGAACCTCTCCCTCTCCTGCCTCTGCAGCAGTGCACTAGGCAGTGGCAAGCACAGCAGGGTTGGGATAAGTGGGAGTGTCCCCGGGCTCGGATTCCTCCCCAGCCACCTGCCAGTTGGTGCACTACTACATATCTACATATATGTCCCCTTGGGGAATACTGGACTGCCAGTTTTGGCCAGCAGTCCAAATTGGCAGTCTGACATCCCCGGAGGAGTCCCGACTGCTAGAGGGTGCAGTCCAGGCTGAAGGACCCCAAATTTGTGCACTGGACCTCTAGTAGATTTTTAAAGAAAAGTGCAGGGAGCTAGAGAGAATAGAAAGGAAATCTAATTTAAATTGTGGTCAAGGTCAGAAGCAACAGGAGAGATTTTCCGGGAATGGACATTTGAGTGGATATCCATATGATGGTGAGAGGTAGACAGATCTGGGAGTAGCTCACGCAGTAGAGTTTAAGCCTTAAGGTAGGTTTTATCTGTGTGGCCAGGGAATAAGAATTCTGGCAGTGGGGGGTATGGATATTCTGGTTAAACAAAGAGTGTTTTCTGCTGTGGCACACTGGGTTTCACCATCCTTGGAATGAAATGACCTTCACACTCTCTGGCATCTTTGTTCAAATTTATTTTCACAGAGTAGCTTGGATAATTGCTTGGGCAACCCAGGCCCTGCAGGACTTGGAAAGGTTCCCTGATGGGGGAACAGTGGTATTCAGACTCTTATATTGAACTAGAGGCCTGGACGGGGAGGGGGGGCGGGGGAGGGAAGGGGTTGTCCCTCAGCCCAGACTGCACCTTCTCCAATCTGGAACCCCTCGAGGGATGTTTGATTAAGATTGGGCCTAATTGGGCAGTCAGGCATCCCTCTCACAATCCAGGACTGCTGGCTCCCAACCATGCACCTGCCTATCTGCCTGTATGCTCCTAACTGCTTCTGCCTGCAAGCCTAACCACTCCCCTGCCAGCCTGATCTATGCCTAACTGCAACCCTGCTTGCCCAATTGCCCCTAATTGCCCTCTCCTCTACAGTATTGTGACATCCCAGGCACCATCCCCAGGTAGCTGCGTAGGCACTGCCAACACTCCTTCCACAAGAAAGCCAATACCAGGCCATCCATGCCCCTTTTAGGCACACCACTATGCAATTCCTAAGAGAAGCTGTGAGAATTAAATGAGTTAATGCAGGTAAACTATTAAGGAGTGTTATATGGTTATATGGTCAATACTACCACATATGAAACTTTGAGGGATGGGGAGAGCGGGGAGGGGAGAAGGTCCCCATTGCCCTCTCCAGAATGCATACATTGGGGGTGGGATGGGACAAGAGGAGTTGGGCTAGATTTCAGGGCCTGCCAGGTTACAGGCCTTGATAGAACAGTGCTAGGCACACAATGACAGCAAAATAGGAATCAGCTAGGGCAATGACTGGTGTTACTTCCAGCATGTGAATGAATGATCCCTGGCTATACCAATTAAAGATGGTTATAGTCAGTATGCTTACAAACAAAACTAAAGCACGAAAATACAAAGTTTTACGTTAGTGTAAAGGCTCTTCCTTACTTAGTAAATGACAGCATATTACATTTAATCAGGCTGGCCCTGGCCGGTGTGGCTCAGCTCAGTTGGTTGGACATCAGCCTGTGCACCGAAAGAAAGTTTGGCAGTTAGTTCCTTTTGGGTTGAGGCACATCCCGGGTAGGGGGCGAACAGAAGGCGGCGGCGTATGGTTCTCCCTCTCTCTCTCTCTCTCTCTGTCTGTCTCTCAAAATTGATAAAAACATTTAAAAAGAAAATTTAAATTTCACCAGGCTGAAGACTGCTTTGGTCTCTCCAACCCTGTCCTAGCCTCCTAGTCCAAAAGCTGAACTCAGCTGGTGCAATGGAAACAGGTGATTTATGCTTCACAGCCTAGCGGGCAGCAGCAAGTAGGTCCAGGTAAGGGGACCGGTGAGGGGCGACGAGGTGGGGGGGGGGGAGAGGGGCGAGATTGGGGCGTTGGGGAGGGAGAGGAAGATGCACCCAGCAGCAGAGAGCAGGGCACCCAGGCTGAATGGACCGAAGAGGGGGGCCGGGAGCCACCCTGCCCTCTGCTCCGGGTTGGGGAAGGAAGCACGCAGCTCACCCACGGGGGGCTGGGTGCCGCCGGGCCTCGATGCGGGGCGCTCTTTCGGACTCGCCTCGCGCTCCTTCCGCGCCCCCTCTCCCGCGCTGACGCCCCGGGCGCTGCGGGCCGGCGAGCTTCCGGCTCCGCTCCTCCTGGAGGCCGTGCCCAGCGCCTGGACCCGGACTTCGCCAACTCACCCGGACACGCTGCCCTCGCGCGCGCGGAGAAGCCGCCTGGTCCTCGTCGGCTCGCCGCACAGGCTGGCAGCCCCGAGGCTCCGGGCTTTATCCCGGCACCTGCTGGAGGCCGCGTGGGAAGGCGGCTGGGCCGCGCCCCCGCAAGGGGTGGGGATCCGGCTCCTTTCTTTCCCCCCCCCCCCCCCCCCCCCCGGCGGCCAGACCGAGAAGCCGGGAACTAGGTCCCGGAGACCAGAGGTGCGCGCCAGGCGCCAGGAACTCAAACACAAGCAGCACCCGCGGAAGTTCAGAATTCCCAGAGCCAGGCTCCTCCCTGGCTATGCAATCAGAATTTCTGAGTTGGAAGGGCTCCACGTGTTCCCAGGCACAGCCCCGACGCTGGGAACCCTAGTGCTCGAGAACAAAGAGGTCGGCGGGTGCGGGAGGCCTGCGGGGGAGGGAGCTAGACCTGCCTGCAGAGCCGGCCTCGCAGCGCTCGGAGGCTGTGCCCGCCCGCGGCATCGAGGTTATTAGCTTCCGTGGTCCGCGGGGGTTAAGTAGTGTGAGAGTGGGAGAGCCTCTGGGACGCAGGGAGGGCGGGGTTGGGTGGGGCGCTAGCTGGAGGCAGAGAGAGGAGGGCGAGGGAAAAGTTTGTTCATCAAGGTTGAGAAAAAAAAGAGAAAAAGTCAACAGTGCACTCCGATCCAATGAGTATTTATTCATCTTCTCTGTGTACAAGGACCCAGAAAATGCAGCAGTGTCACATCTGCCAAAAAAGAAAGATAAAGATCACTTAACATTAGCTAATCATCTAATATATGCAAAGCTTCCCATTGCATGCTAGTAATAGAGGGTGGAGTTTGATAGTTGGCACCAGGAGCAGAACTATTAAATGATAGGGTATTGAAGGAAAAAATGGTTGTCAGTAAAAGATTGTGTTTGGAATTCACCCAGGGGAGGGCAGTTGGTGGTGACCAGGCCTGCATATAAGTGACAGGTGATGAAGCGTCAGAGGAGAGCAGTGTTAACCTGTATCTGGGACAGACCTGGGTGTGTGAGGACTGCACATTTGTTCTTTATTTAGCTGTGAGAAGAAACAGGTGAGTTGTCTAAGCCTGGAAAAGTAGGTGCTGGGGAGAGCCTGGAATGTCATTTCCTTATTTAGGAAGTGACTTGTATTCTGAAGGCAGCAGTGAGCTGTGGCGAGCTGTGGAAAGGCTGAGAAGCTGTCCAATTGGAAAGTGAATGGGGTAGGTGTGTGTGCACTAATTTCAGGGTGGGCATGCCTCTGGGAACTACAGTTTTTGTTTTTTGCTTGTGGGGGAATGTAAGGGGAGACACATTGATGAACTGCATATGTCTGGATGATAGACATGCATCCCAGGTGCCCCTGTGCATAGGGCACCTCGCCAGCCTGGATGGGGAGGGGTAGCTGGGCTGGAAGGGCCTTCCAGACTTCAGAGACAGACTGGGATAAGGTGTGGAGGTGAGCAACGCCTGGGAATGAGAGTGACTAAGACCCAGAAGGTTGGGTAATGGGCTCTGGGCTGTATAGCCTGCCTGTGTTATGCCCAAAGTTTGGGGTCCCCAATAATCAACCACCAGGGAGCCTTTTTCCAATGCAAAAGCAAAGAGTCTTTATTCAAACCCGGGTTTGGCTCCCAGCCTCTTTCTGGCACAGCAGCCAGACGAGAAAGCGAGCCCTGGAAGAACAGTGGGTTATATGGGGTTGGTCATTTTGGGTGGGCTTAGGGAAGTGACGTCGGTTACAGAGATTGGCCACTTCTTGGGTCAGGGTTTTTCTGTGGTTAAGCCTTATTAGGATCCTCCTGGAGCTTCATTGGTCCATTCAGGTGGTGGTCGGGGAAGTTAGGACATTGCTGGCACACCTGTGGTCACTCCCAGAAAAGGGAGGGGGTTTAGGTAGGGGGCCCAGCCCTATAGGACAAGATGGAGGAGAGTTCCTTGCTGCTTTGTCCTTTCACCTGCAAGAGTGAACATTACAGAACAACCAGTCATAGGTCATCTTCATGCTTTCTGTTGTGGAGCGACTTTCACGACCAGATGCAAATGACCATGGAGGCTGCTAAGTTGGTAATAAGCAAGCAAGGAGCTGGCCAGCTATGGCAGCGAGGGCACCACACGGAGGTGGAGTCCACACATTCACGACCGCCCTGTCTTAGGGGTATGCAACCCTTTTTAAAGATCCAAACCACTTCCCCCCTTCCCCCCCCCCCCCCCCGTTCTAAATTCCGCAAACAGCTGTGGGGTGGAGGGGTGGATGGGGGAGGTTTCAGTGGGCCGCAACTGTTCCTTATCTCCCAGCTCCCCCCCCTTCCCCACTAGAAGTTGGAATGTGGACCTATCTTGTGAAAGCAGATTGTCAGATTGTAAAACTGAGCAAAGTTAATAATAATCTCTAAAGATCACCTACAGTTTCAACTCCTGGAGCCACTGAGTCAACAGGGATCAATCTTTTATGGTTCTGGTCCTCAGGCACAGGAGAATAACCTTTGTGATGTTGGATGGATTTATGT
>JAAGEH010000040.1:2294242-2383310 GCA_011751065.1 Lasiurus cinereus
CTTTAGTATTTTCCAAATTTTCTATTATGTGCACATTGTAGTTTCATGAAAAACTTTTTTAGAACATACAAAGACATTTCCATTAAAATGACAAACTGAGCATTTATATCCCCTTTCTTCCAAAATTCTACTGAAATGAAAGGGAAGACATAAAAGTGTGAATAAAAACATAACAGTGCTAGAAGAAAGTGAGGACTTCCTAGAGGTTGGCAAAGAGATGGATCCCATTTCCAGAAACCAGAGCAAAAGATACCTTAACCCAAAACACACCCCAGGAAGGCTCTACAGAAGTGCGTCATTCTTCCCAACAGAAACCTGGAGTAATTCCTACTCAGTAAACACAAAGAGTGGAAATAGGATATGGGGCATCCAGATAGAACACGAGTCTTGACATAAAAAGACAAAACAATGAAAGTATTGAAATGAAATGCAGGGAAATTATTTTGTAATTTGGGGCTAGGCAAGGACCCCCGAGCCTAGTGATTATTCTTTTGACTACATAAAAAAAATGTCAACTTCTACACAGGATAAAATGCCTAAGACGGGCAACAGACTAGGAGAAAATATTTTCACATAAAAAATTGAAATGGAAAATTAGCCATAATTTATGGAATTTCTATAAACCAATTTGAGTAAGGCTGTAGGAAAAATGGGTAAAGAAATGCACAGGCAGTTCATAGGCAAATGACTGAAAAGATGCTAAATTTCACTGGCATTCAGGAAAATACAAATTGAACATTTTTCTTTTGGTTTATCAATATTGAGGTATTAAAAATTGGATATTAAAAATTAGATATAAATCCAGGAGTGGTGAGGGTGTGAGCACACAGGCATTCTCAAGTACTACGAGTGGAAGTTGGTGTATTCTTTATGGAAGTTAGTTAGGCTGCAGCTCTCCTGCCTTTTGACTCAGCTCTTCCACATGTAGGGTTCCAGCAAAGGAATATTGGCATTTGTGCAGAAAGAATTCTCATTGGAGCTTTTTTGCAATACCTGCCCCCCCTCCAACAACAACAACAACAACAACAACAACAACAACAACAACAACAAAACACACCAACCACAGAAACTACTTAAATGCACGTCTATTCCATTAACCATGGTGTAGTCGTAAATAGAATCCTATGAAGTTGACAAAAAGATTTTAGAATTATATCTAGTGGTAGGGAAAGGTCGACAGGGTGTAAGTGGAAAAAAAGAATTACCTCATTGAAGTTACATTAATATTGTTCGTATGTGTGTGTGAAATACAGATGGAAATGCAAGAGGAATGGATCTAATGCATACGCACCACACTGTTCAGAGTGGCTACCCCTGGCACGCAACAGAATTGAGTGAGGCACATGCAGAGAAGGTGCCTGTGTTATGGTAGGTGTTTCTGTATGGTAGACTTTTTACAAATGTCTTGGATGATTTTATAATAATAATAAAAAAATAAAGATTGAAATGTACATACTTTTTGTCTTAAAAATACTTAAAAAATTCTTTATTGTTTAAAAGTACTTATTTTAAGAACGTATTGTCTTTGGGGATTACTTTGCAAAATAGTGGAAGGGGTCTGTCACCAGATGACACATTCAAAACATGTTAGGTTTCCTGAAATGTATTCTTTTGCCATCCTATCTTGATTTTGGTAGGGGTTATAAAATTCCCAGAGAAAGCCAGAATTAGCTTCAAGCAACATTTGTTTGTTCCATGGTGAGGGAAAGTTCGTTGTGAAGAAGGAGTAAATAAACACACCTGCCTCCTGTGAAGGTCAGAAGAACAATTCAAAAGAGCAAGTCCTGTCAGAGAGGAAGGAGGCAGGTCGCATTTGTGCTGCCACCTTGTTGGGTAAAGTAACCCTATACCAAAGAAACTCCAAAGTTTCAGACAACGAAGATCTCGGGAAGACAGCACTCAGCCTGGGCACATGACTGGAATTCCTGTGTACTAACTCTCAGAGGGCCAGTCACGCAGCCAAAGGACTCCTCATCCCAGACGCTGCTGGAGCGAGACAGAAGGACATGTTATAAGTTTGTTTTTGCTTCTCTCTTGACTCCAAGATCATTATCATCTAGAACAAACCCTTTATTTTATTTTTTTCTCTTTCTTTCTGAGTAATCACAGTGTGAGTGGCTTGGTAATGAGATTACAGAGATTTGGCCTGGTTTGTTACACCAGCATTGCTTAAATCATGTTGGAAGATAGTCCAAAACACAGCCAGTCTCATGGCATAGATTAAGTTTTCTCCTCTTTTTATCTTGCCTCTCCTTAGATTTCTTTTCTCCTTTGATTCTGTTTTTAATCAGTGGAAATCACTGTCTGTGTTAACTAGAGAACAAGTTGGGGGATATGTGATCAAGGATGAGGAGCAAGACAGACAATCTGTCCCTCAGCCCCCATCCTATGAACATTTATTGAAGTACTAGGAGCCCAGTGCGCTAAAATTGTGCAGCGCAGCTCCACCCACCTGCAGCCGTGCCTTGATGCCTGAACTTGTCCACTCAGAGCTCCAGTGCACATGGCTCAGTCCCCAAACCCTCTGGCCTTCTCTGGCCACTTCAAGCCCCGCCCTCAGTCCCTCCAGTCGCCTTGGGCTGGTCCCGCCTTCTCTGGGCACGGCAGCTCTGCCCCATCATGGTGCTTGCTGGAGGAGGGCGTGGAAGCCTCCCGCCTGCTGCACTGTGCTTCTTCCCCTGGCAGGTAGGCCAGGAGGCACTCAGAGTGCGAGCAGTGGGGGGCGGAGGACTGGTGAGGGGGGTGCTATGGACTCCTGCCCCTGCTCTCCCCGGCACGGGATGGTCTCCCTTCCTCCAGGCGCCTCCCCACTTTCATCCCATCTCTGGAGCAATGCCCCAGCTAATATGCAAATGACCTGGTCATTACCCGTTAGGGCATATCAACCATTAGCATATTAGCTCTTTATTAATATAGATAATTTGCATTCTGTAAAATGTCACCCATTTCAAGTATACAGTTTGGATTTTATTTAATAAATTTACATGGTTGTGTCATTAGTTAAGCATTATTGGGACACATTCTATCACACCAATAGGTTCTGCTGGGAGATTTTAGACCAACTATTCAACTTGAATTCATTGGGAAGTGGAGGTGACACAGATGGCATAAACTTTAGCTCCAAACACACTGTTTCTCTCTCCCCAGTGCAACCCCCAGGCACTGTAACCTTTTGGGATTTGGGGTTCATGTGGGTGTTTCCCAGTCTACCTCTTGGCCTTATGCTTTGTCTATTCTGCCCAGTATATTGGCACCTAGGCAATGTAGATACATCTTCCCCCCCAAGCTCATGACAAACACCCGCACAAGGTAGGTTTAACTCTCAGGATTTTCACTTTCTTTTTATCTAGGTCCTTTACCAAAGAGTTTTGCTAATTATTTTAAAAGATTAATTTTTTTTTTAAATCCAGAATTTTTAGATCCACACTGGAAAACTTTCTCTGGACATCTAGTCCCCCCATATAATAAAAAATGGAAGTTGTCATATTTATCCTTAAAAACACACATATATATATTTTAGTTTTGAAATAATACTATAGTCCCATTTGATTCATGGTTTTGCTTCCCATGCTTTCGGTTATCTAGGTCAACTGTGGTTCAAAAAATATTAATTGGAAAATCCTAAAAATAAACAATTTATAAGTTTTAAATTGCTTTCCATTCTGAGTAGCGTGATGAAATCTTGTTTCATCCTGCCAGGATGTGAATCATCCTTTTGTCTAGCATCACCCATTAGTCACTTGGTAGCCCTCTTGGTTATCAGATACCCTGTTGCAGTATCACAGTACTTGTGCTCACGTCACCCTTATTTTACTTAGTAACGTTCCCAAAGTGCCAGAGAGTGGGACCTAGTTACGGATTCCTGTCCTTTGGCAGCCCTTGTGGCTGATGCAATCCCCGCGAAGCAGGTGTAATCCCGACTCAGATCAAATGTAACAAGCATTCACTTGAGCTTCTTGCAGCATCTCTCATACTGGCAGAAATGAGGCAGGTTTGAAATGCCAGGCCCACACGAGGATTTTCTTGTCTAATTGCAAAGGCGGCTTCTTGTCCGGACCGTGTAAACCTTCCCTGCAGACCCACAGCTGGCTTCCTGAGGTGCCTGTGGGCGAGGAGGATAGCCCCCCAAGCAGAAGTGTAGGGAGCTCTGGGTCTGGCATGCAGTTCCTTTCTCTACACCAACACTCAGGGCACAGGCCCCAGTTTGCACATGCCCACCCCATCACCAGTCTCCTACCACCCTCTACCCACTTCCTTCCTCCAACTGCAACTAGCCCCAAAGTGCTCCCAGGCCAAACCCCTCTATGCAGCAGGAGCCTCCTGCACAGAGACAATCTCTCGGCTTTTTTTACTCATTGATTCCTCAAAAGTTTAGCAGTAGACTCATATGCTAAATAAGAGATTCATTCATAGAGAGTTTCCTATCATCCAATTCATAATTATGGGTTTTGCACATGCCATGCCACAATTGTATCTTTACAATTTAAAAACTGACAGCCGTAAAACCTTCTGGAGAAGTAAGCACCTCCTCAGTTTTGTCAGGTGATGAGCACTGTCTTTCCCAGAGATGGACCAACACCTGCCCCCTGTGAGGACCAGAAGCTGGCGCACCTGATTTCTCTCCTCCCTTTGTGGGGTCTGCCTTTGTCTTTTCTCTGCCCCCAGCCAGAGCCGCTCCTGAGTGAATTTGGAGCCCAGCCTGGCCTTTGCTGAACTATGGCTGTTCATAAGGAATGGAGTTCTAGGATGGGTAGGGAAGAAGAGGAAGAGGGAACAGTGTGGGAAAAATTACACTGGATACTGGCTCAGCAGAAACTGAACGGCTGGCTGTGGTCAGAGCTGACAGGTAACACCAGCATATGATAACAGTGTGTGGCCATCATTTGGCTGTTGATCTGTTTTATCTGTCAGGTATGTTGGTGTAGAAACTGCAGGTGAGTGAAATTCAAATATAGGAAAAGCCAAAGGTGGTGGACCAAAATTTTGACTTGGGTTCCTAGGACATCAGAGCTCATAAGGATTTTGGAAATTAGTAAAATCCAGGAGTTTCTAACTGTGGTTTTGCAGAAGTAACTTAGTCAATTACCTTAGTTCTGCTTTGAATGCCTTCTATATTAGGGCATTCAGGTGGTTATGAGTTTGGGCCTTGGAATCAGCTTGTGCTGGATAGAGGTGCAGCAGCTTGTCTTTGAGATCCAGGTCTTTCCCTTATTGGCTGTTTGATGCTGAGTAAGCTGCTATTTGACCTTGTGGAGCATCAGTTTCCTTATCCATAAAGTGAACATCATAACACATACCTATGCTGGTTGTTGTGAGGAATAAATCATGGTAATGAAAAAATATATCAATAGGTAGTGCTTACTGAGTACTTGCAACATGCCAGCTGCTTTTCTGAGTTCTTTGCATGTATAAGTCAATGACCTTTATTACAGATTAGAGGCCCAGGGCACGAATTTGTCCAAGGGTGGTGTCCCTTGGTCTGGCTGGCAATCGGGGCAGATCAGGGCCAGTGGGCCAGGGGGAGGGACTGCAGGAGGTTGGCCAGCCAAGGGAGGTTGGCTGTGGAAGTGCAATGACCATCAAGAGACAGCTCCTGCATTGAGCTTCTGTTCCCTGGTGATCAGTGCATGTCATAGCTACTGGCCAGTCATCTGGTCATCTGATTGTAACAGTTGCTTAGGCTTTTATCCTATACTAGTAGCCATGCGAATGAATCTGTGTGCCAGTAGCTCGCTGCTGCCCTCCTGTGGCTCTCCGCCCACTGCCCTGCCCTTCTGTAGCTCCCTCCACCTCTTTGCCCCCCTCATAGCTTGCTGCCCTGCCTCTTCCTGTAGTTCTCCACTGCCTGCTTATAGCCAGTAGCTCACTGCCGCCCTCCTGTAGCTCTGCCTGCTGCCCTGCCCCCTGTAGCTCTCCTAGCTCTCCGCCACCTGCTTGTAGCTTGCTGCCTCACCCTCCTGCTGATCTGTGATCCAGTCGTTACTCGGTTGGTCGCTACGATTCATGATGTAACAACCATTTGCATATTATATCTTTATTATATAGGATAATGAAAGGGTAATATGCAAATTGATCAAATGGTGGGACAGCCGGTTGGGACTGAGCAAGACTGGGCTGAACACACCCTGGAGCCCTCTCGCAGTCCCTCCCCAGCTGGACAACATCCCATGTCCCTCCCTGGCCCTGATCATGCACCGGTGGGTGGGGTCCTTTGGGCTGGCCTGCACCCTCTCGCAATCCAGGACCCCTCAGGGGATGTCAGAGAGCTAGTTTCGGCCCTATCCCGCAGGCCAGGCCAAGGGACCCCACTGGTGCATGAATTCGTGCACCAGGCTCTAGTTATAAAATAAGCCAGGTCTAACCCACAAGTAGTGGGATATGTTCTTGGCTGAGTACAGTGAAAGCTGTCAGGTCTTTTTTTTTTTTTAATATATTTTATTGATTTTTACAGAGAGGCAGGGAGAAAGATAGAAAGTCAGAAACATCGATGAGAGAGAGACATCGATCAGCCGCCTCCTGTACGCCCCACAGTGGAGATGTGCCCGCAAGCAAGGTACACACCCCTGACCGGAACTGAACCTGGGACCTTTCAGTCCGCAAGCCGATGCTGTATCCACTGAGCCAAACCAGTCCCAGCAGCTGTCAGGTCTTTTGACACCCCAGTGAAGGGGTGTGGACCAGTTTACTTAGAGATAAATGATCCCTCAAAAGCCACTGCTGGTTGTCAACCCAGTTAGACCAAAATATGTTAATGCATGTGAGGCATTAAGAAAAATTTAAATACTCACTAGTTTTTAAACCTGATAGAAACAAAGCTAGATTGGTGTTTAGTGATTTTAGCTTAAGAACCATTCCAAACCCAGAACTCAAGAACATTCCAAACCAATAAATTCCAAATTCAATGTGAGAAATGTTTGCCAAATAGCTGGCATTTATGATGCACATTTGAATAAACATACACTTTTTTTAAAAGTGAAAGTTTATATTGTGTATTCAAGTACATCAATGTTAGGAATACTTTATTAACTTAATTATGAAAATAAGTTTTCCATCTAGCACCTATAGTATTTAGAAGTCTAATATGTACTATTTTTTCTTATCGAGTAAAGAAATTATGAGTTATTTGGTAAATTCAGATGTAAACAAACATAATTTGTTTTATTGGATAAGCACATTCAATCCAGCTAAGGAACTGGATATGGTCATTCAACTTCAGTAGCAATTAATAATCAACACAAATAAACCTATACTATGTTTCTTCAAAGCTGATTTTAAAAAATTATCAGCCTACAATAATGATTTACAAAATCATTATTTATAATTACCCCTTTTCTAAAAGTATTATATTATCTTTAAAAAATTAAATTAGGGGAAAATAGGGGACATCTGTAATTTAAACTTTAGTTTAAATTAAACCAATTAAACTAGGATCAATTTGCATTAATATTTTTATAAATACACTAGAGGCCTGGTGCATGAAATTCATGTGCTCGGGTTGGGGGTTCCCTTAGCCCAGCTTGCACCCTCTCGCAGTCTGGGAGCCCTCAGGAGATGTCCAACGGATGCCGTAGGCCCTTTCCGCCTGGGGAGGAGGCCTAAGCCAGCAGTCAGACATCCTTAGCATGACCCAGAGGCAGGAGAGGCTCCCCCTGATGCCATTACACTCGCCAGCTGTGAGAATGGCTTCTGGCTGAGTGGCTCCTGTGGGAGTACACTGATCATCAGGGGGTAGTTCCTGCGTTGAGCGTCTACCCCCTGGTGATCAGTGCACATCATAGCAACCGGTTGTTCTGCTGTTGGGCTGAAACAGGCTCTCCAACATCCCCCGAGGGGTCCCGGATTGGAAAGGGCACAGGCCAGGCTGAAGGACCCCACCAGTGCATGATCAGGGCCAGGGAGGGACCCGGGAGGTTGGCCCGTTGGGGAGGGACTGTGGGAGGGTTCCAGGGCATGTCCATTGGTCTCCCTCAGTCCCTATCCACCATACCCCAGCAGCAATCTAACTTACCGGTTAGAGCGTCTGCCCCCTGGTGGTCAGTGTATAACATAGCAATCAGTTGAGTGGCCTTAGCATGTCATTAGCATATTTCACTTGGATTGGTTGAATGGATGACCAGAGATTTAGCATATTAGGCTTTTATTATATAGTATTAGATTTACTAAATTCATTGGGATGGTTGTGATGTCCTTCTTCACCAAACTAAAAAAAATGATAGAAAAAATTTGAATGATTAGAAAAATTGTCAGTGTGTAAACCACATTCTGGGCATAAAGTTGGCACTTTTAAAGGACTTAGTAATCCTTGGCATGCTGGAATGATTTAAGCATTAGGAGGAGTTCCAGATAGTCTATCCTAATAACACTTTATTTTATTACCACATTTGAAGCTTCAGCTTTGGTGATCTTTCTCAATTTCAGTCTGAACTTCATTGGCTTTCTCTCTCCCTCTGAAATTGGCCATGCAAGTATCCACACCACTGTATTTAGCACAGGCAAGCAACATCATTGGAGAGAATATTCTAGGGAAAAGCAGAGAAAAAAAATTCATAATCCTGTTAGAGGTGGCAAAGAGATTGCTTTGCATTGATTACTGTTGAACTGCACAAAATAGGTGGTCCTGCTGCATGTTGTGCACGTGTCACTAAACCAACAGGATGAACAAAGGATGCTGTGTTACCTATCTGAGTGCCATCCCACATCCTGGGAGCGTGGAGAATCTCAATGTTCAGGCCACAGTTGATCCATATATAACACTCTTTGAAAGACTGTGGAAAGACTATGTACATCCTTACTTACTAGACTGAAATATGATAGCAGAAAGAGAACTAAAAGCAGGCAGATTAAAACAGAATTTCTTGTGATAGGGTGCAGGCATCCGTTTTATTTATTTAAAAATATGTATTTTTTTATTGATTTCAGAAAAGGGAGAGGGAGAGAGAGATAAAGACATCAATGAGGAAAGAGAATCCATTGATTGGCTGCCTCCTGCACATCCCCACTGGGGACTGGACCAGTAACCTGGTCATGTGCCCTGACCGGGAATCAAACCATGACGGTAGGTCCATAGGTCAATGCTCAACCCCTGAGACACACCAGTCGGGGACTGAGCTAGTAACCTGGGCATGTGCCCTGAGTGGGAATCAAACTATTACCTGGTCCATAGGTCAATGCTCAACCACTGAGCCATCCCCCGCTGGGGACTGAGCCAGTAACCTGGGCATGTGGTCTGAATGGGAATCAAACTATGACCTGGTCTATAGGTCAATGCTCAACCACTGAGCCATCCCCCACTGAGGACTGAGCCAGTAACCTGGGCATGTACCCTGACTGGGAATCAAACCATGTCAAAGCTCAACCACTGAGACATACCAGTCGGGCATAGGCATCAGTTTTAAATGTTCCCCAGAGGATTCCAATGTACGCCTGTGGTTGAGAATCATTGATTGCTTTAGTTCCTTGGAGATAGAGGAGCTGTACCTTCACCTTAGTTCTGCTTACATCAGCTCTGTTCTGCCCACCTCAACTCAACTCAGCAAATATTTATTATGTGCATAGTCTGTGCTAAGTACTGTACGAAGCCTGTAGCATGGAGCTGGCAACAATTCAGAAAATGTGTTCTGTTCTCAGGGAGCATGCAATCTAGCAAGGAGGATAGCTGTTATATAAGCAAGTACAGATGTGATGAGTGCTACAAAAGGCAGAGACAAGTATGATGGGATGGAACAGCAGGGACTTTGACATAGCTGCTTAGTCAGGACAGCTCTTTTTTTTTTTAATGTATTTTTTTCCTTATTTGAGGATATTTTTCCATTGATTTTTAGGGAGAGCACAAGATATAGGGAAAGACAGAGCAAAACATCTAAGTGAAACACATTAATTGGTTGCCTCCTGCATGGGCCAGGGAGGATATTGAAACCAAGGTATGTGCTCTTGAAGGAAATTGAACCCGGGACCCTTTGGTTCACAGGTTGATGTCCTATCTACTGAGCCAAACTGGCTAGGATGGGGAAGCTCTTAAGTAAGGATGAATAGGAGATGCCCCATTAGAACTTCCTGTGTGCACACATGTTCAGTGAGTGCATGAATAAACCCAATATATCATAAAACTGTTAGATTGATTAACAACATAACTATAGACGTGAATCACTGGCTGTGTTTTCGACTCCGTTAGTCATTTGCAGCAGGGGAGGAGTATATCCTGATGGTCAGAGCCCAAGATCTTTAACTTATTTGAAATTTTGGTTTGCAAGTTTGTTCCAGCAGTAGCTGCTCACCTCTGCACAAACTACTTATTCTCCTCAAGACTCCGATTCCCTACATATGGTAAAATGCATGCTAAGCTGCCACACAACCTGGCACATGTGGGCACCTGATGAATGTTAGATGTCGTTCTCTTTTCTCTACAGAGAAGACAGTGGACCTGGACCAGATTCATCCACAAATAACTCTGGAACTCCCAGCATTACCTGGCATGCAGTTGTAGGGTGCGCTTTTGCTAAAGGAAAGAATAAACTTGCCACACATCCTTGATATTTTCCTGGCAATGCACTCAGGATATTTTGTCCTTTGTTTTGAAAACAGAATTCTACTCTAGTTGAACCAAAAGAATTAACCAATGATGATGATGATGATGATGATAACAACAACAATAACTTGGGTGCTATTTGTTTCTCTTGAAGTAAATAATTTGTACTCGCTGAGGCCTGATAGTTGCCAACTTTTCTCAGGGTCTGGAAAAACCAAGACACAGCCAGTAAAAGTCTAATAAATTGTCCTTGTACTACAAAGGTTCTTACTTTTACCATTTAAAAAATATGAAATTGATAACCAATGGACAGAGACACCAGGGGTGTAAGGGCATGAGCAGGGGTGGAGTGTGGGGGGGCAAAGAAGGGGCTAAAGACACATAAGTAATATCTTAATCAATAAAGAAAATTAAAAAACTAAAAAAATAGGAAATTGCTTTCTGGCAAAAGAAATTTGTTCACAAATAACCAAAATTATAGATAGATCATTATTAACTTACTGTTTAAAGATCAATGCAAAATACACAGATTTGGGCATTAATAAATAAACTTGTTCTTCTAAAATAGCATTTACAATTTTTTTGGCTGCATACTCCTGTTTCAGTATAGGCAACAGTAATGGGCACCTGGGATAAAAAAATAAGAGTTATATAATCAAAGCACTCTTTTTTATTGTAATCATGAGCACTAATTATTAAATTTCAGATATGGAGTTAGAACAAAAGCTATAAATATTCAAACAAAATATAAATATAGGAATTGCCTTGTCTTTTCTCTCATGACCAATACTGGGACCTAATACATTTAATTTCCTACAATGAAATCACTGCCTTTAATGATTTCTGCTATGTGATAGTCTTGATTTATAAAAGGAATTGCTTTTAGATTATTATATTTTTGGTATTTATCTTCCTTCTTCTTTGCTTCAAATATCAAGTAATTATCTATTAATAAGAAGCAAAATTAGAAAATATTACACTATCAAAAATATCTATATTTTAGGCAGAATATTTATATAACATTAAGCAAAATTAGATGTTGATGGAATCAATTGGAGTTGAAATTGGATGAGCATATGTATAAAGCTCTGAAAAGGCATTACTTTGACAATTTCTTTCATCTTATGTTTCTCTATTACTTCTACCACACTGCCTCAAGAAATTCTGCTTATCTCAGCTGATTCTTGAAATCTGATCAATTTCTCATAATTAGTCTTTATATTTTACTAGAAGCCCAGTGTATGAAATTCATGCACTTGGAGGGGGGTTCCCTCAGCCGGGCCTGTGCCCTCTTGCAGTCCGGAAGCTCTAGGGGGATGTCCGAATGATGGCTTAGGCCTGCTCCCCAAAGGGATGAAAGAAATAATGATGTATATATTAACATCTCTTCCAGCTTTATTGAGATATAATTGACATATAACATTGTGTACATTTAAGATTTAGAAATGTGTTGATTTGATGCCCTTATATATTGCAAAGTGATCATCACCCTAGCTTTTTCTGACAATTATCATTTCCTTTTCTGTGGTGAGAACATTTAAGATCTACTCTCTTAGCAACATTCAAGTATATAAAAAGATTATTATTAGCTATAATCACCATGCTGTACATTAGATCCCCGGAACTTTTAGAACATCTAAGCTTTCTTTTCCCAAGATTTTGCTTTTAATTTTTATGTACATAAAAACTCCTAGTTTACAAAAGCCATCCTTTAATATCACTGCCTTCTTTGGCCACCATGCCAACTCCTCTTGACTGGTCACGTTCATTCTGTAGACTTGACAATCCTTACTGTTCAGGAGAGGCTGATGTTAAGTTATCAGAAAATGTTTCTTAACAAATGTAACTGCACAGAAACTACATTTCTTCAACATAACTTTTCCTCCTGTCCATCCTTTTGATTCAAACTGACCTCATCCAACACCGTGACTCACCCACCTCCCTCTCCCTTGCACATCCACTTCCTTAATCATTCAACCCTCAGGACAATGAGGTTCTGGTCAGCATCAAGTAATTTTAGGAACAAAGCCTCTGGTCTGTTGACTACAGAGACAGTTTCAGTCAAACTAGAGGACATCTGGGCCTTCGTTGAGGTGCAGCTCCAGAGCCAGAAAAGTGGAACAACCTCACCGACCACACCCTTGCAAAGCCAGCAGAGTGACACCATGGCTGATGTCAGGACCAGATGCAATCATCACCTACTCCCTACCTCAGCATCGACCAGTTAATAGAGATCACAACCCTAGCTCCACCATGATTAATGATTTTCTCCTATGTAGCCCATTCTCCCAGTTCTTTGAGTATAAGCTCATCTGTAACTCCAGATTTGGTGCCATTTTCTTAAAAATAAATCTTTATGTTCTTAGTTGCAAATTTCTATTTGAGTTTGGGCTTTGATTCGCGCAAATGAACTCATCCATTTAGTTCCATAACACAGATGCAAAGTTCTCCTTTTGCTTCCCCACATGCTATCTCAAAGGGTAAGAGATCCTTCTTTTTTTATAGCTGCAGTGTATTCCATGGTGTTAATGTATCATAGCTTTTTTATCCACTCATCTACTGATGGGCACTTGGGTTGTTTTCAGATCTTAGCTATTATAAATTTGCTGCTATGAACATAGGGGTGCATATATCTTTTCTGATTGGTGTTTGAGATTTCTTGGAATATATTCCTAGAAATGGGATTACTGGCAGTTCCATTTTTAATTTTTTAGGAAACACCATAGTGTTATCCATAGTGGCATCACCAGTCTTCATTCCCACCAGCAGTGTACTATGGTCCCCTTTTCTCCACATCCTCACCAACACTTGTCATTTGAGCACTTGTCATGTGTTGATTTGTTTGTGGTAGCCACTCTAACAGGTGTGTGGTGATACTTAATTATTGTTTTAATTTGCATCTTTCTGATGATTAGTGGCTGAGAATTATTTTTATATGTCTACTAGAGGCTTGGTGCACAAATTCATGCATGGGGCGAGTCCCCTCAACCCAGCCTGCACCCTCTCCACTCTGGAACCCTTAGGTCTGATCCCAGGGATCCAGCCTAAACCAACAGTTAGACATCCCTGTCACAATTTGGGACTGTTGGCTCCTAACTGCTCACCTGCCTGCCGGCCTGGTCACCCCAAACTGCCTTCCCCCACCACTGGCCTGGTTGCTCCCAACTGCTCCCCTGCTGGCCTGATTGCCCTCACATAGCCTACTGTTTGGTCATTACTGTTACTATGATGGCATCTTGGACAATTTGCATATTCCTGTTATTAGTATAGATTGGATATCTGTATATACACTTTGGAGAAATGTCTATTTAGCTCATTTGCCCATTTTTAATTGGATTTTTTATTTTCTTTTTGCTAAATTGTATGAATTCTTTATATATTTTGAATATTAATCCATTATTAGATGCATCATTGGCAAAAATGCTCTCCCATACAGTGGGATCTCTTTTCATTTCATTGATGGTTTTTTTTGGTGTTCCAAAGCTTTTTTATTTTGAAATAAGCCAGTCAGAGAATGGTATCATAATCTCACTCATATGTGGAATCTAATGAACAAAATAAACTGATGAATAAAATAGATCCAGCACTGAACCATGCATGGTACAGACTGAAGAACCCCAGAAGGAAGCGAAGGTGAAGGAGAGAGAGAGATGAACTAAAGAATTTATATTCATTTATGCATAACCCATGGACACAAATAATAGTGTGGTAAATGCCTGGGGTTGGGGTGGGTAAAGGGTAGAGGGGGTCGATGGGGAAAAATGAGGACATCTGTAATACTTTCAACAGCAAAGATTAAAAAACAAAACAAAACAAAAAAAGGAGCCAAAGTTCTGACATCCCAGCAGAACTACTTTGCATGTCTTATGCTTCAATCCTTTGGAATATTAAAACAGCACAAAATAACCTTTGGATTAAGCCTAAAGCAATCTTATGTCCCAAGGAACTGTTTGCAAAGACAACAAGAGAGCAGATATTATGACTACTATACTGATAGCTACTGGACTGAAAATTAAAAACATTCTTTAGAGTAAACATCACCATGTTATGTTATGTCAATAGATACGCCTTCCTTCTATTGATGTAATGTTTCCCTTCTCTCTCATAATTATCCCTTGTTTTGTCTCCTAATCAGAACACTATTTGACCTTCTGCCTGAATTAGTGCTTAAGGAGTAGCTATTCTTTGATCTCAAGTGAAAGTTTGTTGCCTCTCACTTCCAAAGGTCCTTTTATTTTGAGGTTAAGTGGTTCGTCTGGGAAGAAAAACCTACATATAGTGTGCAACTTCAGCTGACTTTATTCTCCAGTTTGCTCACTGGGAGCCAAGCCCCTTGTGATTTTAATGCCCTGAGTATTTTTGGCAGCGAGAATTTATTAATTAAATTCTTAATTATGCCTTTGTTCGCATGTTAACAGATCTTCCAGCTAAAATCCTTCTGTTTTCATAAATGTAGTCTTTAGTTGCTAATGTGGTATTCCTTTGTCAAATAGGAGGATAACTTTAGAGTCTCAGGAGAATTTATAAGTTTGTTTTACAGATAGAAGGGATGTTTTCAAGGTAGCCATGACAACTGCCAACACCAGAAGTCTAATGCAGAAAGTTTTATCTGCGACTAAACTTATTTTTCAGATCCCTGCAGCTCCACCGCCCTTGTTCTTTAGCCACATAAAAACTCTATACTTTTTCTTTTTGAGAGAGATGGATTTAAGGTGAGGATGAGCAACAACAAAAAGAGTATTAAAATTGTTCAGATTTTTGCCCGGCTGGTATCGGTTAGTAGTTGACCATCGATCTATGAACCAGCAGGTCACGTTTTGATTCCAGGTCAGGGCATGTCCGGATTGCAGGCTCCATCCCAGACTTGCAGGAGGCAGCCAATCAATGATTCTCTCTCATCACTGATATTTCTATCTCTCTTTCCCTCCACCCCTCTCTCTGAAATCTATAATAAAAAATACTAAAAAAAAAAAATAGACATTTTATATAACATATTGTAGCAATTTTGGATAATTGTCTTCCACTGGGGCTATTGTTAAGATTGTTTGCTTGTTTATTTAGTGATTTGGCTAGACTAGTTAAATGAAGTCTATTGCTTCTGATGTCATTCCTTAGAGAATCCTCCCGTGGGCATGCATACAGTTTTCCTGACTGTCAGGCAGTCTTTGTCCCTTTTTTAAAAAATTCTAGCTGGTGTGTCTCTATTCATATCAATTCAAGCTCTTAACCTGTACAATTTGCTAGGGGTTGCACTATTTGCTGAAAATGCTCAGATCTGTGGTCTTAGCTATTTGAAGTTAGGCCCCAAGGCAGAGCCAGAGAGAACCCAGTCTTTGAAGCTGATTTTGATCCTTGCCTGGCAGTACCTCTGTGTTATGAAGCAGGAGTTGGGTGTGATGAGAAACTCACTGTTCACTGGTGGCCCCACATGAATTGACCCTATTGAGCAGGATCTGAGAGTTGGCAGGAAGGAGTGTAACCACCCAGCTGCTGCCATTACCCTTGTATGGATCTTCCACAACCCAGAGCCACAGAGGTTGGGATCTGGCAATATTTACTAATTGGTCAATCTACCTCAAAATACGACTTCTAACTTAAGAAAACGGGAGAGAGGGGACTTACCACTTGACTACTGAAATTACCAGTGTGACTACCTAAGAACAAAGCGCTCTCTTGGAAAGAGAAACTGCTGGCTCCATCAACAGCCTGTGCCTGGGAGTTGAAGGAAAAGGAACACATACTGTTTTGCTGAGTCTATATAGTCAATATAGGCTTTCTATAGGGACCTTCTGATGTTCACTTGCTTCCAAATTACCCAGAATAGCTTTTCTACCCCAGGGAGTTGGGGGAATTGGAGGCTATAACTTGGTTGCCAAGTCCACTGAAATCATTATTCTGCAAGGCAGAGCTGTGGGTGGATAGGAATAGTTCCTGGCCCAAATTTTAATGGCCTCCCAGTAGATTTTCTTGAATAAATACTTTTCAATTTGTTGCACATCTGTTGACCAATTTCCAAAGATTTTGAATGACTTAGCTTATTTTGACCAGCTAAATAGATATGTCTTTATGAAGATTTTCTACTGTCTATATTCTGTTAACACTTCATCACCTGTTTTGGCACTTTTATTTAATTTTATAGTTTTACTAGACTCTCAATAGCCTCGCTGGCTTTCTAGACAGCCTTTTTATTGGCTATTTCTCTTTCCAACCTGTATAGGTGGATCATGTTCATCTCCTTTTTAACAATTGTAATGGCTGTACTTGCCCTGGGTCATGTGTATACATTTCAATATATCCTATTGATTGGCTTGTGTAAAAGCCTTCATGTTTAAATTGCATCCTTGTTTGGACTGTTCTATGAAATGGAACCTTTATATCAAAATATACCCTTCCCAATACTTGCCCACTTTTACTAGTTAGTCTTACAAAATAGTTTTATCTTTTGGATTGTTTTTTCTTCAGTATACTTGTTAGAAAAGAACTTCTCTTCTCAATACTTTAATGTTAATATTTCAATAACTTCCATTATCACATTCACTGTTATATTATTCTGATTAGCAATTTAGTTTTAAATTTTCACTATGCCATAAATTTTATAACCATATTACTATCTTTAAATTAAATAAATTCCCTTGCTCAATACATAATGAATATCTTTCTTTTACTAAATTAGGCACTCAAATATTTCTTGTGTTTTACTGGCCAAATTTCAAAACTTCAAAATGGAAAGATAATTTACATATATTAGAAAATTATTATAAGAGCAAAGAGTACTGTAAGCGTCCACTTACTTGGTTTTAGCACCATCAAACATCCCAGTATTGATGAAATATGGGCAAACAATGGTGGTTTTAAGTTTATTTCCCTTTATTAGTTTTAATTCAAAGAAGAGAGACTCTGCCAAGCCAAAAGCTGCAAATTTGCTTGAACAATAATCTAAAATAAAGTGAAGAGCTATTAGTAATAAAATTTGCCATGTTAATTTTTATAATTATTTAAAAATATTAAAATGTTTATCTTTTCTACGGTTTATCCTTGGGGATAAAACATCACTGTTTGTTGTTTTGTGTCTGTGTGTGACTACTGTATCTCCACACTATAAACCTTAAAACAAGATTGAAATTATTTCAGTTTTTCTTAACCCAAGAAGACTAATAAACCAAGAGGTACATTCTTTTCTCTTTTTTCCCCCTTCTTTTTAAAGGAGAGAATATCTCCCCTTACCACTGCCATTTTAAATAGAAAAATGGAAAATCATGCTGTTGTTAAAAATAGAGCCAAATGTACCAGAGATTTTCCCTGGGTTTAGGAAGAGGTTTTATACTTTGAAAGAGTCCTAATTTTCGGGTTCTGTGGACTGAGTAATAAGTAAAGTACTCACCTGATAGTCCATTAATACCAATTACTCCTGCTGCACTTGAAATACAGACCAAGTGACCATGGTTAGCTTTAATCATGGCAGGAAGGAAGGCCTTACAAGTCTGGAAATATAAATACATGGTGTCAACTTTTCATTCATTTATTATTTTATTTGCTCAATAATTACTTGATAAATTTACAGATTCACTTAATAAATATTTATTTCGCAATTACAATGTGTTAAATCCTGTGGCAGTGCAAAATAGTCACTGGTACCATGTAGGCACTGTTCTTAAGGATCTTAACCTTTATTATGCGTTAAATTATAAGAAATACTCTGATTTGTTTTTCCTTTTAAGTTAACTATACCAATTGAATTAAATGAACATTTTACATTTAGAGTTTGCTAAAAAAAAATCACATCATAAATCCTAATTTTTCTAATATGCTGTGCTCTTCGATGTAGTTTTCAGCAATTTGAATTAAAATTTAATCACACTCATCTTCCTGGCTTTATGATAAACAAGATTCCTCCTCATGCCAGTGGACTGAGAGCATGAGAAAAACTGCTCGAATAAAGGTGAATTGCAATGCAAGGAAAACAACAGTCTGGTAAGTACTTTGGCTTTGCAATTGTCTAGCATGAGTTAGATATATTTTTAACTATTTTGGTAAAATTCACTTAGTCATCCTCAGCTAAGATATTAATTCAGGCCCTAGCTGGTTTGTCTCAGTGGACAGCATATTGGCCTGAAGACTGAAGGGTCCCTGGCTCGATTTTGGTCAAGGGCACATGTCGGGGTTGTGGGTTTGATCTCCAGTGTGGATCATGCAGGAGGCAGCTGATCAATGATTCTCTCTCATCATTGATGTTTCTATCTCTCTATCCCTTCCCCTTCTTCTCTGAAATCAATAAATATATTGAAAAAATATATTAATTCAGTGTCCTAAGATCCCAGGCCATGAAAAAGTTCCAGTTTTCTTACTCCTGTGCTTCTTAGGTTGTCTCAAGGAACTTCTCCATTCTCTTCTCCTCCGATACTGGGACTTTTTAATCAAACCTCTGTTCGGAAACAATAATCCAAAACTTGAAAATAAGGCTAAGGGATGATTGCGTAACTTTCAACATACCAGAACATTTTCTAGTAATCATCCCTTAAGTTTATCTAATTCTCTTGGCAACATAACTTGGACTAATGATTGGGACCCAGATGTTTCTAAATCTTGTAAAATCAGAGGATAACATGTAGAAACCTAATAGGTGTAATTTTTTTTTGTCTAATACAAAAGATAATCCCGGAGATAAGAGTTTAGTGATCTCATTTCAGCATTCTTTTTCATTGACTATAAAAATCCAAGTTCCTCATATCATCAATTCATCAGCAGTGTTATTCTGCTGATTCTCCCATAACTGAATTAAGTAAAACCTTGACAATGCTCACCATCTATATCTATGATATTGATAATTTTAATGATATCAGAATTTGGCATTAAGAGTTTTGCAGTCTTCTGAGATGTACAAGGACCCAGTAGAGCAGATAGCAATTACTGGTTCAAAGAATGTCATCTTTGCTTTCAAGGTCTTTAGGTATGACTAAACTTGTTTCAGAATTATTAAATTGATGGGTAAGTGTCTGCTTAGATACAGATAATTGGCTTTTTAAAAAAAATATTGCATGTTCAAGTGTGGTAGCATTTTATATGTGTCTCGTGTGGTGACAACCTCTTTGTTTTTCAAAAATTAAAAATTTAAAATATTGTTGCATCAGTCATTACTGCAGGCTAGCTAGAAATGGCAAGAGCTGGTTTCAGCACAAATGTTGTTTTCCTTGCATTGAAATTCACCTTTCTTTGAGCAGATTTTCCAATGCTGTCAATCCACTGGCATGAGGAAGAATCTTGTTTATTGTAAACAAGAGTGATTACCTGGGACTTAGGGACTGGAAGTCCAGCTGCAGCATCATTATGAGTGTCTAAAAGTTTGTGAACTTTCACTAAGGTGAAGCTGAACCATAGAGTTGAAAGTGTGTGTCAGTGTTACTTTTAATAAGGAATTTCATGGGTTGAGGCAACGAAACTCCCTGGAGAGAAAGTAGTGGCCTGTAGCAGCCTCTCGTATGGCTAAACACTGGTGAAATTTAAAAGGATCAGGATAAACAGTTATCCACTCACAGGGATCTAATCACTTGCAAGGCTTTGGCTTTGTTTTCCTCCACAAGGTGTCCTCTCCACCCCCAATGTATCTGTATGTTTATTTGCTTTTGAGCTAAGGCTGGTACCATGTTTCTCTGTCCAACTGAGAAAAGTTTGGGACCCAGATGTTTCTAAATCTTGTAAAATCAGAGGATAACATGTAGAAACCTAATAGGTGTAATTAGGTTGAGACCCAGATGTTTCTAAACATTTCCACATCATGTAGGGGCCTTCAGGCCATGATAGGTAACTGTGTAAGTTATTCCGAGTGTATTTGGAATGCTCTGAACATTTTGAGCAGCAGAATGAGATGATTTGGTTAAAGATCTCTTTGTTCCTGTCTGAGGACAGGTTAGAAAGCCACAGTAATGAGGATGGAGGCCATGCTGAGCAGCTGGCTAGGGATAAGAAAGTCTCAGACCAGGACTAGCAGCAGAGAAGAAGAGAAATGAGTGCACTTGATCATGTTTTGAAGGGAGAGCCAAGAATGTTGGTGTTAAGGCAGCGGAGGAATCAAGGGTGGCTTCTGTATTAGATATGGGTGCCCCGTAGCTCCATTTGTCAAGATGATATTTCCTATTCCCAAAGAAACTTTAGGTGGTAAGGGAAAGGGAAAGAGATCAGTGATTTCACAAATATTTCTGCGATACATATTGTAAGGTAAGCGCTGTGCTACGTACTCACTAAATATTGGTTGAAGAAGGTTTGTTGGGCTCCAGTGAGGCTTTTCATGACCAAGATAGAAGATGAAGGGAATAGTTCTTAGGATCTTAGTGAGTATAGAAGCATTGAGTGGAAAGAAAGGGTAGCCTGGGACACTCAAAACAAACCCATTCATTCCAAGGCCCTATCCTCAGAGCCACAGAGGACTGCGGCCCTGCTCTTCCTCCCTTCCCCAGGACTCCTCAGGCCCAGTGCTGGCTACCTGTGCTTCCTACATCTTCCACCCCAGCTGGTATCTGTTCATGTCATCACAGCTTCAAGTAAAAGCCCTCTTGGTGGAAACTCCCTTGGTAATGCAGGTTTCCTTCAGCCCCCTATTCATTTTCTAGAGTTGCGTTGTCCAAGATGGTAGCCTCCAGGGCCTAGAGTCTAGGCATATGTGGCTATTTAAATATGCAATTAAATAAATTAAGTGACATAAAATTAAGAGTTTAGTTCCTCAGTTTCACCCAACCGTATTTCAAGGGCTCAATAGCTGTGGGTGACTGGTGGCTACCATTTTGGGGAGTGCAGTAAAAAGACTTTTCCATTATCTCTGATAGTTCTACTAGACAGTGCTGGTCTAGACAATCTAGGCTTCAAGAAAGACACCACTGAGTTATCAATTTACTGATTATTTTTCTGAAAGACTCTTTCCCAACTCTCTTGCTTCCTTCTGCAGGTTTGGGCTATTACTTAGCACCTGCAGGACCTTGGGTAAGTCATTTAAACCCTTTGAGCCTCAGTTTTCTTGTCTGTAAAATGAGAATGAAAATGGAGTCATGGCTACCATGTGCAGCAAAAGAACTTGGTGCAGCACCTGGGATACAGTAAGAACTCATTTCCTTGGTTATGACACTCAGTCATACATACACATAAACCACTCTAAAAATAGCCACCTTCTTTCCGCACGAAACTCCTCTTTTGCTCATGCACAAATTAAATCTTTTTTATATAATGGCTTTCAGATTCTATTTGTATTTTGGTGAGAAGATTTCAGAACAGCCTAGTAAATCTTGGGACCAAACTAGAGAGGACAGAGGGAAGGGCCCTAGCCTGAGAGTTTGGAAAAGGGCAAGAACAGGAAAAGCTAAGCTGAGTGAGTGGCAAGGTGAAACCTGGATGGGAGGGCCATAGTCTATAAGTGGGAAATTTACAAATGGTTCATTTACCGATAAATGGCCGAACAGTTGTTTAAAGAAACACATGGCATTTTCATAGTTATCCACAAAATAAAGTGAAAAAGAATGAAGACTTACCCAGAAATGCGATAAGGCATTTACAAGAAATGATCTTTCCACCATGTGATCCGGAGTGTTGAGAAATGGTTTCCCCGTCACAACCCCAGCATTGTTAATGAGGATGGTCACGTCACCGACTTCTTCTTTAACCTGGATGGAAGTGAGGCAAACTGCATTCATTTAGGGCATTACATTCTCATATTTATTTTTCCAGGTAATTTTTTTCCTCATTTTATTCAGGTATTTTTTTTAAAACTAAGTATTTGATCTTGCACATGGAACATTAACAATTTTAAAGTAACTTCATGATCAGTGATATTAACAAAACCACTGTGATTTATCAATTTTGTTTAAAGAATCTTGATATTTTTGTGTAGAGATAACCTTACCTCACCTTTTCTCTGCCTCCTATTTCTGTTATGCCACTAACTCTTCCTTCCTGGCTGTGAATGCTGAGTATTGTATGGGTGGTGTCTGATTCTGTCTTCCTGCATGCTTCCAAATGTCTTCCTTCGGGGGCAGTTAGGTTCTCCTTCAGCACGGTGTGTCTGATAGTTACTGCTGCATGTGTCTTCTTCTTACTCTTCTGGGAGGCGGGAGGCAGGCACATAGCCCATCCCCCTAGAGTCTGGCCAGTGTTTGGCCTGCTGCCCAGAGACCTCAGTGAGCTGTGCACTTCTGTCCAAGAGGCCACCCCAGATCTAATTGCTGTCTGTGGCTGATGTTTCCCTGAGGCCCACAGCTGTGCTCTAGCATTTTCCTTCACCCTCCCCTTCTGCGTTGCTCACCTCGCCTGCTTGCATATTCCACACTTTACCACCCTCCGCACAATCCACACTATTACCAGCCTTCCTACTCAGAGGCCAGAGTGCTCCAGAAATACAGCAGGGACTGTTTTTCTCTCTTTCACAGTTTTGTCTCAAATTATGTCTTTGTAGGTGGCATCGATAAAGCTGGTTGAGGGGCAAAGCATGATGCATGTTTAAAGAACCCTTTGAAGACTCTCCTTTTGCCCCTAACTGGATCTTTCGTCAGACACAGCTATTTTTTTCTTTGTTTTTGAACAAGAAGCCCTGCCTGCCTCGGCTTGATTTTATAACTCCTGGTCCATGCACTGCTTTGTGTTGAGCCTTCCAGATAATATAATTGGGAGTGGGGATGAAAAGGGGTCACATGCTAACCTGATTGGTTCAAGGAAGGTCTGCATGGTGGCCTTGCAAACTTTAGAGACCTAAAGTAACCACAAAGAATGGTTGAAATGAAAACTTTTTAACTAAAAGCAGTTTATAGTAGGTAGCCATGTATCTTCCCTGACACAGATCAACTTTGATCTTTACTGAGCCTATTGTCTTTTTTGCATCTAAGATAACATACCTGTGGAATGTCAGGGTAACTTGTAACTTCCCGTTCTCCAGACCTCTCAAGGCACAACCAGTGTGCCAGGGAGAAGACCCCTAATTCCCTCATTGTTATTGTTATCTTGTTAATTGTTGACGGTTAACTACCCTGTACTCACCTGTTTAAAAGAAGTATGTGTCTATCATTTTAGTTTTCTTTAAAAAATGTTTTTATTGATTTCAGAGAGGAAGGGAGAGGGCGAGAGAGATAGAAACATCTATGATGAGAAAGAACTATTGATCAACTGCCTCCTGCATGTCCCCTTCTGGGTACTGGGGATCCAGTGCAACCTAGGCATGTGCCCTTGACTGGAATCAAACCCAGAACCCTTCAGTCCGCAGGCCAATGCTCTATCCACAGAGCCAAACCAGCTAAGGGCTCATTTTATTTTTTATCCAATCCCAGAAGTTTCCCCTCTTTGTTTTCTCCCACCTCCCTAATCTATCACCAGTGGATTTTGTGTAACCCACTTGTTTCCTCCTTTGACTGTAATGTATAAAACAAGGTAAAAAAACACACAAAAAATTGCCATTCTCGAGAGCTTTATCTGAATATGTTGAGATTCTGCTTCCTGGCAATTGTCCACAATTTGACTCAAACTCATAAAAATTCTTTACAGGTTTGAATGTTTTCTTATGTTAACAGGAGATAGTAGGTAAATGTTGCTCTGGATGTAATTAAGTTGAACAAGTTTTGAAAGACTTCAAAATATTGCTTCTTTTACTTAATATCTTAGTTAATATTGCCTAACTGATGTTGGCCTGAGGGATTAGACTTCTGTATGTTGGGAAGAAGTAGCAAGATGGAGGAAGACATGCAGGAGAGCCTAACTTTTAGAGAAGAACATTCCATTGACTTGATGAGAAGATCAATGTGGACAAGTGCTCTGTTTTAGACCAATTATAAGGGAGGAACATGGGCCTGAGAAGGTGGAATCTTTGATGTAAGATATTCTTGTCTATTTAAGAAAAACCTAATGGTTACTGTCATTCTGTTCAAGACCAAGAGAAGGCAGGTAACTTGGTAAAAACTGCATAATCAATGAGCAGCAAAACCAGGAGTAGTTGTAGTTTCTGCTGAAAAGCAGTTGGCCAACAACTCAGAAGGCTCATCAAGTTCCCACTTGCATAGATTTATTCTGTTTCTTTGTGGAGGCTACAAAGTCAGACTCCTGAAATGCAAGAGGCATGTAGAGATGTTGGGGGAAGTCCATGACAACTTGTTCTCCTTTCTTTGTAAAAGCACATGTTAGAAGCAACATTTTTCTAGGTCACAGAAGGTAAGAAGGACCAATAATCTTACCTGATTAGCAACTCTGTAGACCTCTTGCCTGTTGCTACAGTCACACTTATAGGCAAATACTTTCTCACCACCCTTTTCTTTGGCCAGTCTACATGTTTCCATGTTGCCTTCTTCATTTATGTCCCATAGAACTAAAATGGCTCCAAGTCTGGCAAATTTTATGGCCATTAGCCTCCCAATTCCACTTCCAGCTCCTGTTATAAGTACAATCTCTCCAGCAACATCCTTTTTCGATTTGGAAATTATCTTGTAAACTAAAGATTTTATAAAATAATATAAACATTTTCCTAAAACTATGAAGGTGTTCAAAATTATATGGAAAGTATTTGCCATGTTGATTCACTGAAGAAAGCAATATCCTAATAAGAAAAAAAGGTAACTGATCAATTTGTCACATTATCATAACAATTGCAATATACATGAAGTATTTAGTACAAGGGGATTTGCCCTTAAGACATTAATTATCCAAAATATGTATTTTAGCAACAATGGCTAAAATCATTGAATTTTTAAAGTATATAAATAATGAATATTAAATATTTTATGTTTATAAGAATCTTTCCAATTTAAAGGGCACCTTCTTTTTTTTAAAATTTATTTTTATTGATTCCAGAAAGGAAAGGAGAGGGAGAAAGAGATGAAGAGGCCTTTACCATTAGAATAGGCTTTTCTTGGAGCTAATGTGTACTTTTTCCAGACTCACCTTTAACAAAAAATAATACAGCATTTTTTTTTTAAAGGGGAGAGCGGAAACGCAGTCCCCCACTACCACAAATTATGCAGTTGAGTTTCCCACATTTGGGGGAATCACAGGGGTCAGCACATCCGGAGTGCAATTGATAAGCCTCGCCCTGGGAAAACCACCTTCGTGATCATGATATCTCCCCTGCCAGGTAAGTATAATATAGCATCTTTTATTTCTGGTGACACATCCTTGATTTTTGATAATCACATTCTGTTACACTTGAACTTTCCTACATAATCATTTTATTTAGAAATTAGATGCAAATATCTACAGGACCCACATTAAAACAGATTATGACTGCTTGAGGAAATAATAATAATACAGTAATACATATGGAATCTTGCTATAAATCAGGCAAATTATAAGTGTGCATTTAATTCTTGCAAGGGTTGCCCTATTTTACAATTGTGACCAGGGTTACTAAGAAGCTAAGCAAACTAACCCATGGTCACAAGGTTCATAACAGTGAGGATGGAATTTGAATCCAACCAGTGATTTCACTCTCCAAGCTCTCAAATGCTATGAGATATAGTAAAAAGACAGAAAAAGGCAAATGTTGAGCCTGGTAAAAAGAATGATCTTTGCATCACATTTATTTCATATTAGAGGCCCGTTTCATGAAAATTCATGCACTGGAGTAGGGGGTCCCTTAGCCTGGCCTGCCCCCTCTCATAGTCTGGGAGCCCTCAGGATAGGAGGTAACTCCGCGATTAGGGGAGGGCGATGCCCCCATCACACCTTTGCTGCTGCCACTGCTGGCAGCGCAAGCCTGTGCCTCAGGCAGCCTTGGGCAGCTAGGCAGCCACCATCCGAGGTTTGCCTGTGCCTTGGGCCTGCGCTGGGCAGCTAGGCAGCTGTCATCTGAGGCTTGCCTGTGCCTCAGATCAGTCCTGGGTGGCTTGGGGGGTAAGGGGACTGGGCTCCGCTATCTTGTGGCTGTGGACGCCACCATCTTTGAGGACGTGGCAGTCAGTTAGCACATTCCTTTTTATTGGCTGTGACTGCTGTCATCTTTGAGGGTGGGGCAATCAATTAGCATATTCCCTCCTTATTAGCTGTGGGTGCTGCTATCTTTGTGACAGTATGAGGGTCAATTAGCATATTCCCTCTTTATTAGATAGGATTAGTCAGGAGTTAATTTTGAAATGCCTTGAAGACCCAAGTGAGGATACCAAAGAACCCAGACTACCTTTATCTTGTTATGAGCCCTGACCTGCCAGAAATTCCAATTGAGATAAGATAGAAAAAGAATATTATTGGCAGAACACCATTATAGATCTTTAACTTGATTTCGGGAGGGAAGAAAAATCCCAGGAAGGCAAGGACAGAGCAAGGAAAGGGAGCATTTCAGATCTCTTTAATTAATTTATTTGGATTTATTAAGAACATTAACCATATCCCTAATGGTATTTTCCTTGGAAGCTTTTAGGGGTTTTCACTTGGCCTTAAGAGTTTCACTGAGTTAATGTGCATTTATAATCAGGAAAGGCATCAAGCTAGAGAAATTCACTCTTCTCCAAGCTTACATATACATTCTGGCTCAAGCACCATCCTGGCAACATGTAGTATATTGTGATTATGAAAATAAATAATGTCTTATCATCTATTAAAAATAAATACCAAAAAAAAAAAAAAAGAAAAGAAAACTGGGAGAAGAACAGGTTTGGGTCTTTCTGACTGTGAGATGCAAAATGAGGTGGGAATGTTGACTTTTAATTACTGAAGCTCCCCCTATAAGTTTGAGGGGAAGAAAAGGATCCATGTTCCTTATCTTTGTTACTCCAAAGCTTACCATCCTGCCTCATACATGTTGATGAGAGCTATTTTGTTTCTCCAAGTCAAAATTCTTAGGATGGCAATTCCATATCTTCACAATGACTTAAAAAGGGCTTTGTACCTAGTGGAAGTGTGCTAATGCCTAGATCAGTGGTCGGCAAACTGTGGCTCCTGAGCCACATGTGGCTCTCGAGATGCAGTTTGCCGCTCTGTTGACTAATGAGTTTGTTGACCTCTGACCTAGATTCTCGATTCCAATAATTACAGGCTGTTGTTGTTCCTTGTGATTAAGCCTCTATCCTAGTGGTTGACAAACCGATTAGTCAACTGAATGTGGCTCACGAGCCACAGTTTGCCGACCACTGGCCTAGACGAATGACATCTATAGATGGCAACATTTGTATTTGGCTTTATCTGTAAAAATTATTTATGCAGTGTTGAGACTGTCTCAAAGGTCATATTTTCCTCCTTAAAAACAAACAAACAAACAAACAAACAAACAAACAAATCCTATATAATAAAGGCTAGTATGCAAATAGGATGAACGGCAGAATCACAGGTCACTATGATGAATACTGACCACCTGGGGGCAGACACTCAACCAGGAGCTGCCCCCTGGTGGTCAGTGCACTCCCATAGGGAAAGTGCAGCTCAGCCAGAAGCCGGGCTAATGGCTGGCGAGTGCAGTGGTAGTGGCGGCAGCCTCTTCACAGGCCTAAGCTGTCCTGGCTCCTAGACTGCGAGAGGATGCAGAGTGGGTGGAGGAACACCCTTCCCTCTCCACCCCCCAAATGCACAAATTTTGTGCACTGGGCCTCTAGAAAATACATACATACATACATACATACATACATGCAAGTGTGATGCAGAAAGCACTTCAGGTTGCATCATTTTTATGTGGAGAACTAGAGAAGATTGTGACTTTATACTCTTTTTTTGTAGGAGAAAGTTTATTCTCATTGTAGATGATTTATCTTGAAAGAAATTCAAGAAGCTTTCTATAAAAATTGTTAAATTTTAGCAATATATTGTTACTTTCTGGGACTATTCCTAGGCAGTAGTTTTGACATGTCTCTAACCATTCACTGTTTAAATGTTTTCTGTATTAAGAGACTTCATTCTCAGGTTGCTGAAAGCATCCAATTTTGGAACAAAGGAGAAAAGTCCATGGAAAACCTGGATATAGAAAGTGCTGGCCACAAATGCTGATTGCTCCCAGGTGCGTCCTTGGGCAGTCATGGCAACCAGGCAGTTAGAAAAAATCATTAAGCATCATGACGAGCAAGCATTTACTAAATACTCAGCTGTACTAAGGGCTGTCCATGCCTTGTTTTATTTAATCCTCATAATAGCCCAGTGGGATCAGTATGAGATTTAGGTAGGTCTACAACTTGTCAAGGAGTGCACAGTACTTACGTAGAAGTGGGATTCGAGTCCCTGTTTATGATTCCAGAACTCCTGGCTCCTTTGACCACTGCACATTAAGGACCCTACATAAACTGGGCTTTAAATTGCAAGGACCTCCTTTCATTTTTCAAGCATGCCTGGAGCACTTCAAGTTAAAGGATGACTGTGAGAGTGTTGTAAAAAATCTGACTCTCAGGAACGTTAAAAATGTCAAAACATCCTGGCTCTTGTGGCTCAGTGGTTGAGAATTGACCTATGAACCAGGAGGCACAGTTCGATTCCCAGTCAGGGCACCTGCCCAGGTTGTGGGCTCAGTTCCTAGTGGGGGGTGTGCAGCCTCTTCACAGGCCTAAATATCACTGATGTTTCTATCTCTCTCTCCTTCTCCTTTTCCTCTCTGAAATCAATAACAATCTTTCTAAAAAAATATCAAAACAGCACATATAATAAAGCATTTTGTAAATTGTGAAATGCCATGCAAACATTGATTTCTGTGATTGGCACAGGAGACTCCAGTAATGATACTGCATTTGCAGCCAGCCAGTCATCTATAAAGAAAACCATCTTGGAGGCCTAGAGGCTTTTTTCTAGAGCTTGCCTCCACTGTGAAATTGCTGAGGAGTATTTGGAGAGGGATTTGCACAGAAGTTTATCTGAGTCTCCTTCTTCTTGTGAGCTGTTGGTAAACGTAGGTCCCTGTCCCAAAGCCAAATCCATGTGTTCACCTGGGCCCAGTGAGGCTCACAAGCATGTCTCCTGCCCCTCCCACATATTAGATACCATACCTAATACAATTAACATTAGTTCTATGATATCATCTAATATTAATCCATATCCAATAGGCCTCCTGCCCCTTCTTGCCTTTCACCCTTGTCTTTTCACCACCTCTT
Organism: Lasiurus cinereus; assembly: GCA_011751065.1. Lineage (NCBI taxonomy): Eukaryota > Metazoa > Chordata > Mammalia > Chiroptera > Vespertilionidae > Lasiurus > Lasiurus cinereus. The sequence goes on from JAAGEH010000040.1 coordinate 2,323,781, forward strand.
CCCTTCACACTACGAAAAGTTGACAAAATGAACAAAAACAATGAGAAAAGAATAATAAAGAGACCCTGGAGATGATAATAAAATGACCTCCCCCCCTACTTGGGAACTGCTCTAAATTGTGCCCAGAGCAACCAACTGTTTGGAGCAAACACATAATCATTTCTCCTGAGTAGTAAAAGGATCTTAACCTTACCTTCAGAAATGTTACACTTGGAGGCACGAGAGTCCTCATAGAGGATGGAGCCAACAGAGATCAAGCAGCTGCTGGAAACTGTCCCTTAAATGATTTCACTCTGATGTGTCCTCCCACCTACTGTTCTCTCTGTGGGTGTCACCCGGGAGAAGTTACCCAGGTTTTCACCCATAGCCTCCCACACTTTCAACATCTGCACCAGATGGTACATTTGGTGAGCCTACTGTTAAAGTAAGAAACATCCAAACCTATAAGAATTTTTATGAGTTTAATTGAGCCAAACTGACGATAATTACTGGGAAGCAAAATCTCAGTGGATTGAGAAAATGCTCCAGAGAATGGCAGTTTTGCACTTTATTTTAGACATTACAATCAAAGGAGGAAGCATAAAGAGGTTACATGAAATCTTTTGGTGATTGAATAGGGAAGTGGGAAAAAGTAAAATGAGGAAGTCTCTAGGACTGGATAAAAAGTAAAATGGATAGATTAGTGGGTATAGGATAGTTAACAATCAGCAATTAACATGTTCATAACAATGGCGGGATTTGTGGTCTCTGCTCTGACGCAGGACTATATTTTGAAGGGTCTAGAAAAAAGGACATTACTTTGATATTCCAAAGACATATCCAAGCAAAAATCCCCACAAACCACTGACAGACTCATTTAAGGTAAAGATTGACCTTTGTTAGGGAAAAATACTGTCCCAGGACATCACTACCTACCTTGAACTGCTTTTAGTTAGAAAGCTTTTTTTAAAAAAAAATGTATTTTATTGATTTTTTACAGAGATGAAGGGAGAGGAATAGAGTTAGAAACATCAATCAGCTGCCTCTTGCACGCCCCCTACTGGGGATGTGCCTGCAACCAAGGTACATGCCCTTGACCGGAATCGAACCTGGGACCTTCCAGTCCACAGACCAATGCTTTATCCACTAAGCCAAACCGGTTTCGGCTAGTTAGAAAGCTTTAATTTTGGACCAGCCTATGTGTTACTTTAGGTCTCTGAGTCTGTGAGGCTGCTAGGTAGGCAGGTTCTCCCCTGAGTTTGTCAAGTTTGGTGTGTGGCCCCTTTTACATCCATGCTACATTGACTCATCATTATCACCTCAAGTCCATAGTTTACATGACTTTAGCTCTCAAGTTTCTCTTTCACTGAAGGCTGATAATTAACCTCACTAAGTCAAAGTAGTCACCTAGCCCAGTCTGCATGGCTCAGTGTTTGAGCATCAACTTATGAACTAGGAGGTCACAGTTCCATTCCTGATCAGGGCACATTCCTGGTTTGTTGGCTCAATCCCAGTGTGGGGAGTACAGGAGGCAGCCGATCAATGATTCTTTCTCAGTATTGATGTTTCTATCTCTTACTCTCTGAAATTTACACACACACACACACACACACACACACACACACACACACACAGTGGTTCCCTATTTCTTCTAGGTTAAAGCCTGGTCTTTTTGGATTGACAAGAAAAAGTTTTGAAGTATCCTAAATTAAATTACAGCAGGTGAGGTTAGAAAGAACAGAGGCTAATCAGTTAACAATCAAGGGAGTGCTTAGATTCCTAAGTGTATGTTGAAACTTTTAATGAACTTCCAGGTGGTTATTCATAGATTATCTAGATTATCTAGACAGAATAGCTGAGTATCCAACTGCCAGGTGCCACAGATCACAGGTGCCTCCACCTCCTGATTACCCATGAACTTTCTGGACTGTTGGCCACACCAATCCTAAAGAACAAACACTTCTTCTTTATGGACTCTGCACCTATCCAAGATTAGCCCCACTTGACCCTCCCCCATCCCTTTAGGTATAGCCAATGTAAATTCTTCCAAAACAACTTATCCCCAGACTGCTTACATCAAAGAGCCCCTTCAGCCCAGCCGTTGTGGCTCATTGGTTGAGCATCGACTTATGAACCAGGGGGTCATGGTTCAATTCCCATTCAGGGAAAGTTCAGGTTGCATGCTCAATCCCCAATTTGGGGTATGCAAGATAAGGCCAATCAGTGATTCTCATTACTGATGTTTGTATTCCTCTCTCCCTCTGCCTCTCCCTTCCTCTCTGAAATCACACACACACACACACACACACACACACACACACACAGCCCCATCAGCCCCAAGGTGGTGGACACTGCTGGTGGTTCAGAGAGCATGTCCTAGGACCTGACCTGGTCCTTTTTCTAGATAGCATATGGTTCAATAAATCCATTCTTTTATTTTTTTATTTTTATTAAATCTTTATTATTCAGATTATTCCATTCTCTCTTTTCCCCTCCATAGCTCCCCTCCACCCGGCTCCCAACCCTCCCTCTACCTTTACCTCCCTACTGTTGACCTCATCCATAGGTGTATGATTTTTGTCTAGTCTCTCCCTGTACACCTCTCACTCCTTTCCCCTGAGAATTAACAGTCCACTCCCTTTCTGTGCTCCTGATTCTATTATATTCACCAGTTTATTCTGTTGATCAAATTTTTAATTCCCTTAATTTTTAGATTCACTTGTTGATGGATAATGTATTTGTTGTTCATAATTTTTTATCTTTTACCTTTTTCTTCTTCCTCTTCTAAAAGAGTACCTTTCAGCATTTCATATAATACTGGTTTGGAGTTGATGAACTCCTTTAGCTCTTTCTTATCTGTGAAGCTCTTTATCTGCCCTTCAATTCTGAATGATAGCTTTGCTGGATAGATTATTCTTGGTTGTAGGTTCTTGTTATTCATCACGTTGAATATTTCTTGCCACTCCCGTCTGGCCTGCATCGTTTCTGTTGAGAAATCAGCTGACAATTGTATGGGTGCTCCCTTGTAGGTAATGAACTGTTTTTCTCTTGCTGCTTTTAATATTCTCTTTTTGTCTTTTGCTCTTGGTATTTTAATTATGATGTGTCTTGGTGTAGTCCTCTTTGAATTCCTTTTAATGGGGTTCTGTGTACTTCCTAGACTTGTAAGTCTATTTCTTTTACCAGATGTGGGAAGTTTTCAGTCATTATTTCTTTAAACAGGTTTTCAGTATCTTGCTATCTTTCTTCTTCTGGCACCCCCACAATTCTGATGTTGGTACACTTGAAGCTGTCCCAGAGCGCCTTACATTATCTTCACATTTTTGGATTCTTTTCTCTTCTTGCTTTTCCAGTTGAGTGTTTTCTGATTCTTTATATTTCAAATTTTTGACTTGATTCTTGCCTTCCTCTAGTCTGATGTTAGGTCTCTGTATAATATTTTTTATTTCAGTCAGTGTATGTTTAATTTCTAGTTGGACCTTTTCAATCTCTAGTTGGTTCTTTTTCATCTCCTCTTGGGACTCCTAACTTTATCCATCTTTTCTAGGATATTCTTGTAAAACCTTATAAGCATGGTTTTGAACTCTATATCCAATCGTTTGTTTTCCTCCATTTCTTTTGTTTGTGATCCCTTCCCTTGTCTCGGCCTTTTCACTATGCCAGGAGAACTTCTGTGTTGGATTCAGCTTTATGATACCAGACTTGCAAAACTGCAAAAGCCTCTCTGTTGAGCTTGGGATGGGTGGAGTCTCAAGGCTTAAAGGACTGCCTTGCCTTCCAGTCAGCCCCGCCCTCCATGGCCCCCGAATCTCACGTGACTGAGTAATTGCTGGAGTGGTGCCTGTGCACTCGAACACTCTCTCTCTCTCCTCTCTCTCTCTCTCTCTCTCTCTCTCTCTCTCTCTCTCTCTCTCTCTCTCTCTCTCAGTACTTCTAGACTGCTGCCTCTCCGGTTTCCCTGCACTCTGGGACCATATGAATCTGGGGTTTAGTGGAGTTAGAAGTGATGCAGTTGGGATGCTTTATCTCCCGCCCTCTCCTGAAAGCCAGCGGCACAATCAGCAGTCGGTCTTCTGTGTACAGTGCTGTGCGCACCTGCAACTCCCCCAAATTTCCATGCACTTCTCCCTTTTCACAGTCCAAACTCCCTTCGAATGAGTTTTGGCTGGACCTGGGTTTTAGTGTTGTAGAATAAGGGGTTCAATCCCGTTTGAGTCTCCGTTTCCCTCCCACCAGAGAAAGCCAGAGAAAGCCAGAGAAAGCCAGCCAGGTACTCCGGCACCTGCTCTCTCCGTGCACGCGTCTCCGCACCTCAGTTTTTTGCAGCTCCTGTGGGTCTCCGTGAGCCCCTCTCTTTTCCTTGTAGAACTTCCACTCAGCCAGCTTTCCTGTGGTTCTGGAAGATGTCTGTTCTGTCTTTTAGTTGTAGTTTTGAAATTGTTGTGCGAGGCAGCAGTGTAGGTGTTTACCTATCTCATTAAACCCATTCTTTTAGAAAAGCTCTAGGTCTTTGATGAACAAGATAGTCACTTCAAATACTGCACCTTGCCCACATCTTCAGGCAGTACCAGGTTATTGAAGGGTCCTGGGTCTTTTCCTAGGTGGGTTTCTCTAGCTGTTGCTATACAGATGCAACTCCCCTTATTACTCTTGTGTGCTGTCACTCATCCTGTCTCCTGCTAGTTTCTCTGCTAGGTTCCAGCTCCTGCCTCAGGGGCCAGGTGCCACTCTACCTCCTGTTGCCCATCAGTGGTTTTTCTCACTCACTGTCCTCTGAGTAGCTGTAGGCCTTTTCCTCAAAAGTAGCTATCATGTCCTGTCTTAGAGTGAACCCATCATCCTTGCATTACCCCAGGCTTCTTCTTTTTCATGCAAAGTCCTCCAGGCTCAACTTTGGGAAGCTCAAAAAAATGTTATCCCCCAAAGTCATGTCTCAGTTCATCTTCAAAGACCTATTTTGCAACTCCCAATTCCCTGAATTGGACAGACTCTTTTTGTTCTGGGGAAGTAATGTTTTACTCCTCCTTTGCTTGGGCAATAACCCTGGGACCTCCCTTCTAGAAATGCTACCTTGAGCAAAATTTCAGTTCCAGCTGCTGGAGTCAGGCAGTGTCAGTGGACCAAAGCTGGTGACTCAGAGGGCAGAAGGAGAGAATGCCCCTCAGATTTAACTGTTACCTTTCAGTTGTTACTGGAAAGTGGTATTACAGAAGCAATGCCTTCCTGTAGCCAGAGAAATCAGTGGATCTAGTTTCCCTGACATTAGTGGGAATAGGGTGATTCTTGAAATAGCTTCAGAAAATGAATTTTTCTAAGACTTGCATGGGAGAGTGAATGATTTTTATTGGTGTGGAATTAAATTTCTCGGGTTGTAAAGTCCCATTGTCTTTAAACCAGTTCTGGAAAATGTGCCAGCAGAGCCAAAAGTAAGGCCAATATCCAAAAAGTCTGTTCCATGGTGGAATTGAGTCCAGTACAGCCCATTGGTACATTGTGTGAGTCCCACATGGCCACAAGCTATCTGGGAGAATTCAGGGGAGTGTGCCCCCTGCAACAGGAGTTAGGTGTGAGCAGCGGGAGAGAGAGAGAGAGTAAGAGAGAGAGTGGCTCCTTTGTTCAGGAGCTTAAATATCACATCTTCCCATGCTTGCAGTGCCCATGCCTATTCTGGCCACTGACTTGTTCCCAGGTGCAACTGACCACTAAGCATCTTCCTACAGCACCCAGACATTACTGGGTATGCATCTATTGTCCAGTCCCTTCCCCCAGGGATCTGTGGGGAATGGACTTGGAGAATGTTAAGTTGAAGCTTTCCAGCAAAATTGTATAAATGGCATATGTATAATACTTAGTTTTCCTTTTATTCATTTCCTGTTAATAATGACCAGGTTATTATAATGGCATCATTATGAGGAGAGATTACATATAAGGAAAATCCCAGAAGCAACGATATTAAATCCTCATAATGAGGACTTTTGCCCTAGCCCTGGAGTAGGAATGCTGGAGACTAAACATCAAAGGGCAGAAAAGGGATAAGTCCAGACCTAGCTGAGCCTGTCCCCTGTGGAAGAGGAGCCTCCCTCCCTGAGACTTCTGCTGTCTTTCTACACCACACTGTGTGTGTGTGGTTCAGTGGATGGCTTGATCAGGGAGGGGTTGGAATCTGCATCAATGACTACTTAAATTTAAATTTATATAAATTAAGTGAAAAATAAAAAGCTCAGTTCTCAGTCTCAGTTGCCACATTTAAAATGTCCAATCACTGCATATGATTGTGGTATCATCTGAGTAACAGAGAAAGAATGGGTTTAGAGCCGGTGAAAACCTTGGAAGATCTGCCTAATGGGAATAGGGCAGGCATCAGGGAAGACTGTAATTGCCTTAAGAAAAGGCTGCTTCTGACATTAAGGAATTTTAGCAACTGCAAGGCTTCTTGGGATTTTTTTCCCTGGCATTTTTCTCAGACTTTAGCTCTGTTTTGGTCCCAAATTTGTTTTTTGACCAAAATTTAGCTTAACTAAACCTTACCCCTATTTGTGACCAAGCATAATGCCTCAGTCTTGCCAGTAATCTTTTTTTATTTCATTTTAAAAATAATATTTTTATGTAAACTTTTTAAAGAAAGCAATTATTATGGATAAGCAAAACTAAGAAAATAAAATAATTATATCTCTAACACCTGAAGTTTACCACTGTTAACACTTTCATGTGTTATAAATATAGATGTGTATATTCTCTCTCTCACTCACTCAGTGTATACATAATTATACCACAAAGTGTTTTGTAACTTGGTTTCTAAGTTAATAACCTCCAACTTTTATGTCAAATTTTACATGCAGTCTGTAATTGAATTTCTCCAGTTGACTTCCAAATCTCTTTTTCAGCAGTTTATTAAGATTGAGATCCAATCCAGAAGCATGCAGTACATCTGTTGCTTTGTGCTTGAATCCCTATTAACTAGCATAGTTCCTGCATTGGTGAGGAATCATTAATACTAGCTATTGCAGCTGCAAAGCCTGACATGTCATTTGCGTAAGTCAACAAAGGATGGGTCCTATCCCACCTTGCATTTGGCCATCTGGACCTGGATGGTGGAGAGGAATGGAGGAAGGCCACTGTCTTGGCCTGGTATTGATACACACGCAGAGACCTTTGGACAGAGCTGGTTACATGGTCCCCACCTAACAGCAAGGGTGTTGGGAAAATATAGGGAAGCACCTGAAATTGTAGTGATCATGTCCCTGCTATAAACTCCTCTATTTTTAAGCTCCTGACACTGGCATGTTGAAGAGGCTCAAGGTTGTCACATCTTTGAATGTTTCTGGTTGCTTCTTCCTGATGCAATTTAGCTGGTTCTCCTAATGCATATATTTCTTATATCTAGAAATTAGATATAAAAGCTTAAGTGTGCATGGTCAACATTTATATGTAGACAAATGAGCAGTAATATATAATTTGCATCACATCAGGAAATTTAAGTATCTGATTAATTTAGATTGTAATGCTGAGTTTGCTGGATTAGTGTAATGAGCATCTGGTTACTTCATTAGACAGGTACATTTTCCCATTTATGAGTAGAAAACACATACTTAATACATTTAAGACTGACATGATCTTTGTATGAGTCAATAATTGAGTCAATAATCTTGTTAGGTGTCACTGCATGCCAATTTTCTAACTCAATCATTCCTTCCATATCAGTAGCTAGCCTTCTCCTATAAAGATCTGTCTTCATTTGGTTTTGTTGATATACAGTGTATGGGGGTTTAAAAAATAATTCTCTGCCTCCCTTGTTAGTTATTCTAGCTGGTCTAATAATCAAATTAATAGAGAAATATTAACAGAAAAATGAATCCAAAGTTTATTATATAAACACACATTTGGGGGTATAATAAAAACTGAGACCCAAGGACAGATTGGGCAGTTGAGGCAGTTGTGCCATTCTGGAGCTAAGGAGAAAGGGGGTTGTGGTTTGGGACTTCTACAGGCTGAAGGCAACTCACATGGAGATGGAAAGCAAGGGTTTGGAAAATAACTGTTTGCTGGGCCACCTTTAGCAATGGCACACAGAGAGGACTTTGAACAGATGGGCCCTGCTAGCTTCCTCCCTGGCTATCACACACTAGTTCATAGTAAGTTGTAGTTATTGCAGATGGTATTTCCCTTTCTGGAGCAGGCTTTCTATCTAAATTCCTTCCAGCATTCATCAGGGAGGTCAAAGGCTTTTCCTTCTTTTGTTCCTTAACAACCAACTTAAAATCAAATCCCAAAAGGCATATTTTAGTGTGGCAAACTCTTGCTTCCCTTCAAGTGCCCACTGAAAATGCTTACTTATTTCTCTTTAGTTACTGATTTTTTTAAAAGTAATGTGTTGGTTTCACAGTTGCCTCAAAGAGCAGCTCTTTTTAAGCTCTCTCTTTTTTATAATTAAAACTTTTTATTGAGGGAATGGTAGAGTCACATGCAGTTGTAATAAATAATACAGAGTAATTCCTGTGTACCTCTACCCAGTTATACGGATTACATCTGGAAAACTATGGCACAACATCATAGCTGAGATATTGACATCGATACAATCCACCATATTATTCAGATTCCCCTCCATTTTACTTGTGCTTATTGTGTGTGTATTTAGTTCTATACAATTTTCTCACATGGGTAACCTTGTGTATTTACCACCACAGTAAAAAATATTTGAATATTTCCATCACTATGAGAGTACCTTGAATTGCCCTTTTGTAATCGCACTCACCATAACCGCACACCACATCACCTCCTCCTGATCTCCAATCTTCGCCCCCTCTTCCCCAAATATATTGCTATATCACCTCTCTTTTATTTTCTTTATTTCTGTGTAGTAGGCACTTCTATTTTCTCATCATTGCATGCTGGGTACCAGCAACTATATGATTAGGGCCCCAGCTGGAAATGTTCAAATTAAGATAATTCAAGTGGAGTTAAATAAAGACACTATTTACAGAGGCGTGAGCAGAGTTTGAGAACACCATGTGGGAGAGTGCAGTATCCAGTGGCTGGAAACAGCAGGCATCTTTGCCATACCAGGTTTAAGAAAGTGAAGGAGGGAGAATGATCAGAACTGAAAGCAGAGGCAGCATGCAGAGGGTTGCCCTATGGAATCTGAGACCTTTGGTCTAGGGGCCCAATTGTCCTGTTGAACCCTGAAGGGAGGAAGCTGGAGGTATAAATAATCTGCTTACTCTGATCCTTTGGTGCTTCTGCTCAGTGAAACCCAACAGGAAGGCAGAGAGCAATGCATCCCTTCGATGGAATCCATTTAGGGCACAGAGGAAAGTGGAGAAGATGGAGGGCAAATGAAAAATATCTAACACAGAGGCATTTATCAGACAGTCACTCACAAGCCTGTTCAAAACCTGGCCACTTAAGAGGCAAGTTGTGGCCCTCTGTTCAGGTGAAGCTTGACTGTTTCCTCAAAATCACTTCTGAATTCTGGTATACTTTGCTTTGTCTCATTTCCCAACTTCTGGCTCTCTCTCCTAAAATTAATTAAGCAAGCTTGATTTTGGTCTTGTGATGAGTATTGCCATGTTGAATACCTTTTTAAGTAGGCACGGTGTAGAAGAACGGCCAGTAAGTACTGTTTGTTAAAAAAAAGAGTGGGCATAACTAGTTTGGTTTGTTTTGACTAATCTCAGCCTGTCACTCTGGTTTGGTTAGCACTCTTGGTTCTCATAACCCAAATTCTTCATTGGTCAAGAGCTCTCACTGCTTTCTGTGTGTTATGTTTTTATTCTGATTCTATCATGATTGGGTGGGAAGAGATAACTTCTGGATGAGATACACCTGAGAAGAACAAAGTCTCAGAAACATTGACCTTTTCTGTATTTTTTTCCCTATTTTTTTTGGAATTTTTACCTCTCAGATTCCCACATTTGGAAGCATATTTTCAGTGGAGCTATTATATTAATGAGTATATGACAGGCGATGTGGTTCATATTTAACTCTTTTTCTATACATTTTAGTACTTATTTTCTTGCTCTGGACAAGAACACCTTTCTGAGCTTTTAAAGTCAGACACATATCCAAAACATCTCTTAAGAAATGAGAGACTGGGTATGGATTGTAATGTATAAGCCTCACATCTTTTCAGACTGCATTTCTAGTTTTCATGAACTGGGTGAAAGGTCTAGGGTTGACTTGATGGATTGGTTCAGCAACTGAACTAAGCTCCAGTTGTTCTTTCAGCTCTTCCTGGGACCTGGGATGACAGCTGGAGATGGGAACCAGGGAAGATTTAAAGCTCATGGTTGGTGCCATCCAGCATTTTATAGCTGTTTTAGGAAGAGCAGTACAAGGACTTGGACAGTATGCTTATGAATTATGACCATATATTACTTTTGAGATATGTTGAGTGACATATCCTTGAGGCAAATTATAGAAGGAGAGGTGTGTGTGGTTCCTATGCTTTTCCTAGATATTATCTGTGTTCTCTTTGCTATGGATAAGAACCCTGGATGTGGACTGCCTGGGTTAGACACAGGTATTCCTATTACTAACTATGTAATCTTGGACAAGTTACCTAACTTCTAGTGCTCTAAATGGGATGATAACATTACCTAATTTATCTGTTAGCTGTGAGAGAAAAGGAAATAATATAGGTGAAGTGCCTAATCTTGTTTGAAACAGAGGCAAAGTTCTGGGGAAAAAAATTAACATAGCATCCAGTGAGCAGTGGGACAACTTTAAAGAGACAAATATATAGGTATATTTGGAGTCTCAAAAGGAAGTGGGAAGGAACAAAATATAATATTTGAATATATACTGACCAAAAATTATGTAAATCTGGTGAAAACTGTAAACCCATAGTTTCAATGAGTACAAGTCACAAACACAAGACAAATGAAGAAACATTCACCAAGGTACAAAATAATCAAATTGCTAAGACCAAGTAATAAAGAGAAATTCTTACAGAGGAAGGAAAAAAATCTTATAAAACAAAGGAACAAAGATAAGAATGACAGCATACTTATTGTAAGAAATGTAGTTTTGCAGACAGTGAAGCAATATCTTTAAAACACAGAAAGAAAATCCCATCAAACGAGAATCAAATCCAAATTAAAATATCTTTCAGAAACAAAGGCCAAGTATTATTTCAGACAAACAAAAGGTAAAAGGAGCCATCACCACCAGACTTGTACTACAAAAATGTAATTTCTTAGAGAACATCTGACATGTAAGAAGAAAATGACATCAAGTGAAGAGCTGACTCTGCACAAAGGAATGAGTACTATGGAAATAAGTACCTTTGTGTCTTATTTTTTAACCATCTGTAAAAGATAATTATTATGTAAAACCAAAAAGAATATCAATATATTGTGGTGTTTGCATTATTGGTAGAAAAAATGTTTGAGAACAATAACATTAAAAGTGAGGATATGGATAGTGAAAGGACAATATGTGAAATGATATAATATTACTTGAAAGTAAGCTGTGACAAGTAAAAGAAACATCAATAAGCCCTAAAGCAGCTAAAAATAAAAACAAAGACTAACTAATAAACAAACAAAGGCAATAAAATATGATAATTAAAAATATTCAGTTAATCCAAAAGTAGGCAGTAAAAGAAGAAAAAGAATAAAGAACAAATGAAACAACTATATAACAACTATTAATATGGCAAACATAAACTTATTCATATAAATAATCACATTGAATGTAGTAATATAATCATTCCAATTAAAAAGAAGGGATTGCACTTATATCTGACAAAGTAGATTTTAAGAGAAAAAAGGGCACTACATAATGATAAAGGTAGCAATCCAAAAAGAGGGTATAACCCTTGGACACATTTATGCTCCCAACAAAGGAGTACCTAAATATATAAAGCAAATCTTAATGGATACAAAGGGAAAGATCAACAGTGACACAGTAATAGGAGGGGATTTTAACATTGACATTAATAGATTAATCTTTTGGGCATAAGATCAAGAAGTCAATGGTAGCCTTAAATGACACATTTTATCAGATAGATTTGATTGATATTTTCAGAGTATTTGACTCCAAAGAAGCAGATGGAACATTTTCTAGGATAGACTACATGTCAGGACACAAAACAAGTCTCAATAAATTTAAGGAGATTGAAATTATATCAAGTATTGTCTTTGATTATAAGGGTGTGAAACTGGAAATCAATAGTAAGAAAAAGTCTGAAAAACACACAAAGACATGGAGGCAAAATACCATATTACTAAACAACAAATGGGTAAACCATAAGAACAAGAAAGAAATCAAAAGGTACCTTGAAACTAATGAAAATGAAAACACAACCCAAAATCTATTGAACATAGTGAAAGCAGTCCTAAGAGGGAAATTCATAGCATTATAGGTCTATTTACAGAAATAAAGGAAACTCAGATAAACAATCTAATGTTAACTTAAAGAAATTAGAAAAACAACAACAAACAACCAAGGAGATAAAAGTCTTTTTTAAAAAAATTAATAAATCTTTATTGTTCAGATTATTACAATTGTTCCTCTTTTCCCCCCTCATGGCTCCTGTCCATCCAGCTCCTACCCCTGCCTCTGCCCTTCTCTTCCCTTCCCATTGTCCTCATCCATAGGTGTACAATTTTTGTCCAGTCTCTCCTAGCACCTCCCTGAGAATTATCAGTCCACTCCCTTTCTATGCCCCTGATTATATTAGATTCACCAGGTTATTCTGTTCATCAGATTTTTAATTCACTTATTTTTAGATTCACTTGTTGATAGATATGTATTTGTTGTTCATAATTTTTATCTTTACCTTTTTCTTCTTCTTCCTCTTCTTAAAGAGTACCTATCAGCATTTCATATAATAAATGAAATATGAAGGTGTTGATGAACTCCTTTAGCTTTTTCTTATCTGCGAAGCTCTTTATCTGCCCTTCAATTCTGAATGGTAGCTTTGCTGGGTAATTTTGGTTGTAGGTTCTTGCTATTCATCACTTTGAATATTCCTTGCCACTCCCATCTAGCCTGCATAATTTCTGTTGAGAAATCAGCTGACAATCATATGGGTGCTCCCTTGCAGGTAATTAACTATTTTTCTCTCTTTGTCTTTTGCTCTTGGCATTTTAATAATGATGTGTCTTGGTGTGGTCCTCTTTGGGTTCTTTTTGTTTGGGGTTCTGGGTGCTTCCTGGACTTGTAAGTCTAATTCTATTACCAGATGTGGGAAGTTTTCTGTCATTATTTTTTCAAGTAGGTTTTCAGTATCTTGCTCTCTCTCTTCTTCTGGCACCCCCATAATTCTGATGTTGGTATGCTTGAAGTTGTCCAGAGGCTCCTTATACTATCTTCACATTTTTGGATTCTTTTTTCTTTTTGCTTTTGCAGTTGAGTGTTTTCTACTTTGTATTTCAAATCTTAGACTTGATTCCCTAGTCTGCTGTTAGGTCTCTGTATAATATTTTTTATTTCAGTCAGTGTATGTTTAATTTCTAGTTGGTCCCTTTTCATCTTCTCTTGGGTCTTGCTAAATTTATCCATCTTTTCTAGAAAATTCTTGAAAAACCTTATGACCATAGTTTTGAACTCTATATCCAGTCATTTTTCCCCCCTCCATTTCTTTTGTTTGTGATCTGTTCCTTTGTCTCCACATTTTTGCTGCTTCCCTGAGTTGGTAGAGTAGCTTTGTGTGCTAGGTGTCCTATATGGTCCAGTAGCTCTGCCTCTCCAGTTACCTGAGGTGGACTCTCTTGGTGCACCCCTTTGTGGACTGTGTATACAGCCTTGTTGTAGTTAAGTCTTGATTATTGTTGGCATCACTGTGGGGAATTGACCTCCAAGCCAACTGGTTGTGAGGGTCAGCTGTGTCTCCACTGGGAGAATTTCTGTGCTGAAGTCAGCCTTATGATACAAGACTTACAAGATTGCAAAAGCCTCTGTGTTCAACTTGGATGGGGTGGAGTCTCAGGGCTGAGCAGAGACAACCCTGGCTTCCAGTCAGCCCTGCCCTATGCAGCCCCTGGGTCTCAGTGTCTCTTGGTAATTGCTGCAGACCTCTCTGTGTGCACATGCGCTCGTGTGCCTACAGACCTCTGCCTTCCTGGCTCCCCTGAGCTTCCCTGCATTCCAGGGACCCAGGGCCTGGGTTCCCAGGGTCTCACACAAAACTGGGATTTATTGCAGTCAGAAGTGGATCTCAGCACAGTTGGGAGGTTCTGTCTTCCTCCCGCTAGAGAAAGCCAGTGGCACAATCAGCAGTCAGCCCTCTGTGTGTGCACTCACACTTGTGTGCCTCCAGATCTCTGCTTTTTGGTGGCTCCCCTAAGTTTCTGTGCACTCCTCCCTTTTTACAACAGTCCAGACTCCCCCCAGTATGAGTTTCGCCCGGAACTGGTATTCAGTGCAGTCGGATCTGGGGGTCAGTGCAGTCAGGAGTTTCAGTCTCCTTCCCACTAGAGGAAGCCAGCCAGGCACTCTGGTGCCCATTCTCTCCACATACGTGTCTCTATACCTCAGTTTTTTGCAGCTCCTCTCAGTGTCTGTGAGCCACTTGCTTTTCTTCTAGGTGTAGAATTCCCACTGAGCCAGCTTTCCTGTGGTTCTGGATGATGCCCGTTCTGTCTTTTAGTTGTAGTTTTGAAATGTTGTGCAATCAGCAGTTTAGGTGTTCACCTATGCCACCATCTTGGTTTCTCTCCCAAGGAGATAAAAGTCTTACACTCGGATAACTACAGGACTTTGAAAAAAGAGATAGAGGAAACTATAAACAAGTGGCGAATATATGGATTGGTATAATCAACTACATTAAAATGGGCCATATTACCCAAAGTAATCTACATATTCAATGCAATCTCTATTACAACACCAACAGCATGTTTCACAGATCTAAAACAAATTCTCCAAAAATTTATATGGAACAAAAAAGACACTGAATAGCCTCAGCAATCTTGAGAAACAAGAATAAAGTTGACAGTTTCATAATATCTGATATCAAACTATACTACAAAGCCACTGTAACCAAACAGCTTGGTACTAGCATACGTGCAGTCATATAGGTCAATGGAAAAGAATAGAAAGTCCAGAAATTAACCAATACCTATAAGGACAATTAATATTTGACAGTGGAGACAAGAACATACAATGGAAAAAAGACAATCTCTTCAATAAATGGCATTGGGAAAATTGGACAGGTACATACAAAAGAAATGCAACTAGACCACCAACTTACACCATACACAAGGATAACTTCAAAATGGATAAAGACATATATAAGTTGTGAAATCGTAAAAATCCTAGAAGAAAACATAGATAAAATCTCAGACATCTCTCAGAGCAATAATTTTGTTGGTATATCTCCTAGGGCAAAAAAAAAATGATGGAAAAATAAATGAATGGGACTACATTCAACCAAAAATCTTCATCACAGCAAAAGAAATCATCAACAAAATGAAAAGGGAACCCATTGTATGGGAGAACACATTCACCAATGATACCTCTGATTAGGAGCTAATCTCCAAAATATGTAAAGAACTTATACAACTCAACACCAGAGAGACAAGCAATCTCTTTAAAAAATGGTCAAAGACCTGAATAGACACTTCTTCCAAGAGAGTGTACAGATGGCCAATAGACATATGAAGAAATGCTCAGTGTTAATAACCATCAGAGGGATGCAAATTAAAACCTCAATGAGATATCATCTCACACCTATCAGAATGGTATCATCAATAAATCAAAATCAAGTGCTGGGGATGATGTAGAGAAAAGGGAACCTCAGTGTACTGTTGGTGGAAATGCAAACTGGTATAACCACTCTGGAATATAGTATGGAGTTTCCTCAATAATTAAAATGGAATTGCCTTTTGACCCAGTGATTCCACTTCTGGGAATATATCCTATGAATCCTGAAACACCAATTTGAAAGAATATATAGACCCCTATGTTCATAGCAGCATTATTTACAATAGCCAACATTTGGAAACAGCCCAAGTGTCCATTAGTAGATGAGTGGATAAAAAAACAACAACTGTGGTACATTTACACAATATAATATTATGTGGCTATGAAAAGAAGAAACTTTTACCCTTTACAACAGTATAAATGCACCTGGAGATTATTGTGCTAAGTGAAATAGAGAAAGACAAATACCATGTCATCTCATTTATATGTGAAATCTAATGAACAAAATAGAAACAGAGGAAAGGATATATGCAGCAGTATGAGAGCTGTCAGAGGGGAGGGAAGTTTCGTTGAAAAAAGGTGAAGGGACTAGCCAAAAAACATGTATGTGTAACCTATGGATATACCATAGGCAACAGTGTGGTGATGGGCAGAAGGAAGGGGAGCTAAGTGGAGTGGAGAAAGGGTGGAAAATGGGAACATAAGCCATAATTTCAAAAATAAATAAATAAATTTAAAAAATAAGAAAAAATAAAAAGCAGGGATTGTCACATTAAATAAGGAAAAGCAGGGTCCAACTATCTGTTGGATCTATAAGAAAAGATATTCTAAATTAAAAGGTATGAGAAAAGACATACTATTCTTTTTTTTACTTTTATAATTTTTTTATTTAATAAATCTTTATTGTTCAGATTATTACAGTTGTTCCTCTTTATTCCCCTCCATAACTCCCCTCCACCTGGCTCCCACCTCTCCCCTCTGCCTTACCTCCCCCACATTGTCCTCATTCATAGGTGTATGATTATTGTCCCGTTTCTCCCTGCACTCCCCCCTCCCCTCACCTCTTTCCCCATGAGAATTATCAGTTCACTCCCTTCCTATGCCCCTGATTATATTATATTCACCAGTTTATTCTGTTCATCAGATTTTTAATTCACTTGATTTTTAGATTCACTTGTTGATAGATATGTATTTGTTGTTCATAATTTTTATCTTTACCTTTTTCTTCTTCTTCCTCTTCTTAAAAAGTACCTTTCAGCATTTCATATAATACTGGTTTGGTGTTGATGAACTCCTTTAGTTTTTTCTTATCTGTGAAGCTCTTTATCTGCCCTTCAATTCTGAATGGTAGCTTTGCTAG
This sequence comes from Lasiurus cinereus, assembly GCA_011751065.1. Taxonomy (NCBI): domain Eukaryota; kingdom Metazoa; phylum Chordata; class Mammalia; order Chiroptera; family Vespertilionidae; genus Lasiurus; species Lasiurus cinereus. The sequence continues at coordinate 2,340,765 of JAAGEH010000040.1, forward strand.
GTACAGTAATCTTGATTGTAGGTTCTTGCTATTTATCACTTTGAATATTTCTTGCCACTCCCATCTGGCCTGCATAGTTTCTGTTGAGAAATCAGCTGACAATCGTATGGGTGCTCCCTTTTAAGTAATTAACTGTTTTTCTCTTGCTGCTTTTAATATTCTTTTTGTTTTTTGCTCTTAGCATTTTAATTATGATGTGTCTTGGTATGGTCCTCTTTGGATTCTTTTTGTTTAGGGTTCTGTGTGCTTCCTGGACTTATAAGTCTATTTCTTTCACCAGGTGTGGCAAGTTTTCAGTCATTATTTCTTCAAATAGGTTTTCAGTATCTTGCTCTCTCTCTTCTTCTGGCACCCCCATAATTCTGATGTTGGTATGCTTGAAGTTGTCCCAGAGGCTCCTTACACTATCTTCATATTTTTGGATTCTTTTTTCTTTTTGCTTTTGCAGTTGAGTGTTTTCTGCTTCTTTGTATTTCAAATCTTGACTTGATTCTTATGTTCCTCTTGTCTGCTGTTAAGTTTCTGTATAATATTTTTTATTTCAGTCACTGTATGTTTAATTTCTAGTTGGTCCTTTTTCATCTCTAGTTGGTCCTTTTTCATCTCCTCTTGGGTCTTGGTAAATTTATCCATCTTTGCTAGGAAATTCTTGAAAAACCTTATGACCATGGTTTTGAACTCTATATCCAGTCATTTGTTTTCCTCCATTTTTTTCATTTGTGATCTGTTCCTTTGTCTCCACATTTCACTGTTTCCCTAAGTTGGTAGAGCAGCTTTATGTGCTAGGTGTCCTATATGGCCCAGTAACTCTGCCTTCCCAGTTACCTGAGGTGGACTCTCTTGTTGCACCCCTTTGTGGACTGTGTGTACAGCCTTGTTGTAGTTAAGTCTTGATTGTTGGTGGTATCACTGGAGGGAATTGACCTCCAAGCCAACTGGTTGTGAGGATCAGCTGTGTCTACACCTGGAGAATTTCTGTGCTGAAGTCAGCCTTATGATACAAGACTTGCAAGATTGCAAAAGCCTCTGTGTTCAACTTGGATGGGGCAGAGTCTCAGGGCTGAGCAGCCAGCCTTGGCTTCCAGTCATCCCTGCCCTATGTGGCCCCTGGGTCTCAGTGTCCCTCAGTAATCGCTGGAGTCTTCTCCAGATCTCTGCCTTTTTGGCTCCTCTGAGTTTCCCTGCACTCCAGGGACCTGTATAAGTCTGGGTCCTCAGGATCTCGCCTGAAACTGAGGTTCAGTGCAGTTGGAGTTGAATTTCAGTGCAGTTAGGAGATTCTGTCTTCCTACCACTAGGGAAAGCCAGTGGCACAATCAGCAGTCAGCTCTCTGTGTGCGCACTTGCATTTGCATACCTCCATCCCACTTAAAAACTTTTAGCAAATTCATACTATAAGGAAAGTTTCAATACGATAAAGTGCAGTTATGTAAAATCTATACCTAACATACTTAATGCTGAAAAACTATATATTTTCATTCTAAGATATGGATAAGGTAAGGGTGTCTATTGCAATTTCTTGGTGGTTGTAGCTCATGTAATAAAGCAAGGAGAGGAGAGGGAGAAATATTACCATTTGATATGATCTTATCACCTTGTGTGGGAATATCTCTCCTTGATTCATGCCCAATAAGTGTTCCTTTGTCCCTGCTTCAAATGTGATTGATGTGTGCGGTATGACACCTGACTAACCCATTGCACCATCTGTCTTCTAGGGGAGGGGATAGAGTTCTCTTGATTGTCACAAGAGAAAGCTCGGCTAGAGGTGAATTACTTTATGCTGGCCTAGTGCCTGCTATTGAAGCTGATCTTGCCCTGTATCTGTTACAAAGGTATAAAGGGCAGAAGTGTTTAGAGCAGTCATATTCAACCAGTGTGCAGAGCGCAGTACAATGATGTGCCATGAGAATTTTTAAAATATGCAATGCCCGACTATTTAGTCAGGGGCATTGACCTCTTTTAACTTAGGTTGTCAAATAAAAATAAAAAATGACAACAGATAACATATCAATAGCCATCCGGTGTGAATGAATCAAAATTGTACCTAATTTTTTTTGTCAGATTGGCAAAAAATATATTTTTTGATGTGCTTCAGAATTTTAGTAACTAGTTTATGTGCCATGAGATGGAAAAGTTTTAAAATCGCTGGTTTAGAATCCTCCCCTAGGATTGTGCAGTACTCTGCTTGACAACAACCACACACACACACACATTTTTTATATAGTGTAGGGTATATAGTGCATATATAGTTATAAGAATGTTTACTGCAGCATGGTTTGTAATGTGAAAAAGTTAGTTACTAGTGGAGTTTTTATTTTTAAATCAAAGCATACATGGTATACAATACCACCCAATAAAGAGCATCAGGAAGATTTTCATGTTAATGCTGAAATGGTGCCAACAAACATTAAATGAAGAAAAAAAGGATAGCAGGATAATATTATGTGTAGAATTGTTTTATGCATGTTAACAATAAAAATAAAACTGTGTGTGTTCATGCATACATGTGTATATCAATTAGTGAAAAGAATATTCTTGGGGTAAATATCAAACTTTTAACTGTGGAAAATGGTAGATGAAAGAGGAATTTCATTTTTAACACTGTATAGTTCTTCATTTTTTTAAATTTTTGCGTGAAGAACAAGTACTGTAGCACTCAGAACTCTCTCAAATTACGTCTTTCTTTGTTGTTGCTTCTTTCTACATATTTGAATATATGTTTTGAGAAAGCAGAGAATTGGGAGGCCTTTCATTTTCTGTAGTTCTTGAGCCTAGAATAGTGCATGGCATACAGCACATGCTACATAAATACTTCTATAAATAAGCAGTGAAAAGGGGGAAAAATGACTTGTTGGGTAAATTCTCTATTGCCCATTTCAAGTTCACGTGAAGTCCTGCCCTACCCCACCCAATTCTTTACAAGGGCTTAGTGTCCTATCACCTCAATGTGGACTTCAAATTGCATGATTACCTATGGCCTCTCCTCTTTTCTTAGCCCTTCTCTCTTCATAGAAGATCTCTACTAAGTCCTCACTTAATGTCATTAATCAGTTCTGTGACTTTTGAGTGAAATGACATGTAATGAAACCAATTTTACCCCAGGTTAGTTGATATAAACATGAGTTAAATTTATACAGCATCTTGTCAATGCTATAATGAAATATTGAACAAAACAATGTTATCAAGGCCCTGCTATACTTGATTGATAAATTAAAGGAGGAATTCTGGAAGGTTGGCTCTTTCAGTTCATGTCTGCAACCCCACCTTCATTTCAATTGTTTTTTTCTAGATTGATACCAAAATGGTTTGGGTAAATTGGCAGCAGGCAGAGAGTATGGCAGAGGCCCTCCAGTTCTGCAGGGTTCTTCAGGGAAGAGAGCAATGAAAGCCCTCATTCCTCTAGGGGTGAGGTGAGAGGCAAGTATCTAGTGGCTGAGGGAAGATAGTGCCTGTCTGCATCAAGTTGTTTCTTCAACTTGAGCATCAAAACCTGTGAATTCCCCATAAATTGATGAGTAGATAAAAAAGTTGTGGTAGGTGTATACCATAGAATATTACTCAGCCACAAAAAAAGAATGAAAGCTTATCATTGCAATAACATGAATATACAAAGAGGGTGTTATGCTAAGTGAGATAAGTCACTAAGCAAAGACAAAGTGTATATGATTTCACTCATATGTGAACTCTAAAGAACAAAATAAATGAACAAATATGAAACAGACTCATAGACACAAAGAACAGAATGAGGTTTGCTAGGTGTGAGAGGGCTTGGGTGGCAGTTGGGTGAAAAAGATAAAGGGATTAAGAAGTGAAATTTGTAGTTACAAAATAGTCATGGGATTGTAAAGTACAGCATAGGGAATATAGTCAATACTATTGTAATAACTATGTATGGTGCAAGGTGGTTACTGGAAATACTGGGGAGAAGGGGTGTACCTTGTGAAGTGTATCATTGTCTGACCACTATGCTATACATCTGAAACTAGTCCTATCTAATAAAAGAGTAATATGCAAATTAACTGTCACTCCACAACAAATACGGCAGTGTGGGCTGAAGTGGAGCAGGCAGGAGGCTTAATTTCCTTCATGGAGAGGCGATGATGGAGGCTTAATTTCCTCCTGAGAACCAAGATAATGTCAAGGCCCAAAGTTGACTGGGGTAAGGGGACAGGGGAGCAAAGCAAGCAGAACAGCCAACTCAACCAAAGACGCAGGAGTCTAAGATAAGGCAGAGAAATGTCCTGGCCACCGATGCTCTCCTGCAGATGCGGTGCCCACACCCAGCCGGGGGAAGGGGTGTGAACATGCAGAATTTAAGGCCTCCAGCAGGAGGGGAAGTCGAAGCATGCCTCAGGACTTTTTATACATGTCCCATAGTGGAGAAGCAGAGTCAGAATCAAGAAGCGAAGTCTTGCCGAAACCGGTTTGGCTCAGTGGATAGAGCCTCAGCCTGCAGACTGAAGGGTCCCGGGTTGGATTCCGGTCCAGGGCATGTATCTTGGTTGTGGGCACATCCCCAGTAGGGGGCGTGCAGGAGGTGGCTGATCGATGTCTCTCTCTCATCGATGTTTCTAACTCTCTATCCCTCTCCCTTCCTCTCTGTAAAAAATCAATAAAAAAAAATATATATATAAAAAAGATGCGAAGTCTTACCTCAGCGCTGGGGTGTTTAAAAGTATCTAAAAATAGCAGTTCCATGGCCAGCAGCACTTCCGGTGTCCAAGGAGCTAGCGCCCACAAACCTTGGCCTATCCGGAAGCTCGGTGCCGCTGGAAGTTGCTGGCCCCGCCTTCTCCAGCTTGGTGGGGAAGGCTGAGAGAGGGAGAGGCGGGTACGGTGGCTCCAGTGGTCCAAATCCTGTCGTTGTCTCTGTTACCTAGCCTCTGCGCCCTCCAGGACAGCCTCAGTACCAGTGCAGAGGAGGCTTTGGAGAGGGTAGTGGTGAGGAGAATGCTTCTGACTCTGGATACCAGTGAAACCAAGAGCCTTTCTAGGGGCTGGCAGGAAAAGGCAGCAATGAGGGAAGAATAATGTCTCAAAACAAAGAGGTTTTTTTTTTGTTTTGTTTGTTTTTTTTTTTTTGTTTTTCCTCATCAGCAAAATGTGAATATTACCTAAACCACAGACTTTGCAAGAATTAATTAAAATAAAATTCCAGAAATGGTGTAACAGCCAGGCTGAAGTGGATAGGTTGGTTGAGTGTGAGCGTAGTCCTGTGCATGGAAAGGTTGCAGGTTCGATTCCAGGTCAGGGAACATACCTGGCACATACCTGTGTTTCAAGTTGGATCCCTGGTCAGAGCTCCTAAGGAAGGCAACTGAAGGGATGTTTCTTATATTGATGTTTCTCCCTCTCTCTCTCTATCCCTCTCCCTTCCACTCTCTCTAAAAATCAATGGAAAAGTAAGTTAATGCCATATCTACAAATGTGGATAATCTAAAAAGAAAAAAAAAGAAGTGGTGGTGGAGGGGAGGGGACCCTAACCGGTTTGGCTCAGTGGATAGAGGATCCGCCTGCGGACTGATGGGTCCCAGGTTTGATTCTGGTCAAGAGCATGTACCTTGGTTGTGGGCAAATCCCAAGTTGGGATTGTGCAGGAGGCAGCTGATTGTCTCTCATCGATGTTTCTAACTCTCTATTCCTCTTAATGAAAAAAATCAGTAAGATATATTTAGGAAAAAAAAAAGACAGGGTAAAAGAGGTTGAATATGTACCGTATAATTTAAAACATGTAAAATAATATAACTTTTAAAAAACATTTTATTGATTAAAAATAAAATTTAAGAAACCTATGAGTTCCCTTAGAAATGGTCTGTCCTTCTCCCCTTGCTGAGGATGGTCCCTCAAGGACCTGCCAGTTCTACTAATCTCAGGGAGCCCACAGGCAGACCCAGTAGACCACAAGGCACCAGTTGTGTAGGGCTGTTCTACCAAACACCATATCTGGCTTTTTTGAGCATGGAAGAAACAGCATAAAGCCAGTGTTGGCTAGCAATGTCATGGAGTCAATCTATGGGCAGGGTCATCAACAGGTTTGTATAGATTATAATTGATGCCCAACAGTATTTTATAGTTTAGAAAAACTTCTGCATTTCTTTCATGGCTTAAGGCCATTTACCACAAAGCAGAAGATAGTTCATATGTACGACTTGAAAAATGCATTTGAAAAGCAAAAGAGAAACTAAGGGTATCCAAATGGTAATAAGCATATAAAATGGTGCTTGATCTCATTAGTCATTGGAGAAGTGTAAATTATAACAGAATGGTCACAATTAGGAAAGATTGACATCCAAAGTATTGGTGGGTCATGCAAGGAGGTTAAGAGGACAAACCCTTTAAAAACTATTTGATATTATAAACTAGAGTCGAGCACATTCACACTGGCAAATCTACTCTTAGTTAATACTCCCAGGAGAAATGCATCATATGTGATAAGACATGTGGTGGAGAATGTTTATAGCAGTAGTATTTGCAATAGCCCCAAAGAAAACAACCTGAGACTCCCATCAATAATAGAATGGAACTTGCAGTCTTTTTATACAATGGACTGCTATAGGACAATAACAATAAGAGACCACAGCTATGTGCAACATGTGGATGAATTTCATAAGTATAATGTTAAACACATAGTTAGAAAAAAGTATGTTTATTTTTATAGAAAATTTTAAAATAGGCAAGTTAATCTATGGTCATAGAATTCAGGAGAGTGGTTACCTTTGGGGAGAAGAGAGAACTAGTTATTTGGAGGGGCATGAGTGGGGTCTGGTATGTTCTATTTCATGACTTGGATGGTGGTTCCTGGGTATGTTTACTTCATAGAAATTCAGTGAGATATACATCTATGATTTGCGGACACCTCTGTAGATATGTTATGCTTGATTAAAAGAAGATAAGAGAAAAAGTATCAACACTTGGCATTGATGGGTATGTTTGAACTATTGCCAAGCTCTCTCTGCTTGATTTTTGCACCTCCTCTCTGTAAAGACACATGTTCCCAATCAATCATCTAATTGCATGGTTTTTGATGTTTGTTTTTCATGTTCTAAGCAATGTGTGAGCATTTTAAGTTCTAATTTTTGGTGTAGGATTGATAAGGAAAATTTATTTATTGCATTTTTATTATAAAATGTGAGAGTTTGATATACATTTTTTTATTTTCAGGTAATCCAAGATGTTTTGAAGGCTGCAAAATGATGGCAGATGCTTCTCTCAGAAGAATGAGGAGTGAGGACATTTGTTCGATAAGGCAGACACTGAGGTTTACACACAGCAGCCTGCCTTGTCATTGACCTGCTCTCAACCGCGAATCATTTTCTATCACCTTTAGATGAAAAGCCAAAGCTCCTTTCACACATACACGAGGTCATAAGTCTTGTTCCTCCTCTTATCCACATGTTTCCCCTTTGAGCACTGTTCCCTCCGTCTGGAATGCTTTTCCACCAGATATTCATGTAGCTGGCTCCTTGATTTGTTGAATGAATGAATTGATTCATGTGGAGCGCTATGTATATTTCAAGAAAAAAAACACATAAATATTCATAGCATTCAAAATTTCAAAGTATACACAGTTGTGCACCCCTCCTCGGTCTTCTAAGAAGAAATGTCTTCTAGCTCAAGGCTCAGACTCTTTACGTCTTTTTTTTTATGTATGATATTTTCATTATTTTTTTTACATGTTTGCAGTAGAAAATGGAAAAAGTGGAGATGAGTATTAACAGGAAGATGCAGTGATTTGCTGCATTTGGTGTTTCCAGCAGGAGCAGGCAGCCTCACAATCACCTAAAGAAAAGCAGCCCTCCTGTCCCCTCCTCCTCTCTCCTCTTTGTGTCCTCCCTCTCATGTTCCCTCCCCCCATCTCCTTCCTCCCCTCCTTAAACATTGTGGCACATTTCTAGGGTTCTGTTCTCCACCAGGAACTCTGGGGGGGGGAAGTGAAACAGTAATTAACCTGTCCCACCCTTGCATCACATCGCGGTGTCCTGAGCAGAGGTGACAGATGGGAGATAGAGGGACAGACAATCATCTGTGTTTTAGCTGGATCTGCACAGCTAGTGCAAAATAGAAAAGAAAGGGCTCCTGCATAAAGAACTGTGCTGGATTTGAAAAATAATGTATTCATTTGAGTGTGAAATTGTATTTCCTCTAACGTGTTATATGAACACACATTGTATTATTATAAAACGATTTTATTATTAAGTTACCATGAAGAGACAGGACATTTTACTCTTACTGTCTCCAGTAAGGTTCTTGTTTCCAAGGTTTAGGAATCCTTTGTCTTAGGGAAAGAATTAAGTGACAGTTTTGTTTTGTTTTTCCCCAAAGGATTAGCCTCATGTCTCTCAAATGTGATCTGGGATGGATTTTGTTTGGTCCGCATAGTTTTGTTTTTTACTTTTAGCATTTTACTAATTTATTTACTTATTTATTAATTATTTTTAATTGCAGTTGAGAAATATTATGTTAGTTTCAAGTGTATAACACAGTGATTAGACATTTATATACCTGATGAAGTGGTTACCCCCATAAGTCTAGAACCCCTCTGGCACCATACACAGTTATCACAATATTATTGACTATATTCCCTTTCCCTATGCTATACCTTATATCCCTGTGTTTTTATAAATGGCAATTTGTACTTCTCAAGCCTGTTCACCTTTTCACCCATAATGCTGTTTTAAGTGGAATCCATGGGCAAGATTAAAACCTTGAGATTTTATCCTGAAAATCTAGGTTTCGGGTTTCTTTGGAAAAGTCTGGCAACAAGGGCCTGGCATTTCCAAGGGAAACAATTGGCTAAGGCTGAATAGAGACCTCATATCGCCTGTGTGTCTCCAGCCCATCAGTCCTCATGGCCCTGATGCTGATCTCCAAGGGCCAGCTGCTGGTTGTCACCTTCTTCCTGGTCTGCTTCGAACACCCACATTACATGCACCTCTTGTTCCAAAGGAGGGCTCTTTTCTGGAAGAAAACGTTGGTTTGCTAAGGATCCGGAAGATAGGTGTTGGTGAGGCTTTGGGAATGGGGGGACCCTTGCACTGATAAGGAGAAGTTGGGTCATCCAATAGCATGTGGCCATGTGGAGTCCTGGCTGGGTTGGGCTGCTCAGGACGGCGGAGCTGCCTCATCAGAACTGAGCAGGTGGGCTTGCAGGGCTGGACTGTAGAGCAGAGACTCTGCCTCTGTTTTTCTCTGCTGCTAAATGCTGATTTTTGGGGAAAGACCACAAAGGAGAGGGTAGGTAGGGCTTTGCATAAAAGACTTAGTGGTTAGTTTAGCTGTAGGTAGTTTCAATTAGAAAAGGGGGGGAAATGTTATATATATTTTGTACATGGATGCTGTTCTCTGTCGTGTGATTCATATGAAATACTCATAAGCTCTTTGTGTGATGAGAATCTGCCTTATAAAACATCCATAATACCTTTCTCAGGGACCCTTCACTAAATCTCTTCATTCATTACCTTATTCATTCATATATTTATTCAGCAGATATTGGAGCACCCACTGTGGTTGTTGTGGAGGGGTGAATAATAGTGAACGATATATGGTTTCCGAGCTCTTCCAATTCTTGGTAGTGATGTGGATGAGCAATAGGGAATTAGAGCAAGAAGGACATTGCTTGGGAGCAAGAAGTTTGGGCTCTTAATTCTCTTTCTACCCTTCAACTGCTGGGGAAGTTTGAACCAACTACTTAACCTTTCTGGTCTTCACTGTCATTCAAATGGGGCTGAATTATCTTTAATTTTTTATTAACTTCCAAAATACTTTGCTGAAGGAAAGAAACATACACACCTGGATGTTAATGCAGATTTTCTTACATATGAGGGCATAGCTGATTACTTTTTTAGGCTTTGGTTTCCTTCACGCACCCGATTTCCAGAAATGAGAGTGGAAATACATTATATTTTGCTCTAATGTGTTTACTCATCTATGATCACATACATAAGAAATTAAATGAAAACTATTTGCAGCCACCCTGGTATGAAGAGAAGGAGGCCAGTGACGACTCTCGAAAGCAGATCGTTTCACTGTCTCTGCGTTTAAGATTTACTGCTGAAACCCAAAGGGGAATGAGGGCCCTGGAGAAGAAGAGACTTGCAAGCTTGTTATGCATTCAGGGTAACGGGTTTATTATATCCATAAACAAGTAAGCATTTATTGGTGTTTTGTCAAAAGTAATGGACAAGGTGACACAAAAATCTCTTTTAGCACAAAAACAAGACAGCTGCAACAGACCAAATACTGAGCTTACAGACTCTCAAAAAGATCACAGGACCTGAAAAGAGCTTTCAGGGCGTGTAAGTTATTCAGACAACAAAGTCAGCTCTATAATGCAGGCAACACATGGCAATAGAACACGATTCACCATTAGCGAGGCAGTCTCTCACTGGGGGATGGAGGAAGGCTTGCTGGGGCCTGGGGTCGCTGATGGGAAAGGGTATTAAAACCTCATAAAGCCTCCATATCTTTTCTCCATTTCAGGAACTTCTTTTGAGTAACTTTCACCTTCACTGTTGGAGGGCAGAGAATCGGCGAAGCGCTTCAGGAAGCCCCCGTACCTCTTCTGGTAGTCCATCCACCACTCGGGGCGACCCACTCTTCTCATGAAGCCCCCGTATCGCTTCTGCAGCTCCTTGGCTTCCTCCTCCAGTTGGGGGCTTCTCTTCAAGCTTCTCATGAAGCCCCCGTACCTCTTGCTCACTTCTTCATCGCCGGCCTCTTGGCGGGGGCTGCTCTCTCGGTTGTCCCCGGTGCCCAGCAGCTCCTTCAGGGGGTCCAAGGAATTGCCCAGCCCGTCCCCCTCGTCCGCATCCTTCTTCATGAAGCCCCCGTATCTCTTGGCAAGGGTCTCACCTCCATCGGCCTCCTCTTCCGGCTCCAGAGGAGAAAGCTCATCCGTTTTCTTCATGAAGCCTCCATACCTTTTCATGAAGCCCCCGTACTTCTTGGCCAGCAAGTGGCTCTCCCCGGGCCGGCTGCTTTCTCTGAGGGCGCTGGTGCCCTCTGGAGGAAGCTCCAGCTTGGACAGCTGCAGCAGCTCCTTGCAGGCGTCCCAGGTTTTGAGGGAAGGCAGCTTCCCTTCACACTCCAGGGTGCAAGCCTGGGGAGAAGAATTCCATTTGAGAATAAAAAAAGAGGCTTTTCTGACTTTGTGCGGTACACAGATTTGCTTGGACCGCAGATATGTTTACTTTGAGATGAGCACTCCCATGATAATCTCCATTTTCTTATTAAAACTTTTCATCATACTCAACAGATGAATCAAAGGGAAATGGATTTAGAAAAATTGTGGAGAATGAATTGAAACAATTAAGAAATTTTCTTTGAATTTAAGAGGATATATATATATATATATTCTTTACAAAAATTAATATATATTGCCATTTCAATACTGTAAAAGATATTTTTTACCCAATTTTAACCTAGATTGACTGCCTGCACAATCTAATTTCACGGGATAAATTTTCACTATTCATTTCATTTCGTTTGAGCTTTTCCTAATCAAAAAGGAGAAATTTCTGTTTACTTAATTAGGAATATTATCCAAAAATTCTTTTTTATCTTCTGTCTTACATGAAATCAATACCAATGACATGGGGTTTGTTTAGTTTCTTTTGTTAATATTTTACCTGCAGTGGTACCCAATATTCCTGAAAACATTTTCAATCTTAGAAAAATAACCACTTTCAAAATAGGTTTGAAAAAAAGGCTTTCTAAATATTCAATTTAAATCCTATGAATTATTTGGATTATGACATACTGATCTGGTGAAAGTAGAGGTTTTGCTTTTCTTTCCCGAAATGATTAAAACTGAATTAACCATCTTAAACTAAATATTTGTGGTTATGAGATCCCATATGAAATTATACATATGCTAATGTTTATTCATATTACTTTTCTTAACATTTAGTTACTGATGTATAGGAAAATGTGTATTCTTTAGGGCACACATTTAATCAACTTTTAATGACTGTTTTGTGTCTAAGAAAATTAAAAATATATATGTACATATAAAAACCTATATATGATCTGATTAAAAAGATCCTGTTTATTTTTATATCTGATTAAGAAATCAAAATGTTATTAAGAACTTAAGATGTTCAGATGTCAATATTTGCATTCTAAAATATAATTTAAATGATTTCTTTACAAAAAATCAATGTTGAATATTTTATACACTATTACCAAAGTCATTAATGTTAGGATTTCTTCAAAAACAAATAATGATAAATCAGAATAGCAGATTCATATTTTAAAAAGTAATGTAAATTTATATGATCCTATATATGTCTATGCATTTTTTGTTACTCTGTGTTCTATGGTCAAGGTCATATTAGATGATAAATTCAATTTGGACATCAGTCATATCATGCCTATGAATTTTTGCATCAGCCACAGAACCAAGCATGAGTGTCTTTCACAGGGTAGAAGGGCAATAAATATCTGTTATATTGATTTTACTACGTGATGTTGGTTTCTCATATGTGTTTTTGCATCCAAAGTAAAACTCCATTACTATTGTAATTCTAACAACATAGTGATTGACAAAGCCTTTTGTCAGAGATAAAATAACAACCCGAAATGTAAGTTCCATACAAAACAAACCAGTTAAGCAAAAATTTAGAAGGAAAAAAAATGGGTGAAGGTGTTTTTACTCCTATTATACCCCTATTTAGGAGGCAATATTTTTCTTGAAGTTTAACTCTGAAGCCCCACTATGTGTCTTCTCTTTAAGCCCATGTTAGCACATGCACATATCAAAGGAAGTGAACCAGGTAATTCAAATGAAACAAACCTTTATCCTGAATTAGAAGCCTTAGATTTTGTGGAGTATTTCCCTGAGATTTTTTACCCTATTTTATGCATCTACATAACAAAATGTCTTCGAAGGGTCCGGTGAGGAGCTTGCCTCCTCGGATGAATACATGATTCTCTACTGAGCTGGTGAAGTCATCACAGAATTCCAACAAATTGAGGAGTGCAAATGGGTCCCGGGGGAGCTGGTTAAAATGAAGCTGCCTGGGTCCCAAATGCGGAGATTTGGATCCGTAGAGTCTGGCGGTGATTCAACAGCACCTGGACTCTGATTAGAATAAGAACTCATTTGCCCTCAGCTCCACCCCTCACCCCAAAGGCCCAGTAAAGTCCTTTATCTTTTCCTTGTTGCCACCTCTCTGAACACTGGACACCTCTCTTGTGCCTTTTCATAGGCACACCAAACTGTTGTCTTAGTAGGTTTTACAAAAGTACATTCAAGGCATGACAGCAGTTGAATCCCACCGTCACTTGTACGTGAGACTGTCGCCAATTTCTTTCTCTTCTTTCTCTTCTATGCTCACCCCTCTTCCCCTTATCCCTTTGAGGGTGAAGGGGTCGAGGACCAGAGGTTAAGTGGGCTAGAGAAATGAAATACGTAAATAGGCGACAAAAGTGTCACTAATAAAAAAAAATGACATCACCTGCAGGCAGGAGGAGAGGATGGTGTTGTGTGGAGGGGTCCCTTAGTGGGATGATAGGAGTTGGGATGACTGAGCATCTTCCTTGGGACAGGTGAGGTGACAACGAGGTGCTCTCCGAGGTTCTGAAAAGAGCACATTGGGGCTCCCCTATCGCCCCGGTGAAAACACCCTGGGTTTGTGTGGGGACCTGGCCACCCTTACAGGTCCCTAGGTAGCCGTGGGGTCCCCGAAGCTGAGAGCTAAAGCGGGACCTGGGTCAGCGTTCAGGGGAACAGCCGAGACACCGAAGTCACCAGAGACCGTGACCAATGGCCATCAGAGGACGCACCGTGCCGGGGCCGCTACCGGTTCGCCCACGGCGCTCACACTCACCAGTGGGTCGATGTCGGTCGGGCGCGCCAGGAGGTAGCTGCACGTGGCGCAGTCCTGGCTGCATTCCGCCCGCACGGTCGCCAGGAGCCCGGCGCTGAGCGCCAGCAGCCAGGTGCAGAGGGTCAGGAGCCGCGCCATGGGCTGCGGGGAGAGAGGGGCGCCAACTGCGAGCCTGCCCGAAAGCAAGCGGTTCGTTCCCTCGGGGAGACTCTCGCCGCCGGGACAGTCCCAGCCGGGAGTTGGCGGGACTAGAGCGCAAAAGCTCCTCGGCACGTTCTCGCCTGGAGCCGCGCCTGCCGGGCCGATGCGGTTTCGAGAGGCCCCGAGAGGACGTCTCAGATGACCGCCCGGTGCCCAGGTTGGCACCATCGCCCCGAGTCCCGGGGCTGCTCTGAGCATCTGACTGGGCGCATGCTGCCCCGGACAAGACGCTGCAGGGAAGAGCCAAGACCAAGGGCTCGAAAGCGGGAGCCTGGGGAGGCGTGACATTGACCCGGGCCACAGGCAGGAGGACAGTTGGGAACCCCGTGCACAGAGACGCGGCATCAACCCCAGCAGGCAGGCGGCCCCGAGGGCGCGCGGCCGGGGCGCCCGGGGCCAAGTTCACTCACGTGGATGCTGTTCAGAGCGCGCAGCCTGGTCGGAGAAGCGGAGTCCCAGCCGCGACGCTGGAAGGGAGAGGAGAAGGCAGGTGTCAGGGGCAGCGCGTGGGGTTGAAGCGGCCGGGGGCGCGGGCGGACGGGCGGGCTCCGGGCTCACCGTCGCGGTGGTCGGAGCGTCCCCGGGGCGCGGGCTGCACTGCGGGTCTCAGAGCGCCGGCCTCGCCTCCCCTCGCGGTCCCCGGGCTGGCGCGGCGGCAGCCACTTTATAATTAGCCCCCCACCGCAGGAGGGGAGCGCGCCCCAATCGCCGGCGGGCTGCCGCTGACGCACGCCCTACGCCACCCCCGCCGACGCCGTCGCGGGAGGGGTCCGTCCGGGCGGGAGGGGTCCCCCGGGGGGAGGGGGCGGGGCGGGAGGGCGCGGGCTGCTCCCCTCACGGCCCGGTGACAAACGGAGGTAATTAGGACATTGGGGGGGGGGGGGGGGGGGGGGGGGGCCATGAGATCAAGTCTCCTCCGCCAGGAAGGGCACTGGCTGTGTGTGTGTGTGTGGGGACAGGGCCACCCTTACCGGGCGCACTCCCGGGGGTGCGGGCTCCAGGGGGAGCACCGAGGTGGGGCGTGAGGAATGGCAGAGGGGCCCAGTTGGGTTTCCAGAATGTCCTGGAGACCCTCCGAGCTAGTGAACCTGTCCCCCTTCTTTGCCCCCTCCTGGGGTGCGGTGGGCACTCAACACGACCGTCCTCCTTTATCCACCTGTCTGTCCCGCCTGAGGCTCCGAGTTCCCGGTTGGCAACGTCTCACAGCGTCAGACGCACATAGTAGGTGCGCAGTTAATGGCTAAAGGAAGGAAGGACGGAACATTTCCGGGAATCTTAAAATCTCGGGGGGCTGAGCTTTCCCCCTTTCTCGTTAGTGAGACCGCCTGCCAGGCGTGGACGCAGCCAAGCCTCCCCTCCTGGAACCCAGCACGCCGCCGGGACCGGGACCGGGACCGGGGAGAGGCGTGCGCTCCTGCCGCTGGGGCGGGCGGCGGGCGCATTGACTCAGCTCCCCGGAAGTCTTCCAGGCTGGGGACCCCTCTCTGCCTCAGGTGCGGGACCCAGGCGTCCCTGTGAGAGTTTGACGAGTAAGACGGGGTGCCGGGGCGGCTGTGATAACATCGCGCCAGGACTGGAGTGACCAGGGAGGGATGAGGGACGCGGAACCCAGGGCATCCACGGGCCTGGGCGCGCGCACATCCTCTGGGCTCGGAGGGGCCCAGAGCCAACGGTGGAGGCGGGGCTGTCCACTGACACCCGCTCCGCCACTTCCTAGCTCGACGGAATATGGCCAAGAGGCAAGTTATTTATCTGGTCAGATCTCAGTTTTCCCATTTGGAAACAGGAACAAAAGTAATGTGCTGGAGATACGAGAATGAAATTATGGAGGAACACATTTAGCTTTGTGCCTGGCCCATAGCAAGCCCTAAAAATGTGTTAGCAATAATCTGTCATTCACCTGCCTTCCGGTTTGTTTATCCTTTACCCATCATACATCTGTTTATCCATCCATCCATCCATCCATCCATCCATCTTTGTATCTATCTATCCCTCCTGTCCCTGGAGAGAAACCACAGACAGGACCAGAGCCCAGACATAGGGAAAGGGTCTCAGGGTTTTCCCAGCCAGAAGCGCCCTCTGCAAAGGACTGACCAGGACTTCCACCTTCCCGGGGACCGGCTAGGGTCGCCCTGCATTTCTCATTTCGGTCGCTAGAGGGCAGCACTCTCCTGCGGAGGTTCGGGTGCACCTGGGAAGGGGGGGCGGGGGGTCTCAGCATGCGGGCTCTGGGCAGGAACCCGGGGTGGCCACGGAGCCCCAAAGGTGCACTGCCTGCCTTCCCGGCGGGAAAGCGGAGCGCGGAGTGCTGCGGCAGGACCCCCGGGAGAGTCTAAGACATTTTGCCAGGAAAGCATAGTTTCCCCTTGGTCATTTTTAAGCTCTTCGCATCCGATGGCTGATGGTGTCCTCTCCAGCTACTCCCCGTCCCCAAAGGAAAGGAGAGCTGACATCTACACCAACCCCCCACCTGCTCCCCGTTGCTCAGACGTTGTAAAGGCAGCCAACTGCACTGCAGTACTCAGTAGTAACGGTGCCCGAATAAATCCTGCCTGACATGAAAGAAAACGTGCTCTCTCTGAGCACAGGCACACCTGGGATCACCTGAGAGCTTGAAACACATAATCAATAATCAGGGCAAGAGGCTGAGATGTGCGTGCGTGCGTGTGTGTGTGTGTGTGTGTGTGTGTGTGTGTGTGTGTGTTGTGTGTGTGTATGAGAGAGAGAGGAAGGGGGAGGTGGGAGGGAGGGAACTGCTTCCTTAGGGTACACAGTAGTGCTGGACACAAAAGGCTCCCTACGACCTTGGAAGAGTAGAAGCTTAAACGCTGAAAGGTGTCCGGGTGTAATTTATTTCCACCCTCATTCTGTATGTGGCAAAAACAGAAGCTCAGATGGTCCAGGTGACATCCCAGTGACCGGCCCAGACAGTGGCAGAACCGGATCCTCGGCACCTCCTCTCTGGCACCCACCTCAGGCCTGGTTTATTTCTGTGGGAACAGTCAAATTAATGGTTGCGCTGAATTCCTTTCTATTGGTGAGTCTGCCTCTGTCTCAGGGTTTGTAAATGTCAGGGGAGAGGAAGGGAGGGCAGTCCCCTAGGAGTAGTGCCCCAGTGACCCCTCAGCTAATTGGGACATAGTGGGAGTTGACTGGCCGAAGGAGCAGTGGTGGGCGGTGGAGCTTTTTGGCGGTAGAGCTGGTCAGTGAGGAATGTTTCCCCATTACCTGCTTCAGTCTATCCTAGGGGCGAAAGGCCATACATTTTGGGTTCATTTCTTTATATTTGAACGGTGGCTGTGGGTTGCAAGAAATTTACCTTTTCGTGATCCTTTAAATATGTATTGAGAACAAATGGATTTTGCAATTACTGCCTGGGGAAAAAAGCTGCTTTAGAAACGAGACTCAAAAAAAGGGAAGGGAATTTTTTTCTTAAAGCATTTAATCCAGACAATTCTGAGTCCCAGGTCAGAATCAAGACCTTGCCTTCTTCTGATCCCTGGGGCCCAAACCTGTCACATGAAAGGGATTCATTCCATAGTCCAAGAAATGTGGCTTTTAAAGTTCCAGTGATAAGTGCTGTTTCATTTCATGCTTAGGTGTTCTGCGAGAGCCTTAGGAGGCATTTGAAAAGTCCTTCAGTGTTGTCTTTCTTCAACTCCAGGCTGGAAGATGCCTGAATTGAATAATGCCTTTCAGGGGTTCGTTCCTCTCCTCCTCCCCTTCCTGCCACCCAAATACACATACTTTATTATGGAGCCCAATTTCCTTCTGCCCTCTCTCCCTAACACAGCAGTAGCGAGAACACAGCACTTCTGCAGTCTGGGTCTTGTGTAATGTTTCAGCATAAAAGCACCATGTTCTAAAATTTCCAGTGTTTGGAGTCAGGCCAGAGGCAGGGCAAACTTGCCTGTTTTCAGTTACAACCCAAAGTGCGCACATTGCCAGATAAGATTCTGTGAGCTGGGGATGTTACCATGAAATATCACTTGATTCTTCTTTGAACTGGCTGAGAGCCCCCTAGCAGAGACTGGAAGTTGGTTGGAAGGAGCGTTTTTATGGTGTGATAAATCCCCACTTTAAGCAGTTAGTGCTAGTACATTTTCACTCTCAAAATCCAGGCCACAAAATAAACCCTTTGAAAGATTAAGTAACCTGGTACCAAGTTTTCTAAATGAGATTTTGAATAATAAAATGTGTCAATGGAGAGAGAAAGAGAGGAGAGAAGAGAGAGAGAGGGGGGGGGGGGAAGGAAACTAAACTGTATATCAAACATATTGTTTATATAATATAAATTTAGAACTAAAATAGGGTTCCTCAAAGTGGCCTCCTGCTCTCAGGGGACAATAAATTTTAGTACTAAGCATAAGTAATTAGACCACGAATAAAGCAAGTTACAACATGACTCATTAGATTAAAAGGAGGATGGAACTGAGGACCCAACCAATATATGGATTATGCAGCAGCCTCACTTTTAAAAATGACTTTTGTAATTGCCTTGAGATAATTTAAAGCCATACCAGAGAACCAGTCATGTTAAAAAATTGTATTAGCCTAGCCCATGTGGTTCAGTCTGTTGGAGCATTGTCCCAGGCACCAAAGGGTCTTGGGTTCTATTCCAGGTCAGGGCGTTTCCCTAGGTTGTGGGTTTGATATCTGGTGGGGGTGTGTATGGGATGCAACTTCTTGATGTTTCTCTCTCCCTCTTCCTTCCTTTCTCTAGGATCAACAATAAACATATCCTTGGGCGAGAATAAAAAAAAAAATTGCCTGGGGCCTGACCAGGTGGCTCAGTTCCCTGTAAGCCAAGGTTGTGGTTTTGATCCCCAGTCAGGGCACATGCAAGAATCAACCAATGGCCGAAACCGATTTGGCTCAGTGGATAGAGCATGAGCCTGTGGACTGAAAAGTCCCAGGTTCGATTCCAGTCAAGGACATGTATACTTGGTTGCGGGCAGGTCCCCAGTAGGGGGCGTGCAGGAGGCAGCTGATTGATGTCTCTCATTGATGTTTCTAACTCTCTATCCCTCTCCCTTCCTCTCTGTAAAAAAAATCAATAAAAATATATTTTAAAAAAGAGAATCCGCCGAAACCGGTTTGGCTCAGTGGATAGAGTGTCTGCTTGCAGACTGAAAGGTCCCGGGTTCGATTCCGGTTGGGGGCATGTACCTTGCTTGCAGGCACATCTCCACTGTGGGACGTGCAGGAGGTGGCTGATCGATGTCTCTCTCTCATCGATGTTTCTGACTTTCTATGTCTCTCCCTTCCTCTCTGTAAAAAAACAATAAAATATATTTTAAAAAAGTATATAAAAAAAAGGGAATCAACCAATGTATGCATAAATAACTGGAACAACAGATCTCTCTCTCTGTCACCCTCCTCCTTTTCTACTTCCCTTCCTTTCTCTCTAAAATCAATACAATAAAATAAAGTTATATTGCCTCTTTAGACTTGAACAATAACTTAACTTTGACTTTTTTTTTCAATTAAATCTTTATTATTCAGATTATTACATTTGTTCCTCTTTTTCCCCCTCCATAGCTCCCCTCCACCCGGCTCCAACCCCTCCCTCTACCCTTACCTCCCTCCCATTGACCTCATCCATAAGTGTATGATTTTTTTTCCAGTCTCTCCCTTATCCCTTTCCCCCTGAGAATTATCAATCCACTCGCTTTCTGTGCTCCTGATTCTATTGTATTCACCAGTTTATTCTGTTCATCAAATTTTTAATTCACTTAAGTTTTAGATATGTATTTGTTGTTCATAATTTTTTGTCTTTTACCTTTTTCTTCTTCCTCTTCTTAAAGAGTACCTTTCAGCATTTCATATAATACTGTTTTGGAGTTGATGAACTCCTTTAGCTTTTCCTTCTCTGTGAAGGTCTTTATCTGCCCTTCAATTCTGAATGATAGCTTTGCTGGATAGCTTTGCTGTTCATCACGTTGAATATTTCTTGCCACTCCTGTCTGGCCTGCATTGTTTTTGTTGAGAAATCAGCTGCCAGTCGTATGGGTGCTCCCTTGTAGATAATTAACTGTTTTTCTCTTGCTGCTTTTAATATTCTCTCTTTTTCTTTTGCTCTTGGTATTTTAATTATGATGTGTCTTGGTGTAGTCCTCTTTGGATTCCTTTTATATGGGATTCTGTGTGCTTCTTGGACTTGTAAGTCTATTTCTTTCAACAGTTGTGGGGAGTTTTCAGTCATTATTTATTTAAATAGGTTTTCAGTATCTTGCTCTCTCTCTTCTTTTGGCACCCCCACAATTCTGATGTTGGTATGCTTGAAGCTGTCCCAGAGGCTCCTTACATTACCTTCACATTTTTGGATTCTTTTCTCTTCTTGCTTTTCCAGTTGAGTGTTTTCTGCTTCTTTATATTTCAAATTTTTGACTTGATTCTTGCCTTCCTATAGTCTGCTGTTAGGACTCTGTATAATATTTTTTTATTTCAGTCAGTGTATGTTTAATTTCTAGTTGGTCCTTTTCCATCTCTAGTTGGATCTTTTCCATCTCTAGTTGGTTCTTTTTCATCTCTAGTTGCTCCTTTTTCATCTCTAGTTGGTCCTTTTTTCATCTCCTCTTGGGTCTCGCTAACTTTATCCAACTTTTCTAGGATATTCTTGAAAAACCTTATAAGCATGATTTTGAACTCTATATCCAGTCGTTTGTTTTCCTCCATTTCTTTTGTTTGTGATCCCTTCCCTTGTCTTGGCATTTTCACTATGCTGGGAAAACTTCTGTGTTGGATTCAGCCTTATGATACCAGACTTGAAAAACTGAAAAGCCTCTCTGTTGAGCTTGGGATGGGTGGAGTCTCAGGGCTTAAGGGGGACTGTCTTGCCTTCCAGTTGGCCCTGCCCTCCACAGCCCCTGAGTCTCAGGTGACTGGGTAATCGCTGGAGCGGTCCCTGTGCATGTGCTCTCTCTCTCTCTCTCTGTACTTCTAGACTGCTGCCCCTCCGGCTCCCCTGCACTCAAGGACCACAGGAGTCTGGGTCCCTAGGGTTTTGCCTGAAACTGGGGTTTAGTGGAGTTAGAAGTGGCACAGTTGGGAGGATCTGTCTCCCACCCACTCATGAAAGCCAGTGGCAGTCGGTCTTCTGTGCGCAGTGCCATGCATGCCACCAGACTTCTGATCTTTTGCGACTCCCCTAAATTTCCGTGCACTTCTCCCCCTTCACAGACCAAACTCCCCCCATATGAGTTTCGGCTGGATCTGGGGTTTAGTGTTGTAGGATAAGGAGTTCAATGCCTTTGAGAGTCTCCGTCTCCCTTCTGCCAGAGAAAGCCAGCCAGGTACTCTGGCACCCGCTCTTTCTGCAAGTGCACGATTCTGTACCTCAGCTTTTTGCAGCTCTTCTGGGTCTCTGTAGAGCCCCTCTCTTTCCTTCTAGTTGTAGAATTTCCACTCCGCCAGCTTTCCTATGGTTCTGGATGATGTCCGTTCTGTCTTTTAGTTGTAGTGTGAGGCAGCAGTGTAGGTGTTTACCTATGCTGCCATCTTGGATTCTCCCTAACTTTGACTTTTTTAATTCTTTCCATAATCAAGTTCCAGATCCTACCCATAGGACTTGCAGAGAAGAAAATATATTAATTGAGTGAAGGAAAATATTCTTTAAGGAAACAATTTTCACAACTGGGGCTACACTAGAAGTTCTAAACAGGTTTTGAGCAATAATAAGTCACTGGAGCAAATGTGGTGGCTCCAGGTTCCCAGTTTTTAGAGGGGACTCCTCTGTATATGCCTACAGCACAGAGCTTTTCAATAATGGATACTCAGTAAACTTGTTTTTACAAACTGTGCTCCTACTTGTAGCTATATCTTCCATAGCTCCCATGCTCAAGGGATGGACTAAAAAAGTAAGAATGTTGTTAATAAAATTATATAGGGAATGAGCTAATCCTCCTCAGATGGCATTCATTTCGAAATCTAATTACTCTCTTGATGTCTATACTTCATTGTGTATAGACATAGAACCTAGACAAAACTATTTCTTCATATGTATGAACCTTACGAAAAAGTAACAAAATGCAATATTTTATGAGGGAAAACAATGATTTCAGTATTAAGAGTTTAGGAGAAGAAAATGGGGAAAATAAAAACAACCATATATAGATAATGTGTAGGTATCCAATTTATATTAACGACACTTTTTACTGTGTTGTGTTAAATTTGATTTTTTCTCAGTTCTTGGATTGTCATATTTCTGGCCTATTATATTTGGAGATATGTTTTGGATGCCTTAGTGGAGTGTTCAGATAATGAAAGCAAGTGAGTATTTTGATAATGGTTAAAGGAAACAGGCTCTTTATCTATCTGCTCTAGTGCTCTAAATTAAACATTACAATGATAGACCAATTTATAACTGTAGGCAGCAAGCTATTTCACCAAAATGTAATAAGATGTAGCTAGAAAAGAGGATCTATACATGGCACACAATCTTATCAATTGTTATTTTATATGGGATATAGCATGGAGCATTAATCTCCAATGTTTCTGTGTGCAGCAGAGCAAATTAGGGGAGAAAAGATGTAGTAGAGGTATTTGGACCAGGAGGTTCCATGGAAGGGCAGGGTTCCAACAAGTGGAAAGATAGGAGAGTCCTCAGGCAAGGCAGAGGCAGGAAGGAGTCTATTAATGAAGACAGCTGTTGGGAGTGCAAGGCAGTATGACTGTTGGTTCTCAGTTCTCATACACCCTCATAAGTACAAAACTATTTTCCTCTCATTTAAAAAAAATAGCACTTTCTTAAATATGTGGTCATTCTCTTCCCTGCCCAACTTCAGCTCTCACTCTATCTTTAGAGTTCCGATTGTTGAAGGATGGTACACATTCTTTGTTGCCCCTTCTTCATCCCCTATGAATTCCTTCCTCACTGCCATGTTGCTTTTGTTCTTACTACTCCAGTGAGATCAGACTTGTTAAAGTCAGCAGTGATCTTTTAGATAAAAATCCAAGAAGCTCTTTGCAGTTCTTATATTACTTGTCACATCTGCAGTGTTGGGCACCATTGTCTATTCTCTCTTTCTAGGAGTTCTCAAAACATCTTCTCTATCTCTTTTGATTGTTCCTTCTTACTCTATTTCCTGGACCTTTCTTTCTCCATCTGTCCCTTAAATGGTGATGTTCCCTATGGCTTTTTCCTGTGCTTCATCCCATCTTAAGTTACACATTGTGCTTGGAAAACTTACCCACTCCAGGACTTTACCTCTTTTATTTATCAAGTATTCCTAAATCTCTGTCTTCAGCTCAGGCTTCTCCTACAGGCTTTAGGTATCTCAAACTTTTGTATGGAACTACTTTAAACATTGCTTTTTAAACTATGTCTTCCTCCTGTATTCACTCTCAGTGAATGGCAGACATCTGGAAATCATTCTTTTTAAATTTTAAAGGAAGCCATTCTAGTGGGTTAGTGACATCTTATTATTTTAACTAGAGACCCATACATGACATTTGTGCACTGGGAGGGGGAGGCGGGGTCCCTCAGCTCAGTCTGTGCCCTCTTGGGACCCCCAAGGGGTCTTTAACACTGCCATAGAGGTGGGAGAGGCTCCCGTCACTGCCGCTGCACTTGCCAGTCATGAGCCTGGCTTCTGGCTGAGTGGCGTTACCCCTGTGGGAGAGCACTGATCACCCGAGGGCAGCTTCTGCATTGAGCGTCTGTCCCCTGGTGGTCAAAGCGTGTCATAGCAACCGGTCTTTCTGCCTTTTGGTCGATTTGCATATTAGGGTTTTATTATGTAGGATTTGTATTTCCCTGATCACTAATGATGTTGAGTGTCTTTTCACATTTTATGGTCATTCAGATCTTTTGTGATGTATCAATTCAAATATTTTGCCCCTTTTTATTGGGTTGTTTATCTTTTTATGATTGAGTTATTAGAGATCTTTATATATTCAGGCTACAAGTCTTTTGTCATAAATAGTTATTGTAAATATTTTCATCTGGTGTCTAGCTTATCTTTAAATTTTTTAGTCATGTCTTTTGAAGAGCAGATTTGTGTCTTATCAAAGAAATATTTGCCTACTCCAAGATTGTGAAGACACTTTCCTGTTTTCTTCTTAGAAGTTTCACATTTTTTCTAAGTATATTTCTTTAATGATTTCAGAGAGGAAGGGAGAAGAAGAGAGAGATAGGAACATCAATGATAAGAGAGTATCATTGATCGGCTGCCTCTGCATACCCCCTACAGGGGATTGAGCCCACAACCCAAGCATGTGCCCTTGGTCAGAATTGAACCTGGACCCTTCAGTCTGCAGGCTGACGCTCTATCCACTGAGCCAAGTTGGCTAAGGCTAGAAGTTTTACATTTTATTAACCTATAAATTTTATTAACCAATGTCACCCCAATAAATTCAATTAAAAATGAATCTTAAACTTCTCCAATTTTTTTGGTAAGTGTTTTGGCTATTATAGATTCTTTACATTTCCATAAAATTTTAGAATCAGTTCATCATTTTATTTAGAAAATCCTGCTAGGATTTTGATGGGACTGAATTACATTTGTAGGTCCATTTTGGGAGAATTGTCATCTTAACAACTGTATTTCCTAATCCAGGTGCCCCATACATCTCTCCATTTATTCAGTCTTCTTTAATATTTCTTAGCAATATTTTATAGTTTTAAGTGTATAGGTATTGTACATTTTGGGAATTTTATTCTTAATCATTATGTGCATTTTGATTTTTTAAAATGGTATTATTTCAAACTTCATTTTCCAATTATTTGCTATTATTTCTGTTTTGTTTCTAATACAGAGGGACAAACTCTTATAGGTGCTAATGTTGTTCTACTTTAGATTATAATTGAGCATGCATTTCTCCTCTCTGGGCCTGTAGGTGATTTCCTGTAGTATTCATTCCCCATATGTAGTCAAAAGTACTTGTATATAAGAGGCAAATTCATTTTGGATTAGTTCTCAAAAGACCATGAAAAAGCACTCAGAATTTTAAAATCTTGGGACTCTCATAGCTTGAGCTATGTCTAAAAGACAGAGTGAGATGATTTGACAATTACTTGACTGATTAGAAGAATGTGGACATTTTTTTTATGCTTGATTGGCATTCAAATTATCCATTGTTCTCTTAATAAGATAAATGTCAAATCACATCCTTGCTTGTGTTATCTCAGGAGAAAAAACTAAAAGAGAAAAAGGAGAGGCAATGACTGATTACTGTTACTTTAGAATCAGTCATTGCCTCTCCTTTTTAAATCAGGACTATTACAACAATCACAGGGCAATCGAATCTCAAGGTTACAAGGAACCTTAGAGGCAGAAGGGATCCAAGAATTAGAGGTGTAGTTGGATCAGATGAGATAGAACTTTCCTTGGTCATTAGACTAGATTATAGATTTGTCTTAATTTTAAAAACCCATACTCTCTAGACAGATAAGGAATTTGTTATTTTGGTGAGTAGCACCACAATCTATTTTGAAGGCTCGAAAGTGGAGGCTCCAGTCTAAGTCCAAGTGACTCTCTATGTTCTATTTGATTGATAGTGTTTCAAAAAAAATATATATATATTAAAATAAAAACTGAAAACCAATTAATATTAGCAACTAACTATTCTGATTTTAAATCCATACTTTTTGTAGAAAAACGAAGATTTCTGGGTTCTCTTAAGTGGGACAACTATTAAATAAAAGTGCAGATTCCTAGGCCCAGGACTATATAGTCTATGACGGCGGTCTGCAGGGGCATTGTAACAACATCCCCAGCTGATTCTCCAGCAGCTGGGCAATCAGATCATACGTACTTAGAGAAATAGTATCTACAAGAAAACCACAAATGGATGTGGCCTGGGCTAATGGCCTAACCTCTGGCCCCTAGAGCATGTGGCTGCACTTATTGTCCTGAAAGACATCTTGAAAGTCACACACACACACACACACACACACCCTACACACACATACATACATACACACACTATACTCTCACACACCCTACATACACCATACACACATACTAAATACACATACATGCCCCATACATACCCTCCACAGTACATATATACATAAAACAGCACACTACCCACATACACATACACCACACAAAAACACACACACACAGCACAAACCTACAAGCACACACGTGTGTGTATTTTGCCTTTTCATTTAAAATACAAGGAAAGCACTACTCATCATCAAGCAGCAGTATGTAAGAAGACAGTTATCTTCCCTAAGTTTCTTCAACTCCTTAAAAAAAAAGTGCTTTTTTTTTTTTTTTAAAAAAAAGGAGCCATCTCTGTACCCTTCCCAGAACCCTCTCCCTACTGCAGGACAGACTCTATTATTATAATGAGAAGAGAAGGCAGACTCCAACTATCCTTTTAAACTGTTTCTTTTAAAATATCTTCAACAAATGCACAATCTTATTTCATATTGAATCTGTTTTGGGTTGAGGAGATTGAGTGATGCTATATAGTAGATGAATAAAAAACCCCACACAGGATGAAATCATGTAGCCAGGAGGGAGGAGGCACAGTTTTGGAGCATTGGGTTAGAATCATGTGAATTCTTGTTAATTCTGAATCCTAGTCTAATTCTAGTTAACTGGATTCTAGTTAGTCCAGGCTCTGTTACTTGTGGCCTTGAGTAAGCTCATAAGCTCTTCATGCTGTATGTGTACAGGGCTGTAACTGTAGTACCTGATTTAAAGGATTGTTGTAAAGATTATAGTGGAAAATGCTTACTGTAGGGTGAGAAACACATTTCAGAGTAGACAGTTGTTAGTTTTTATGAATTAGCAGAATGACGCATGATTTTCTCTACACTCCCTGCCCTATTGGTCTTCTACTGTAACCATTTCTTAGTGACCAGAAAAAGAGGAGAGAGCTGATAGAACAAGGCTATAGGAGAGGTTGGGGGGAGGAAGGAAGAGGGACATGAGGAGGGTGCAATGGGATCACTTGATGTAGCTTCTCCTCTACCCTACCATGTCACCTACTAATAGTGTCCAACAATTATATTCTTATTGGATGGGCCAGGTGGCCAGTTTTACTTTCTGTAATCTCCAAAGGTACAAACTGATCAGATTTACAACTTCTGCTTTTCATCCAAATAGATCTCAGCAGTAAACATTTAATTTCAGATGTCTCCAATATTAGGAGCAGCTCTGAACATAACTTTTTTTTTTTCTGAATTCAGGAGCCATAAGAACTGGCCAGAAGGAGGCCCTCAGACCCAGTTCTTTATAACAGATATTGCAAAATAGTGACCAGCACTTGGAACTTGGCCTGCAGATGTGTTTTGTTTGGCTCATATGGTATGTTTTAAAATTTGGAATCGGTGTCCAGCATCTCAGAATAAGAAAGCTTACATAAAAGTACGAATTTCCAGCCTATTTTGGAAATCAGGTCTGGTTCTCATCCAGGCTCTCATTTGTGTTTGGATTTGTAGGCCAGAGCTGAGTGTGGTTGTCCTGGGAAGGACAGTAGGTCCTGTAGGTTTTGGGACTCTGGTGGGCTAGCTGTACACATTCTAATCTTCCTGAAGTTTTGAATTCTATTGCTGGCTCAATAAGCTTTATTAGTGCTTGATCTGAGAGTCAGTCTAGTAAGGATCTACACTCTTTGGACTCCATTTACTCATTTGTTAAAAGAAGTAGAGTACTTCCATTCTAAAAATTATTCATCTAGCTATGAACACTGCATTTGACACGGGCAGAGATGTCAATGTCATGCTTCATTTGTCAGTCCTTGTTTCTTTCCTCTCTCTTGCCCATCTGTAAGCGCTGAGCTACCGACAGACATTCCCTCCTGGACCAAACCGTAACCAGGCTCTTCTGGGCCCCGTTCTCCATTAGGCCTCCAGCTTGGTTGAACAAACACTGATATGGGTTCTCACAGCTCAAAGCTGCATCTGCAAGATGACCATGCCCCCCTTCAATTGACTCCCCGAAGGATTTCCTATTTGTTGCAGCCAACATCTGAATAGTGCCCATGTATCCTAGTCTCTGTGGGAGGGGAGAGGCTGAAAGTGGATAAATGTCAGTTAGCAAACGCAGTTGGTTTCACATGGACCAACCCCTGCCTATGTTTCCTATTTTTTGTAAGTTTTCACTGATTCTGCAGAGCTCCTGCCCACTCCCATCTCTACTTCCCCAGTCTCCCTTTAAAGGCCCAGTCACCTCTACACATATCAGGGTTGAGGTCAGTTCATGCTGGACTTTTCCTCCTCTTGCAATAGTGTATTCCTGATGAATATCTGTCTTTACCACTTTAACTAGTGTCTGGCTTTGTTTATCTTTGATATTGCTCATTCCCTGCTGGTTCAGAGCCAGAAAATTTATGAGAAGTCCTTAGCTGACTCCCTACTGTAGTGTCCATTTTAATAATATTTCATTGTATTTGGGTTGTAGTATTTGCTACTAAATTCCATTTTTGTACCCGGAGAGAGTGGGCCCTCAGTAAGCATTTGTCGAGTAAATAGATGAATTGGTAGCAAGTTTGGCATTCTGACAGGCTATGGCATTTCAGGGAGTGAGAAGCTGTAGTCCAAAAGTTAGATTTTCTTCCACACACTAAAAAATAAAAACAAAAACCACTACACACACAATCATCTTATGCCAAACACTTAAGGAAGTGTAATGAACAAGCCCAGAGGAGATCACTTCCCATTACATTGAATTGTCAAAATAAATAAGACATTGTAGTTTACCATTAGGGTTCTCCCTTTTAATGCTGCTTAGAGTAAACTCTATTTTAGTAGCCTGTGTTTGGTTCAAATTAAAAATGTAAAATATGTAAGCAACAATGGAAAGACAGCTATGGCAGGGAAGTGATTTGAACTTTTAAATACTATAGCTTGTCCCTATGAAATGAATAAGTGATTTAAAAGGTATGGAAATTAGATAGAAATCTGATCCTATCATGGAATAGTGGTGGATTTTAATGACACTTTCATCCACTCATATCCAGTCCCTCGTGTAAGAGAGAATCAAATATAAAGACATATATATCCACTACCTTGATGCAATGTCCATACTAAATATTTCCATAGTTTCTCGTTTTAAGGTAATAAATTTGTCCCTACACCGCTTTCATATTGTTTCTTATCTCTGCATGCAGAGCAAACCACTTTTGAAGTGTGTGGGTATTTTCATGCATATTTTTGTTTTATTTCATCTTCTTGGGTTCCTAAAATAATGTGTTTTTTAAAATATATTTTTATTGATTTCAGAGATGAAAGCAGAGAGAGAAAGAGAGAGAAAGAGAGAGAGAGAGAGAGAGAGAGAGAGAGATCAATGATGAGAGATAACCATTGATCAATAGCCTCCTGCATGATCCCTACTAGGGATTGAGCCCACAACCTGAGCATATGTCCTTACCAGGAATCAAACCATGACGTCCTGATTCATAGGTCAACACTCAACCATATCCACTTCATGTATAACTTTTGACATTTATCATTATGTTTTTGAGATTTATCCATGTATTACTAGTTTAGTCATCTTATTTGTTTTATGGAATGATTAAGCCACAATTTATGATTTACCTTATTATGACATTAATTTATTTCATTACAAACTATGCTACAGTAAATGCTTTGAATGTATCTCTTTGCTCAGGTGTTCCCGAGTTTCTTGAGAATTATAGCGGCATTGGAATACTAGGGTGTTAGAGTATGTGCCCCTTTAACTATATTAGTTAGTGATGAATTGCTCTGAGAAGCAGTGTACCAATTTACTTTCCCATGGCAGTATTGAAAATTCCTGTTTCTCCACTTTTTCTCTCAAAACTTGTCAGATATTAAAATTTTATCAATATGATGGGTTGTTTTCCTTTATACTAGTCTGATACCAGGTGAGTTGTTGTTTTTTGTTTTTGTATTTATTGATTATTTGGGCTTTCGTTTCTCTCAACTGCCTGTTCATATCCTCTGACCACTTTCTATTGAGTGGTTTAATTTTTTATTTTTAGTATATGACAAACGAAGGGTTCCCTATATTTTGAACTTGAGTATTTATTTGAAAATATTTTTAAGACTTATTTTATCCAGTGTTTTGTGTTTGGGGCAAGAAAAAGACCACTTTTATAGTAGTTGCTCTACCACATTGTGAGGAATCAACTCTGCACTTCAGTTTGAATTTCTTTTCCCAGTTAGGTCATTTATGCATTTCAGGTTTACTTATTATCTCTATCTTTATCGTCATGTGGAAACATTGCCCTGAAAATGAGAATCACTAAGTTTGCACAGGTTTCCCCTGGTTGTTGCATTCTTTTCTCTTCCTCCCTCATCAAATAATTACTGTAAAAATACTGCAATAATCTGTAGATTTGACCCATTATGCATTTGGAGGTTAGTGGAGAACAAAACATTCTGATTTGAGTACAAGAAGGTATATCCATTTTAGGTCTGAAGTGATATGTAGGAAGTATGTAGCATGCTTTGTTCCACAAAGATCTTAACCTAGTTGAAGAAGATAGAATTAAGAAAAAAAATAATTTTATAATAATGTGAGACAAAATGTAACCAAGTGCTACACCATCGAGTAGTAAAGCAGTAAGTAAACAGAGAAAGGGGACAACCCTGTGAGGGTAAGAGGCTGGGGAAGGCTCTTCAGGTGCCCAAGTCAGACTGAAGACACTGAAGGATTTGGAATGACAAAACAGGGGAGCAGCTGTTCTAACAGGGAAGCAGCCTCAGCAAAACCCGGCATGTGCATGGGAAAAAGGGCTCTGTAAAGGGGCCGAAACACACCCCCCCCCCGCCTTTAGCCACAGGAAGTAAACAGTACACGAGGAAACTACTTTTGCACAGAAAATAATTCAGTAACTCTCTGGAGGAGTATAGAAAGAGTACTTTTGCAGATGGATGAATTGGCAGCTCTGTTTTGTTTGGTGAAACAGAAACCAACAGGCAAACATTTTATTTACTGATATTAATCCAGAAACAATTTCAACCATCATTTTTCTGTAGACAGTCTGAGACACAATGAAGTGGATTTGTCCCTTACAAAAGACTTTAGAATGTATAATGACAAATCTATTCCCTTCTGGGATAAAATTTAATACTTGTTTGGGAAACAAAATATGAGAGATATCCAGGCTGCGGAAACAGAAGAAGGAAGGTCACGACAGTACTTATCGGAGCTCTCTGGCTCTCTCGCATCATCCTTTCTCTGAGCTGCTTTTAAGAGTGATCCATCTTTTACCATTCTTGGAAATTAATTTCCTCTCAAATTAAGTTAGTTATGTTTGCATTCTTGAAGAAGTCTTAGTGTTGGTGGGAGGACATGCATTTGCTGTTTTCAGGCATGTGGATCAAAAAAACCAACATGCTTCCCATAAAGGGTTATGTCCATGATTTTCCTGCTGCTACCATTCATTTCTCTGTATTTCATATTGAAGCCAATGGGAGTTCCACATTCTTCCCTGGACTCTGCATAGGTCTCGTCATTCAAGGGCAAAAATTGCTGGCAAGCTATTATACACATGTTTATAATCACTGACATTTGCATTGCTATAACTAAAAGATGCATTCTTCCTAAACATGTATATTGAGGATGGTTAGAAAAATCTGTTTTGAGTTAAGCGCCCTCCCTTTGATATGTGTTCCCAATTGCTAACTGAATGCTGCTTTAATTTTGTTTGTAGGAAGCTGAACTGACACCAAGCAAAAGCAGCCTGTTGTCTGGACTGTGTTCTACACTTGGCTCTCCCAGAAGTTGGTATCACCAACATTCAGAGATCTAGGAAGAAGCCATCGGTCAGAATTAAGAAAGATGCTGCAACTCTACTTTTTTCTATGTGCTTGCAAGTGGACCCAGTTAGTAGGTGGAATGTACTTTTGTATAGGAATTGAAGAAATATTGATTTCAAACATGGGGCACCAGGGGACTTATGGCAGCCATATAGCAATTGTAATGGCCTTTCCTGCTTATGGATGGTCAGCTTTAAGCAAACTTCCATGGGTAGGCTCAGCTTTCCTATCTCTTTTTTAGTATATCCTTCTTTCTCACACATATCTAATTTTTAAAATTAACTTTTGCAATCATATCTCTGGACTATTCTTCGCTCATCTTGTTGACTGCACACTCCTCCTGTCTGAGCCCACACATCCACCACCACCTTTTGGAGACTGCTCTCTTCACCGCTGCCCATCTCACTGGTTCTATGCACAAGACATCTATTAACTCAGTGGTTCTCAACCTTCCTAAGGCCGTGACCTTTGCATACAGTTCCTCATGTGGTGGTGACTCCCAACCATGAAATTTTGCTACTGTTACGCATCGTGATGTAAATATCTGCATTTTCTGATGGTCTTAGGCAACCCCTGTGAAAGGGTCATTCGACCCCCAGGTTGAGAACAGCTGTACTAACTCCTTCTGTATCAGAGCCGAGACACACACATCCCATCAGCCTTTTCTGGAGTTGGTTGTCAAAATCTATTTTCCACTTTCCTCATTCTCCTTCCAATGCTACTCTTACAGCATATCTGGTGGATTGTTCTTTGTTATATTTTAATTTTTTTTAATACAAAAGAATTACATTCTTGTTCATAAAATTTCAAACTACATAATATATGTAGAGGGAAGAAGTCCTGTTTAGTACCCACCTCCTTGTAGCTCCCAGTCCTGGTTTTGTTGAGTGTTGTGGGTTATGCCTTCCATATATTTTTCTAAATAAATAATTTGTTTTTTAAAACAAATGGGATTATATTGTACATGTCATTTTGCATTTTTAGTAGTGAAAATATTAGTGATCTTTTCACTTTAATAAACATGTAGATCTTCTTTCTTTTGAACAGCTATATATTACTCTACAAAATTAATATACCATAATTTTTAAACCATTTTCTTCCATTGACAGATACTTAGCTAATTTTCAACAACTGTGATAACAACAATTATATATTTATCTCTTTTTTTGCATATGTACAGGAACTTATCTTGTGTCAAAAACAAAAATAAAATTGAATTGTTGAGTCAAAGAGTACTAAAGCTTGTTTACAGATTCGGCCAAGCTGCCTTTCTAGGAAGTAGCTGAACCAATATATTCTCCTAACAATGGTAAATGAGATGAATCATCTCCCAACATCCATTTGTGCCAAGATGTTAGATAAAGATATTCATTAAGTTAACTTGCATTTTCTGATTTCATGAACTGTTCAACAGTTGTTGTTGTTGTTTTTTTTTGTGTGTGTGTTTATTGGCCATTTAAATTGTCTCTTTGGTACATTTCTGGTTTATTTATTGCCAATGGTGGTCATTTTTTTATTGCTCTCTGTGAGGAGTGGAGAGATTAACACAGGAATTAAGTTACTTGGCATTGTTTTTCTCTTTGCCCTTTTTAGTGAAGTCTTTAGAATGGAGATATTGTAGTTTTTCCAGCACTGCCATCTAGATCTCCCTATCATCCAAAAACAAAACAAAATAAAATAAAAACGTAGATATTGAGAAAAAAATTAAGACCTCGCTTGGAATAGTTGGTTTTGCTCTGTAATTGGGATAATAAGTCTCCAAAAGAGTTTCTTGGAATCACTTGAGTTTTAATGAGGTCAAAAATAATCAGAACACTGAAACTGACACCCCCACTGTCATAAATAAAAAATGGATAGTTCTAATTATTAGTAAGTAAATAGACTGACCATTCTTTGTCATACAGCTAAGAATCTTCCTACTTCTCATCCAAAAATATTTTTCTTAAGTATATTTTACCTGATCTATTTTGTAGCTACTTTTACTATGCTCAATATTATAATAAATAAATCTACCTTAAGCTCTTAACTGAGATCTATAGTAAAAAAATTTTCTTTAATATTAGTTTATTCTTTGATTCATAGCATAATATTGGAAAGATGACTTATATAGTTAGTCATTCTCTACACAGTCATTTGCAAGGGATAGGGGGAAACCATGGTTTCTTTTTCTCCAATTTGAAAGTGAGTCTCAACTCCAAGGCAAGAGAAAAAAGTAAAGAATGCCCCTGACATCTCTATCCCCATCCATATTGAAATAGAAGAAAGTAGAAATAAAATTTTGATTTTTCTGGTTTTACTTTTAATTATTTAATTAAACAATCCACTTATCATATGTTGATTGAGTATTATGTGTGAGGTACTGTATTTTCTCTGTAAAACCCAATTCTGACTTAAGTGTCAGTCATCATGTCTGGATAGCAAGTTCACTAGAAGGATACTTTGATGCATTCCATAACTTGGAATAGACTCATCAATAATTGGTGGTCACTAAATATTTTGTGTCATTGAGGCCACTGAGGTTCCTAGCATTTTGGCTACCATATCCTCTTGTTGCTTACAGCACTTCTGCTACTACATCAACAAAATCCTGGGTTTAGGCTTACAGATTGGACTATAATCAACCTGTTGGGCTTGGAGTTACTATATCTCTCCAACAGGCCTGAAAGCAGGGGTCAGCATCAACTCAGAACAGTGAATGACAGCTGGAATGAACTCAGACCCTGGGCTCACAGAGGCTGCCATTGCCAACTCTGAGCCAAGCTTCCTTCCTGTTTTGGTTTTTCTTGACTTTCTTGGGTGGGGTTTCTTGCTTCCTATGTTAGGTGTCCTTCAGGATTCTCTTGGCTCTATGATTCAGGCGCTGAGACTTATTTATTAGCCCTTTCTATTTTCTGCCTGTATGTATAAATTAAATATCTTGGTACTTCTCTTTTTGTAGCTTGGCTCATTTGGAAGAAAAAGCTAAGAAATCTAACTGATAGTCTTGGTCTGGTACTAATCTGGGTAACACTGAGCAAATCGTGTTACCATGGACCTTCTGTTTCTGGGGTTCACATTTAAAAGTGATATTGATTTGTTGAATGATTAATGAACCTGAACAATATGCTAGATACCACATGGAACATCTTCATGAAGGGTTTACTCTCCTAAGCATTTGAAACAGCTGCAACAGGATGAGAGCTTAGGATCGGGGTAGGCTGACCTCTGAGAACCATGCCACATATTGTCTACTATAAACTTAGGACACTCTGAGGCCAGCATTATTAGAAATCAAATTTCAGTTCAAGCTCTTGGATATTGAGATGCAGAGAAGGACAATGACTTGCTTACATTTAGATATTTAGTGTCTGATCAAGGATGGGAACCCAGTGTCCACATTGCTTCTTGCCTGTGATTTAAAATCATTTTGGAGTCATGTAGCCCTAACAATGAAAATTATTGCATAATGCAGCCTCTTATTCAACTGCCACATTTTTGTGTGAAGACTTTCATTCATACAGATTTAAAAACAGTTGGAAAATAAACCTTCATCTGAAGAATATCAGCTTTAACCATTATCAACATTTTGCCTTTTTTTGTTTCATCTATTCTCCTTTTCAAATTGCTAAGTATTTTAAAACAAATTCAAGACCATGTAATTTCTCCTACAAATACTTTAGTATGTATTTCTAATAGTTATGAAATATCATTATTACACTTAGTAAAATTAATAATAATTTCTCAAGATTACCCAAAACTCAGCTATATTCAGTTTTTCTCATATTTCTCAAAAATGATTTTTAACATTTTTTCTTTTGAAATTGGAATCAAAATAAGGAAACTTCATTCAATTTGATGGGTAATGTATTGTAAATATTATATTTAATCTTTAACAATCCTCATTATTATTTTTTCTGCTATTTATGAGTTTTAAAAAATCAAGTAATTTTTTCTGTAAAATTTGTAATATCATAGACTCAGCCAACTGCATCCTTGAGTTGTGGTTTAACATACCTCTCTATTCCATATATATATATTTTTGTAAACTAGCAGATATATCTATAGGTTCTATTTAATGCAACTTCGTTTTATTGAGCAAGCATGTCATAGATATGGTATTGTATACTTTCAAAACCATTGCATTAGGTGACAATAACACCTAGTTATTTCACTTCTTGTGATGTTCAAATTGACTGATGAATTTAGATATTGAAAGTCAAATTCATTCATTGTAAAATTTCCCATCAACTTCTTACCTAAGAGTTTTAACAACCTTTGTCTAAAACAATTATTTCATTAATGATCACAAAGTTGTGATTCCCAATTCTGTCATATTTTTGTACATTAATTAATTGGAACTCATATATTAAAGCTCTTTTCTCATCAACTATTTGTCTACTCTAAAATATAATGTATACAAAAAAGGCAAGATAAATGCCTGTATTTTTAATTTTCAGAATAATAAATTAGTAGTCTAGCAATAGTGTCCAATAAGGCATTATCATTTTGGAATTTTAAGAACTCAGGAGTTTTACATATTTGATGTTTTTCTAACAATACATTAATGTTTTTGGTGTTCAAATGATAATGGCAAGCAAAATCTCCTTCAAGTTAGTCGTGTGTTTAGCACAACCAGCTGTAGCTTCCTTTTCTTCTGGCACAAGAAGATGTCTCAGACTCATGTTGTACATATCCTGTCCTAAACCTGAAGTTGGCCAATTTTCCAAGAAGTTCTAATTCATATTAGTGATAAATATTACTTAAAAAACATTATTTGGTCATTGTGGTTGTTCTTGCCTCCAGACTTTTCAATAAACATAAATTATGATGATATCACTCATTTACATCATAGATTATTTTTTTAATTTATAATTTTTGAGTTTATGTTTGTATCTCTCTCTGTTTTATACACTGATAATGTTGGTATCTGTTGATGGCATAGCTCATTCACAATCCTATACAGCACTCACCACAGTGGAGACTGGGAACTCTTTCAGACTTCTAGGGAATTGTGACTCAAGCTTCTCCTATTCTGGTTGCTTACTTCTACATTGCACACAAAATAGGTACTCAATTCTTTGTTGAATTGAAGTCCAAATATGTTCTGAAAGCCACTGATTTTTTTGAGGCCCAGGGAGATAGAGGTCATAAAGTTCAGGAATTCCAATGAATCACCACTGAAAAGACCAAGGCCAAGTTGTTTAAGAATTGTGAATAGGACTAATGGAAAGGAAAATATAGAATCAAAACATAAACCACATCCACACAATAAATGACTTTATGAATGCCAAGAGATAGCCAGCTTCAAAAATCATATCAACTCTGTTAGAGCTACCTTTTTTATGTCTAACAGGGAAGAGAAAGGGAGAGAGAAAGGAGAAGTAGCTTGTTTATGATGGGGCAGTCTTCCTCTACTGGGAGTGAGGGGCTGCTGGCAGGAGAAAAGTGGGTGCAGATTATCTTTGCCTTTGAGACAGCTTCGCTCTCCACTTCTCAAAGTACTGACAGCAAGTTACTTGAACTTGAGCAATTGTGGGGACAGGGGCAGGAAAGTTTTATTCTCTGTGTCCCACAAGTCTCTAATGGTTATCTGACAAGCCACCATGAAGATAAACCTGTGATTGAATGGCACATGTTCCTCATATCCACACATTTTCATAAGCCCATGTTTATTTATTTCTAATAATGGGTTTTCTGCTGTTTATTGAAAAATATAATAATTAAGGAAAAACTTTGGAGAAGACTGGCCATGCATTCTTTGCTTTTGTTCTTTAGAAAGCAATACAGTATTTGATGAAACATTCCTGGTTGCCTGTCAACATTTCCCCTTGGAATTACAATTAATTCAGCTTAGCATAACTCCACAAATATTTATTGCCTATTTATCTGTAGAATAATTATCTACACTAAGAAAAGAGTAAGATGCAAATTGACCATACTTTCGTGATGCCCACCAGCCAATCAGGAGTGAATATGCAAATTAACCCAACAAAGATGGTGGGTTAACTTGCATACACAGGCGCTGAGTGGTCGGGGGGCATTTCACACCATCCCAGCTGCTCTGGGCCTCTGGGCAGTGTGGGAAAGTGAAAAGGTGGCTCTGACTGGAGCAAAAGCGGTGCCAGTAGCCAGGGGAAGGAAGGTCATTTTTTTTTTAATATATTTTATTGATTTTTTTACAGAGAGGAAGGGAGAGGGATAGAGAGTTAGAAACATCAATGAGAGAGAGACATTGATCAGCCACCTCCTGCATGCTCCCCACTGGGGATGTGCCCACAACCAAGATACATGCCCCTAACCAGAATCGAACCTGGGACCTTTCAGTCCGCAGGCTGATGCTCTATCCACTGAGCCAAACCGGCCTCAGCAGAAGGCCCATTCTTGCATGAATCTTCATGCATTGGGCCCCTAGTAATGCCATAAGTGTTCTGTGGTAAGCAACTAGTGAGAATTTTAACCTGTAAATAACCAACATTTGAGAGCATATTTTATGTCACTAGAATCATTTAGATACTTGTGTTGATGAAATGACCTGATAAAGAAATGCACCTTGATATACTTCTATCTTTTGGACAAGCACAGGCATTACTACTTCAGTCCTGACTAACTTTCTGGGGAGCTGCAACATGTCCTGGCAAAGGGCAGCCTGCAAAACATCTGCTTGGATTTCAGCTTTGTCTTTGAAATAATAGCCTGACCATGTTTCCAATGAACACGTCTAGAGTTAGTGCCAATTTCCCTTTGTACTGTGCATCTTTTACTACAAAGACAAAGCGTTAACTTTTTAAAAATGAGAAAACCTCTCTATGAGAACATTTACTAAACCATCTGTACAGAGGAATGGGTATGGCATCTCCAACTAAGATCTCCGTGCAGTTACTAAAAATCAAGTTGCAGATGAAGCTTAAAAAAAAAAAAATTCCCAGCAGAAACCGGTTTGGCTCAGTAGATAGAGCATCCGGATGCTTGGGGACTGAAAGGTCCCAGGTTCGATTCCGGTCAAGGGCATGTACCTTGGTTGCGGGCACATCCCCAAGAGGGGTGTGCAGGAAGCGGCTGATCGATGTCTCTCTCTCATCGATGTTTCTGGCTTTCTATCCCTTTCCCTTCCACTCTGTGAAAAAAAAAATGCCCAAAGCCAGTTGAAATTTCCTTTCATCGGAAGTTGCTTCTCCCATGCCTGGATGTGATGGAATAGCCACCCAGTGGGCGCCTTCTCCATCCTGTATCAGTAACAAGGCCCTCTAGGCTCCTCGTTATAGAACTGTTAAATTGCATATTAGTGTACTGTCTGTTTACATCCGAATTGTGCCATATCAACTTGTGCATAGCAGCCCCCTAAAGTACACCCCTGTTAAGCCTAGAATAATAAGTCGATAAAAAGAGAGAATAAAATCACAGATACTGCTGGAAAATGTTTACAT
Source organism: Lasiurus cinereus (assembly GCA_011751065.1). Lineage (NCBI taxonomy): Eukaryota > Metazoa > Chordata > Mammalia > Chiroptera > Vespertilionidae > Lasiurus > Lasiurus cinereus. Next base: position 2,379,902 of record JAAGEH010000040.1, read on the forward strand.
TAGCTGAAAGAAAAGCCCCATTTCACTTTTATGACAAAAAACCCAGTCCCTTGTAGGCATCGAATTCCTAAAGGCGTCTGATGATAGCTGACGGAGCGTGTCTCAGACACATGCTGTTCTAGGTGGCAAAGGAGGAAGGCAGGGTAATTTTACCTTTCATCAGTGAAGTCAGAGGGAATGAATAAATTACATGGCGGCGGTGCCGTGTAGCTGTGGGAACTACTTTGTGCAACCCCCGACCAGTGTGACAACATTTGTGATGTTTTGCCTCTTGCTGCACGGGTGCCCTAGGGATGAATTTTTGATGGTTTACAATGAGCCCTAGGAGGCAATCAGAAAAGATGGTCAAAATATGATATGACTACTTATAATATAGCTTTAAAAAAAAGTGTGTTAGAAGAAAAGTCTGTTTGGGCTTTTCATGCCACAGGCCTGCCTGGGTTTTCACCCCTCACGGGAAAAGGCCTGCTGCTTGCTCCCACCCCCGCGTGTGCTTCTGCTGCAATCATCCATCCAAGACTGCAACGCGCCCGCAGCTTCCAATCACTGATTTCTTTGTTGCTGCTGCGGTGGGGTGAAGGCATATGATGGCATTTGGAAGAGAATAAACAACTGCTGTAAGAGGCCAAGATGGCAAACTCTGGCGAGTGGGATCGATGAAAAGCAAACATGGGTAATGATCAGTGAAGAAAATAAAGCCTTTATTCTTGGCTGCTGAGAATGATGCCATCCAGCAGGCTGTTCTTTCATTTCGCTGTTCGGCTGAGTCCAAGTACACCTAGCGCGGGAGGCAGAACACCCTGGAAAGACTCTGTGCTTGAAAACAGAAGACAATCTTACGTTACAAACACACCTGGGTGGGAAACATCAGCCTATCCATGTTTTAGGGGCTTTTATTTTCCAGTTTTCCTTTGGTTCCCATACAAGCCCCCCTTCCTCTTTGTTTTCATTGGCCAAAAGACAGGGCCCCGGACAGGAGTTTTTGGAAAAGCCTGGAGAGACCCTGGGGGAAGGAGTGGGGGAGTTCCCACTGTGCTGGCGGCAGCTGGCGGTGCCCATGGCGCTATGCCTGTCGGTTCGATCTCACGCTCTGGCTAATGGGCATCACATCATCCAGGATGCGTTTTCTGGAATTGCCTTAATGGCTGTGGATAATATGTTGAAAGGCCCAACACCTGATCTTCCATTAATAGACCTGGCCATTTTTGCTTTTAAATGTCCCAAAGAGCCAATTATCCTGAAAATCTCCAATTAAGTGTACCGGGTTGAATTAGAGAGGTGGATATTTCAGGAACGTCCCCTTGGTTTCTAAATTGTCCAGCTGAGGTAGGATGTTCACCATGAAAACATCTCCTTTTGGCCTTTTGTACTTGATCCCATTTCTGCTTGGCAATGTCTCTCACCCTCGGCAACCAAAAAAGGAGAGGTCCTGTGTGGCATGCCACCTCCTGAGAGGACATAAGCAACATCTTCCCACTGTCCTTACCACACAGAGAAATGATTCCTTGTTGCTTTCTGTTTGCTGGTACAGTGCCACTGGAATGCAGACCACATGATTTCTGCTCCAGTGAGTCATTAGGGGGCAGGGGGTGTGTGTGGGGGGGCAGGATATGTCCCATTCTTGATCCATACCTACTACTCACTGTGGCCATCTGCAGAAATGGATGCCCTCATAAGGAGCCTGGGAACCTCAGGTTTAGGTACAAAATAAACAAGAAATGTGCAGTAATAATCTTAGTGGTGAAGAGGCTGAGGGAAAGAGACAACCATGGAAACATTTTTAATAAGGGACTTTTCTAGCTTTCAAACCATGTTTAGGAACATCTGCTGACCAGCCAGTGTGTAGGACTTAAGGAAACCAGCTCAGCCTTGCCATTGGCCAGTTTCTGAATTCATCTGATTTAGGAATTGCTCTGGGAGGTAAAAATTTTAAAACATTTCCATAGATCTTTGTACCTCTTTATTTTTCCTTGTATCTGTTGTAGCCACTGGTGGCTCCACTGCTCCACTGGTGGAATATTAGAGGGGCGAGGTGGTGATGAGAATACCGTTAAATATTTGGGTTTTTGTCTATCTGCCCAGAAGAGTAGATATTAATTTACATTTATTTTCTATGAGCAAGGTTGAGCATGTTTTTATATGTGTAAGGGCCATTTGCATTTTTTTTCCCTAAGATTTTTTTAAATTGTTACCTCCTGTCCATTTTTCCTCAATAGATTGCTGGTCTTGTTCTCTACTTCTCAAAGCTCAGTTTAGATGAGCAATATTATGTTTTTAATCTGTGCTCATGATATATGCTGCAATTTTATTTTTCCAGTTTGTCATTTGCCTTGTACTTCGTTATTGCTCATGTGTTTTAATTTTGAAGTATTTAAAATGATCAATATCTTCATTTTGAATTGCAATTAAGAGTTTTGTGCATTTTGAAATAATGAAGTAACTCACTCCTTTTCTCCTCATACTTGTGCAGTTTTATTTCCTAATTTAAATTTCTAACCTACTTGGAATTTTCCTGGCGTCTGTTGTAAGAAATAGACCCTATTTTATTATTTACTATAATACTATTCAGTTATGCCAATAACACTTTATTAAGGAATCATCTCTCTCCCATAGATTTGAGATTTTGCTTTTCCTGCATACTAAATTTCCACATGCAACTATGTCTATTTCTGAGTTTTCTATTTTATTCCCTTAGTCTTCCTGTGTATTCATGAACCAGTATCATGGGCCTGCCTATGGAACTCTGACATCATGCTGTTTTAATAATATAGGCTTTATGCCTGGCTGGCACAGCTTGGTAGTTGAGTGTCAACCTATGAACAAAGAGGTCATGGTTTGATTCCCTGTTAGGGCATGTGTCCAGGTTTTGGGCTTGATTCCCAGTGTGAGGTATATAGGAGGCAGTTGATCAATGATTCTCTCTCATCATTGATGTTTCTATGTCTTGTTCCGTCTCCCTTCCTCTTTGAAATCAATAAAAATATTTAATTATATAGGATTTACTGGTATAATTTGTACTGCAATAATGATTAAAATATTTTATAGAAATTGTTTAGAAATTCTATAGAAATAGTGGCAGAAATTGTTTCCCACTCCACCTGAACCACTGTGCTTCTTTTCCATGGTTTCTGTAGTTATTCTTGCTTGTTTTTCCTTTCAAATGAACTTTATACCTATCTAGTCTAGCTACAGAAAAAATGTCCTGATATTGAGATAAGATTAAACTTGTAAATTGGCCAAAGGAGGATTGATATCTTTGCAACACTGTTTTGCTACCAAAGCATACTGCTTGTCTTTCCATTTTCCAGTAAACTTTGTAATTATGGTTTTCTTCACATAGGTATTATACACTGAGTGGCCAGATTATTATGATCTCTGATTACATAATAATCTGGCCACTCAGTGTATA
>JAAGEH010000040.1:2383710-2440712 GCA_011751065.1 Lasiurus cinereus
AATATATATTAGAGGCCCGGTGCATAAATTCATGCATGGGTGGGCTCTGGCCAGCCTGGCCAGGGGAGGGGACATGGGCGGTTGGCTTTGCCTGTTGGTCAAACTCCTGGTTAAGGGAACAATTTACATATTAGCCTTTTATTACATAGGATATACACTGAGTGGCCAGATTATTATGCATTCAGAGGTCATAATAATCTGGCCACTCAATGTATATTTCTTAATCTTAAATTTATGCCCAATATTTAAAAAATGCAAATAGAGGATTCTTTTCCATTACATATTTTTATTTTTTATATGAAGACTATTTTTTAAAGTATCAACTTAAAACTATTGTGCTAAATTGGAAATTGTGCTATTTACTACCATCTAAATTGTGCTAAATTATCTTACTGTTTTGCAGGGGTTCCCATGAATTTGTTTTTTTAGGGGAATATTTTTTAATTCTTATGCCACAATCTGCTTTTTCTTATTTCATTAGTTTGACCCACATCACCAACACAGTGTTCAATAGTAGCTCCATTGTTGTATAGAAAGCTATATACAAAGAATAAAGTTGATTGGATAACGCTTTATTCTTCATTTCACTTTTTCTCTCCTTCTCATAGAGATGGTAGTGAATAGCACAATTTCCAACGTTGAGCACCAGCAACACAAAGGTCATTTAGAAAACTGGATAATTTATAATTAGAAATTTAGACCCTCAAATGTCTATGCTTCACATGAGAGGTATCATTTGACTGCCAACACTTAAATGTTTCATTTATTTGGCAGCTGCTGAGATAATAGCTCTCTTAACTATTAAGAACTACGTGTTTAAAGAAAATTTTACATTTTCTTTTCATCATTATCACTTATGACATTCTATAGGATTAATATTTAGTTGTTTCCCACCCTCTGAAAGCAGATTTGCTCAGAGAATAGGACTTCACAAGGGATCAACATTATACTCCATATAAATAAACCCACGATCAATTTGTTGAAGTAATTCAAGATATCGAAAACAGCAATTATGGCTGCCATAAGCTTTATCCATTTTAAACACAAAAGAAAATAGTTTATCTTATTATGTTTTTTAAAAATTTACCTTTTAAAACTATTTTATTTTATTGTTTAAAGTATTACAAATAGTAGTACATATGTCTCCTTTTTTCCTCATTGACCCCCCCCCCCCTTGGCTCTCTGCCCCCGCTCCGCCTCACACATGTCCTCACCCTCCCACCCCCAGTTAGGCTTATATGCATGCATATATGTCCTTCGTTTGATCTCTTATCCCACTTCAACCCTCCCCTGCCTTCCCGCTGTAGTTTGACAGTCTATTTGATGCTTCTTTGCCTCTGCATCTATTTTTGTTCATTAGTTTATAATGTTCTTTATATTCCACAAATAAGTGAGATCATGTGGTATTTATCTTTCACTGACTGGCTTATTTCCCTTAGCATAATGTTCTCTAGTTCCATCCATGCTGTTGCAAATGGTAAGAATTCCTCATTTTTTTTTTTTTTTTACAGCAGTGTAGCATCCCATTGTGTAGATGTACCACAGTTTTCTAATCCACTCATCTGCTGATGGGCATTTAGGCTATTTACAAATCTTAGCTATTGTAAATTGTGCTGTTATGTACACAGGGGTTCATATATTCTTTCTGATTGGTATTTTTGTTTTTTTGGGATATATTCCTAGAAGTGGTATTACTAGGGCCTTTTATAGCTCTTAAATGTCTTTTATTCAGTGATCTCCTGCCACTCTTTTTTATTGTTTTTTTTTTTTTAAATTTAGGTAAAATTGGTATTTCCCTTAGGGAAATATAAATTGATACAGCTACAATGGGAAACAATATAAAGATTCCTCAAAAAACTCAGACTAGAATTACCATATGATCCACCTTTTCCATTTCTGGGTATTTACTCAAAGAATATGAAAACACTAATTTGAAAAGATATATGAACTCCTATGTTCATTGAAGCATTATTTACCATAGCCACAATATGAAAATATTCTATGTGTCTATTGATGGATAAATGAATAAAGAAGATGTGGTATATATGGAATACTACTCAGGCACACAAAGGAATGAAATATTACTCCTTGCAACAACATGGATGGAGTGGAGGGAATTATATTAAGTGAAATAAACCAAACAGAGAAAGACATATAATGTATGCTTTTACTCATATGTGGAATCTAGAAAAGCAAAGCAAATGAACAAACAAAACAAAACAAACTCATACGTGGTACATTTACACTATGGAATACTATGCAGCAGTAAAAAAAGAAGAATATCTTACCTTTTGAGACAGCATGGAAGTACCTGGAGAATATTATGCTAAGTGGAATAAGCCAGTTAGAGAAAGACAAGTATCATATGATCTCACTCATATGTGTAATCCAATGAACAAAATAAATGATGAACAAAATAGATCCAGAGACATAGAAGCATGGAACACACTGTCGAATCTCAGAGAAGGTGTGGGTGGGTAGGTGGGAAGAGATCAACCAAAGAACTTGTATGCATATATGCATAACCCATAGACACAGACAATAGTGTGGTGAAGGCCTGGAGTGGGGAATGGGCTAGAAGGGGGTCAATGGAGAAAAAAGGGCCATGTAATACTTCAACAATAAAGATTAAAATAAAACAACTGGAAAATAAACAAACTCATAGATAGAGAGAACAGATTGATAATTATCAGAGGGGATGTGGGGTTTTAATGTGGACAAATGGAAGAGATCAATTGTATGGTGATAGATGCTAACTAGACTTTTGGAGGAGATCACTTTTTAGTGTTTACAGATGTCAGATTACAATGTTGTATGCCTGAAATTTACATAATCTATAATAATAAAAGCATACTATGCTAATTAGACCAGATAGCTAGACAACCTTCCGGACAAAGCCAGGGCTGTGAGGGTCGAGGCAGCCACCGCAGCTGTGAGGGCTGAGCCCTTTGCACAAATTTCGTGCACGTTGGCCTCTTAGTATTATATATAAATCTTACAAAGATGTTTCATTTGAGTCTTTTTTTTTTTTTGCCAGCATAAGAGAAAGAATTAGTAAGACTTGGATGAGAAAATCTTCTCATATCTCTGCCTAAGTCAGAGAGCCATTTTTTTCTAAAGTTTTCCTAATATTTATTTAGGGTCATAAAGTACTAGGTCCAATATTGAGATTTTTATTCCTTTGGATACATATAAGGCATCAAACTGAGGTTGTAACTTGCTCAAAGTTATACAGCTCAAGAGAAGTGGAGATGGGATTAAAATTCAGAGCTGTTGGACTCTAGAATGCTTCCTGGCTGGCCCAAGTATTCTAATATATGGCTCATGTTTGGATATAAACATACACTGACAATGAGTATCTCTGAGCATGGTTTTCTAGGGTATGTAGGTTTCATAGTTGCTGCAAAAATAATTGCCAAGAATCCCCAAATAATCATTGACATTAGCATTATTAAATGTTCAATCAAATTTAAGAAGCCATGTGGCCATGTGGCTTTGTCACATCTGCTAACCCTATTACCCCAACAAATTGGATTTTAATCCTTTGATGAAGACATTCAAATGAGAAAATTGTCCTAATTAAAAAAAATTATATTTTAGTATTCTGCTTTTTGGTGCCCAACTCAGTACCGTGGCTGAAACAGACACAAATAAATGCTTGATTTTTATTTGAACACAGCTACACAGCAAGCTTTGAGAGGCCACCTTATCCAACAGGATTTTCTATTGGCTCTGGGATAGAAATGATCCCTTAGGGTTTAGGCCTTTGTCAGCTTACATTTTTGTTCTCACCTACAAATGGTCATGATAGCAGCAAATGAATAGTCACTGAGCACTCAATATGTGTCACTTTCCTCTGGAATATCATTATATTAGACCTCATTAACTCTTTGAAATATAAAGCACAATTACTATCCCATTATTCAGAAGGGAAAGTGAAGATTTATGTATCACGTCCAAGGTAACTCAGCCAGACAGTTGCAGAGCCTGGGATTAGCTGTTGAATCCTCACTTTCACTCTTATGCTATGTCTCTGGCTTGACCACAATCTGTTTTTGAAAATTTCCAACAGAACAGCAACAACCATGATGTTTTTATGGCTTCTCTTTCTTCTTCCACCTGAATTATTTAGAATAAAGCTTTAGGAAAAAAAACCAGAAGCCTAAAGAATGAGCTGCTGCCATTTATAAAGAATGAACTTCACATACCTGTCATACTCTTTTCCATATTAAAAGCAGGGTTATTTTTAATATTCTTATAAGAACGTTAGATGATTTTAAAAGTGTTATGCATAAAGACAATAAGAATGTTTAAATGAAATCTTTTCTTTTTCATTAGCAAGTATTCACTGATGTGTCAAATCTTGATATAACCTAATTTGTCTTCTTTCAACTTTACTTTTAGTTTTCAGATTCTAATTTTTCAACAGTTGACAGACATCATGTTATTGTCATTAGTTTCTCCCACTCAGCTTTCAAAGGTTCATTGTTCTGAGGAAGAAATCATCATCTCCCTGTCCCCTGCACGGGTTCAGTTTGAGCAAGTGTGGTAGATTATGGATCTTTTATATGTTTCTCAGTACAGGCTGACATTTGAGCAGGGAGTATCCTGAATACTATTCTAGCAAGCTAAGATTCACCTGCTCTTCTGTCCTCTTAGCCTCCTTGTGGTTAAAGGGGAGGGGGCTAAAGGGTAATTTTGCTGAGCCTCGACAAAAGGAAGCTTATGAGGTGACACTTAGCTACTGGGGACACCTGTTCTAGGATATGTAGTCAAGTGAGAACTTTCAAAACAGACTGGCAGAATCCAGCTTTATCAACTCACTTCAATATTGAGCCACTCACATACTTACCTAAAGCTCCAGCAGCTTTCACTTTGGAGCTGGTGATATAACTTTTTCCATAGACTACTGACTCAGTGACATTTAAATGGCAGACAGTCGACCTGTCGACCAGTTGCTATGACGTGCACTGACCATCAGGGGCAGATGCTCTACCTGGTAGGTTAGCTTAATGCTGGGGTCTGGCTGATAGGGACTGATTCTAATTTTTGTTGAAGTGCCCCCAATTGGTGGCCTCTCCAATTTACTGTCTTAAGTTAGGTCCCACCACTGTGGTGGGCAGGCTGCTGGCTGCTCAGGCCTATTTCCTGATAGCTGTGGCCTGAGAAAAATTAGAACTTGGGAGGTGTCATGTTGACATTTTGCAAAAGCTTTTGTTTCTCCATGGCCTAAGCCTGGCACTGATGCCTTGAAGCCCGGTGGTAGCCCTGTTAAAGGATCAACTTTATAGGCAGGGTTACGTGTAGGTATTGTGGGGCCAGATGCTCACACAGCTTGATGGAACTTCTTTAAGTAGAAGTGTACACACATTTCTTAATTTTTCTTATTTTACAAAATGTAGGATCATGTGAACCCACTGCTGCTATCTTGAAAAAGATCCTGATGCTTACGCATTGTAAGCTGCAGTCAAATCCACTTCTTTCTACAGGCAGCTCAATTAACTCTCCTTGCACGTGGATTTTTGGAGCAACTCATCTCAAGTGCTTAACTTTCCTGTCATTGGATTTATTTCCTCTTCCATAACTTTTTAATGGTCATACTTATTTTGATGTGGCCTTCTCCACTTTCTACCCTTTTCACTGTTAGATGATATGTGACTTGATGGATGTTTTGGGGCAGCTCAGTTAGGTTCTTCTGACACAGTCTTGAATGGTGCCTTTTTTCACTATCAAAACCACTTCAATTTTAGTAGATTGATTGCGTGATATTGCATTATTACATTACATTACATTCTGCTCATATGAAATGGCTTTGTTTATGGCCATATTTGTCTTTTTCTGCTAACCTAATTTTGGTTTTCTACTCTCCTCCCCAAAGGTAGTTAGTATCTGAATTAGAACCAATCTGGGCCTAGGATCGAATGCTTTATTATCTGTTGATCCTTCCAGCAACTTTAGCAAAGGATTTACTTACGTATTTGTAAAATCGGCAGTACAGAACTCAAATGCTCATCAACTTAACTGTTATTTCGCCTCAATACACCAAACACTTTCTTCATATCTCTTCCTATGATTATCACATAACATTACTCAAACTAGGAGCTTCCACACACTGAGACAGAATATGTGGTTCCTTTCTTTGGTAAGTGAATTGTCATGGTCTATTTGGCATATACCTTGACAAAATGGTTTGTATAAATATAGTCTCAGTCTAGGCTGCTACATGTGTGATGTGTAAGCAATAAAGAGATCATAAAGGAATAATTGAAAACTGCTAGTGCCCTCTAAGCTTGTTTGCTCTTTGAACAATGGTACATCCTAAATATGATGTGGCTGAGAGCCTCAGACACCCTAGATGTGGGGAAATATGGGTTGTTGGTTGAATACATGATTTTGAACAGCTATATGATCTATAATACTATGTTCAAAATGAGTTATTATTTCATTTTTGTTAATTGTTTTTGCATATTTATTATTATTTAAAAGTGATTCAAAGAAATATCTTGAACTCACATTTTTGTCTGTATTTTGAGCACATTAACTATGGCTGCTTTAATAAGTCAACAAGGATTGCTCTAACTAGCGTCTCACTGGAACTGAGTCAAGAAACTTTTCCAAAATGAACTCATTGAATCACTTTACAAACCTCTTACTCTCAGAGGAAGGGAAGAAGTCTTGGAAAGTGCTCCCCGAACCCCACCCTCGCTTCCCAGAAAAACAGCTCTCTTCTCTCTCTCTGTTCATTATGTACCCACAGATTCAGTGGGACCTTGTTAATGCTAGCATTCTGGGTGAGGGCAAGGCTGTGGCTATCTTAGTTACTGTTTCACTAGAGCTTTTTTGTGTTGCATCCATATATCTCTCAAAGGGTATAACTTAACTCACAGAGTATTGGATTCCATGTAGTAAAACTGTGCTGTGCTGGAGCTCAGTTGGGTAGATAAATACATCAAAATGTAAGAAAACAAATCATAGAACCTTACCAAACCATATGCATTGCAAGAGTAAGAGACTGATAATAATTTTTTAATGAGATATTAGAGTCACTGAAGAGATGAAATCATTCATTAATACTTAATCTGTTTTTAGATATGATAGATTAAAGTTTTACAATTTCCAGCAACATCAGCATTAGTTAAACCATGACATAAATGCAAAGTGTAATTTCCACCACTAGAGTTTTAATAACTAGTACAGTAAAATATGTTTTGGCACAGTGAGAAAACATAAGTTTGGTCCCATGTTAATGTTGGGGAATGAAATTTGAAGTAATGACTGAGTTTCTAAGAAAAAGAAAATTCAATACTGATATTATGCTGATGAGCTAGTTGTTCAAGCATTGTCTCTTGGTAACTCATTTTGGGGAGATATGTGCACTACATGCCTCAGAAGGCTTATTTGGAGATCTTTGTGGTAGCCCAAGAGGGGAGTCATGTTTTGCTTCAGTCAAGCCTGAGTCACAGGCCTGGTACACCAGACTATTTCTTTTGCTCCACTTCAAGGCTGTCCCCCCTGCCTTCCTTCCCACCTACACCTCTCCCTTTCCCACTCCTGAGTCCCTAGCTGGTCTCCCCTCTCTGGTCTCCAGCAGGTGGCCCTGACCTGACAGTTTGCTTCCTGCTTGTCCATCCTTACTGCATTCTATTATTGTTTTGTGGGTGTCATCACCAAGGGTCTTCCATTTTGGTGCTAACCCCTGGCTTTACCCACTTTCTGTGTAGCTTGAATTATATGTTGGTTTTTTGAGCCTCTGTTTTTTCATCTATAAAGTAAGTCCAATGCCTTAAGGTTTTGAGGAGTGAGGTGATAGCTATCTGGCACGCTCTAAGGATGGAGTGTTTACAGTTATTGGTACTATTACAGTTGGAACTCGGTTGGGAGCTCTTCCTATGACAGAGAATTGGCTTTAAGTTTCCTTGTAGGATTCAGTGCAGGGTAGAACATCTGTTGATGCTCAATCTTGACTTGTGATTGGACTCTTTCCTTAGACTTTGGAGATTTTTCTATTAGCAACTTTTCTAGGAGACCCCTGACTTTCCTGAGAGTGAGCTGTGTGGGGTCTGACAGTAGTGAATGTTTACCAAACAGCTTTTTAAAAAGCACTGATTTGAAGAATTTGTGGGTTTTCATGGTGTAAATAGTTTCACCACAGCCAATTTTGAGCTGCCACCATGACATGACCTTGTTTGCAAAAGTCTTGTAAGTTTTGCAGTTGATTGGAGCTACTTGATACATAGCAACTCAATCTCTAAAAGTAGGAATATACTCTGAATGTCAGGATTTATTGGGCCAGGACTGGTGTCCTGTGGACCATTGAACTTTGCTGAGACCTTGAGTGAAATCCAAATTCACATTTAAAATTCGTCCTCTGCATTTTGGGCCATCTTGTTGGGTCTTCCCCATCATGATTCTGTATGTCATCAGGAGAAATGCCAAAATTCACCAGCTTTATAGGCTGGCTATTTCATCAAAGGAGAACAAACTATCAGTAGCAACAGATTCCTTGGGATTGTGGTCTGTTCCTGCAGAAGAATTTTTCTTTCTAAGTCATCAGTCAGCTGTGATGTGAACAAGGGCACTTCCTCAGGAGCCTGTCCTTGGAGTGTTCTCACAGGGCTGTTCAGAGGGTCCCGTGCATTGTATGCAGACTGGTTCCCTTGGCTGCACTGGGAATGATACCTCCCCCTTCCTCCCGGGGGTTTTGAGACTCTGCTGCCCTTTTTGTTTTCACTCATACATATTCCCTCTACTCAGGGGAGAAGTTGATGACCAAATACTATAGCTATAAAATCAGAAATGTCTGAAGTGTCTGAAAGAGTAGTTTCTCCCACTCAGATCTATAGAAAAGGGGGGTGCATGTTTAACTCAATGGCAGATAAATGGCAAAGATTTATTGAATGGTTATCACATATAGAAACTCTACTAAGTGTGATTATATCATTAGGATGCCCCAATGTGCTCAGCACAAACCTGCGGCCGCCAGTTGCCCTGTCTTAGAAGTCTCTTTTGTAAAGTAGCACTTAGTGTGCTCTATTTTACACCCTACTGGGTGCAACTTGGGTAAAGAAGAGACACTGAATATAGGCTACCTTCAAAGAACTTTCTAACTTTTGTGGGAGAACACGTGTGCACAAATGACATTCTTTGGGAAAAAAAGAGTAAGTGTACCCCTCAGCAGTGATGTGCTGACTTTGTTTAAAGTCCAAACATATGGGAAATCATCTATCTAGATGAATGCTGTCTGATCTAAATGAATTGCTTTTGGAAACTGTGTAATTATTTCAGTGTGGCTGCTATTGTCCCAATGGTGTTTCCATTTCCTCTTTAGGAATTAGGAATCCATGATACATTCTTTTGAATATCCAGGGTTTTTTTTGTTTTGTTTTGTTTTGTTTTGCTGATGGATTTAAGGCTAATTCTTTGGTAAACTTATAGGCTTGCTTATACAGAGACTTTGAAGATGTGACGGATATTTTAGGTTGATTAATCCCATTTTCATTCAGCCCCTGTCCCCTTACCTTCTTTTATTACAGAAGCCTGGAAGGTGAAGTCTTCCATCCCTGGCTTTTGTGTGCAGCTTTGGGTGATAGGGGTTGTGGGGAGGGGACATACAATTTGCCTATAATTTGTAGATAGAAGTTCTTGAGAGGGGTTCTATTCTCTAGTGAAAATTAAAAGACTTGAGGGAAGATAGTTTTAGGCTCATTTGTCTTCTTCCAGGCCCATGTGCCCTCCCAGGGTTCCAGTTACAGACATAGATACCTTGAGGACAAAAGCCACATCTTAAGGCAGGTTGGACAGAACCTTAGGATGAGGTGAGATCCTGACAACATCCCAGAATGGCCACCCCAGCCTAAAATTTTGCTTCTCTGGACGTCCTGTTACATGCAAAACATACCTTTGATTGTTGCGCATCTGCTCATCTGGTTATTCACAACTTAAAGAGAAATGAATTCCTAACAGAGCACTGAAGATAATTCCATAAAATGAATTCCAAACATGTCTTAAACCATACCATAATTATCAAATAAGCATTACTTTTTGTCTGTACAAAGTTAGGATGGCTAGCATTTTGATAAATTGAGACAAGGGAGGGAACTGATGCTTACTGAGTCTCCTTTGTGTCAGGTACACTTCACATTTTATTTCCTTTAATGAGGTCAATGAAATAAGAGTTCCTATGGTTCTCACAAACTGAGGTCTCAATGATTTCCAAGCCTGGGATGTGTGTGTGTGTGAGGGGTGGGGAGATGGAGCAGGAGGGGGAGTTAGAGTGGGGAACCAAAGAGCATTTGAGGTGAGGGCAGTATCACAACAATATACATAAGTAGGGAAAACAGTAAGAAACATGGCCTGGCTGGAGTTTAGAATTCATTTAAAAAATATATATATTATTGATTTTTTACAGATAGGAAGGGAGAGGGACAGAAACATAGATGGATCAACTGCTTCCTGCACATCCCTACTGGGTATGTGCCTGCAATCAAGGTACATGTCCTTGACCAGAATCAAACATGGGACCCTTGAGTCTGCAGGCTGATGCTCTATCCACTGAGCCAAATTGGTTAGGGCTGGAATTCATTTTAAGAAGTGCAGAAAGGTACATGTGGGCAGAGAAAAGGAGAGGCAGATGATGGACAGCCATGAATCTTAATCCAGTGACCAGAGCCATTAGTTAGTAGGAAGCAATTGCATGTTCTTTCGCAGGAAGATGATATGCTGTGCTCTTGGAAGAGTTATCTGGCACCAGGTTTCACTATAAATAAAAAAGGAAATAGACTTAATCAAAACCAGGTTTGATTACTTTTTAGGGGACTACTTTTGCCAACACTCTGTTTCTTAAATTGTAAACCTCAAATACCAGGGACAATTACCAGCCTGTTTGATATTCCATTACCTTGCTAGAACATTTAGGCAGGTAAGAGTACCAGGAAAAGTGTCCATGAAATAAATGGAAGAAGAATTTGCATCTAGCCTCAATGAACTTTTAGCAACTTTGCGTTCTTAGTGTTACTATTTCTCCAGATTTGATAAAAGATAGACAAAAACATATTACATCTAGGATAGGAGTAGAACATTGGAAAAAAACATTTCGTAATTTGAAATTTGGTGTGACACAAATAGCAAAAAAATTAAGTTCAGTTGTCTGGGAGGCTGGTTTGGTAATGTTGAATACCTTGTACTTAGGCATAGCTATAACCCTGTTAACAAAGCAGTTAAAAGTTAACTGCTCACTAGGACTTTAATGAAATAGATAATTCGATTTAATGTTTTTGTTTAAGAGGCTTATTAAATTTGGGAATTTACCTTTGTGAGATTTTGTCAGCTTCACTATAGCATGTGTAACAATTTAGCTCTAGATGGAGGATACTGGGACCAAAAGACCCAATTTAGAATTAAAGTTGTAAAGATCCTATATAATAAAGAGCTAATAGGCAAATTGTCCCCTAGACCTGGAGTTCAACCAGGGGCTGGTCAGCTGGCCGGCTAACTGCCCTCAGCCCTTTGCCCCAGCCAGTTCCACCTCTGTACCCCACATGTGCACAAATTTGTGCACTGGGCCTCTAGTGTGAATATAATAAAATTTTTATGCACAGATACCAATGACTCAATCATTCTACCTTCCTTGACCATAATTACTCACATTCATTTTTCTTTTTCTGCAAATATGTTGTCTGTTAAGTCTAGATTGTAGACCCTGGTATTATATAGAAGACATCACCAATAGATGTCTTTTTTTATTATAATGGATAAATGTATTAATTATTAAGATTGCAAGACATAATCCAGGCAGACATTTGTATCAATTTTTTCCCTTTAAGCTAATTAATAGAATATTTTAACTTCAGTTTTTAATATGTTATTTAAGACCTAGACCTATCAGAAGTGTCTATATATTGCTAGAATCTAAGCTACATTAAAGCTCTCTTTAGCCCTAGAACTTCTGACCATTTATTATCTGGGACCACCCAATCTGCTCTGAAGTCTGCTGAGGGAGAGAATTGCATTCTAGGGGCCACTGCTTGGCTAGAGCTCCTCAGTAACCTTGGAGTGAGGCAGCCCTTTGTTCCAGGCCTCTCTTTACTAAACCTAAAGAGACATTAAGTGTCTGGGAGCAAGACATGGAATAGTTTTATTGTGGTGACTCTGTTATGGTGGTAGGGATGCTGAAGCTGTTCGCTGAGCTGTTCCTGCTTTTTGGAGGGCTTTTGTTAATTCCTTCAAATACTGCTATTGTTCTCCCAGCTGACATCCTGTCTTATCAGCTCATGTTGATGCAATAAAATACTGAAGACTGAGGGTGAGGAGGGGGGCGAGAGGCTGGGCAGTCCTAGATTGAAGTGTTAGAAGTTTCTGTTCTTGATGAGGTCTCTCTTTATGGCTTGCAGAAGGTGGCATCTTGCTGTGTGCTCACAGAACCTCTCATTTATTCCCTGGAGGATCCAGTGAGCTTGGTCTCTCTCTCTTTATCTGTCTTCTTTTTTTGTAAAAAACATATTTTATTGATTTTTTTACAGAGAGGAAGGGAGAGGGATAGAGAGTTAGAAACATCAATGAGAGAGAAACATTGATCAACTGCCTCCTGCACATTCCCTACTGGGTATGTGCCCAAAACCAAGGTACATGTCCTTGATCAGAATTGAACCTGGGACCCTTGAGTCTGCAGGCCGACGCTTTATCCACTGAGCCAAACTTGTTAGGTCTCCCTCATTCTCTCTCTCTCCTTATCAGAACACTATCCCATTATTTTTTAAATCCTCAGGATCTCATCTAAACCTAACTATATCTCCAAGGCCCTAACTTTGGGGGTTAAGGCTTCAATGTATAAATTGATCTATACATGCCCCCATTCCCATGTTTCAGCCTGAAAACCTCCCCTCTTTTTATTTACTATCCCTGTTCATTTGATAAAGTAATGGGGAATTTCCTGAAATGACTTGTATTTTTATAATCTTACTTTTTTGTTCATTTATTGATGGAAAAGGACAATTGTAAAGGATTGTGGCCCCAAACCAGCCAAATTTTAGAGACTTTCAAGCCAGTGTTTTTGAGCCATACTGTATTCCTCATGATTCAAGTGACCACATTTCGATTATATAATTTTTATTAAGCTATTTGAAATCTGACTCACAGAAATGGATCATTAGGTAGGTAATATATATGATTACCAACAAAGACCAGATTGATTAGACTATGAAACGGGGTGCTTCAACCAGATTTTGGGAATAGGTGGTAATAACACTCCTGGTGGCATCAGAAGATATTTGCAGTTACAAAACAAAAACCCAAACAACCACAATTCCTGAAATAGTATATTCATGGTGGAAATCTCAAGTTACCTAAAAAATATTTCCAAAGAAATGGTTATCCTAAAAGCTGTAGAATTGAAGCAGGAACATTTTTAATTGATGTGGAGTTAAAAACACTTTGTATTTTTAATGGTAATTTTAGCTTTTAACTTTAGCTCAGAAATTCTGCAAATACCTGAAGGAATTTCAGTGTTGCTCACTACCTCTCCTACACATCCTTGTCAAACTACAGGGGTGCTATTTTTAACCATTTTTGTACTTGTGTTCTTTTCCATGTGAAGATAGAGTTTAGACATGCTGTTCTTAAACTACCTTGTTTGGATAATTCTTCTTTCTGGAGGGGAAGGATGGTAATTTTTGTGTTGAATTTATAGTCTGACTTTGTCTTCTTTCTTTTAGAAAAATTTCAACCAAAGTGCAAACATATTTATAGTACATAAGACCTTCCTGCGGGGAGAGGGGTGGCAGGGGGAGGAGCTGAAAGAGGTGGGGTGGTGGGGTGGTGGAAGATTTGTTTATAGATGCTAGTGATGTGACCTATCCCCAAATAAGTTCCAATTCCGTAGGTCTGACTTCTGTGAGGCTCAGATGAGGTGCTTTGCTTTGTCTTGTATCAACGTTTAATCGTGCCTTTGGAAGGAATAATAACCCACTTACAGAATTCTGGAAATAATATTTATTCCATATAAACCAGGTATTGATTCCACAGTTCATGAGACTTGGTATCATAGTAGACATTTCCACCTCTGCCATTGCCTTCTCAGCAGAGGTGGAGATGCAGGATGGGGTGAGCTGTCTCCCAGAGGCTGGGGAAATTTCCTTTGCCAGGCTGCTGCTGGGAGGGGCTTGTGACTCTCAGGAGAAATGGCTGCTGTGGGATAGGGGAGAGGGTTGACTGAGCACAGGTATCCTGTCTGGCAGCTGCTGTTCCACATTTCTTCCCAAGGCCTCCCATCCCAGACTCTCTCAGGCAACTACAGTCCCCACTGCCCTCCCTCTGCCAAAGCCCAGGGTGTGTGCCTGCAAACAAAAATCCTGTACTCTGGTCCATTAAAAAAAAGTGACTTTGTCTCTGGAAGGCTCTATCCCTCTCTGGTGGATAGAAACCTCTCCACCTTTCACCACTGACCTATCACTGATTTTTCACTAATGATATTATGTGTGTGGCTATTCCTGGCTCTAATGCTCAGGGCTGAAGAGCCCAGCTTGTGGTGCAAGTTTCAAGGAAGGTAATTAGGTTTAGATAAGGTCAGGAGGTTAAGAATAATGGGATTAGCCATCTTTCTAAAAGGAGGAAGAGAGGCCAGGCTAGAGAACTACTGTCTGCCAAGTGGGTTTTGCCTACAGAGAGTGAACATGGTGTGGGCATATGGACATGCAGGGTCTGAATTTGAGCACAGCAGCCCTGCCTTCTTGGTAAAAGGCATGGAAACGTTCTTTTCTGGAGTGACTGCAACCTTTAGTAGAGCTCAAAGCTTTATTGAACGCTTGCCCCCTATGTGCCAGGCCCTGTGGGTACTTAATAGCAAAGGGTCCTGGCTGATCTCACAATTCATCGAAGGGAGAGGACAATCTGCAAGGAAAAAGGGGAAGAACATTGTAGGTTAACTGATTTGGGAAGGTCTCTCTGAGGAGTGGATATAGTTGCAATGCCTGGGAAAGACCCGGCAGTGGGTAGAACCAGAGGGCCAGAGTTCATAAACAAGGGGCAGCAGCCACAAAGATGTTGAGGTCCTTTTAACTCTGGAAATGTACTGATCTGGGTCACTTACTGTTGAGAGTACATATCTCCTAGGTAATTATTTTTCTTTAAGAGGCTTACTGGTGTGAGAAATAATTAGTTTCTGTTCCTGATTTTGACATTAGGAGTGGATAAGGGGCTGATTTTCAAGAATTATATTCTCGACTGAATAAAAAGAGAATTACGCTCTGACTGAATGCCTCAGTTGGTTGAACATTGTCCCATACACCAAAAGATTACAGGTTTGATTCCTGGTCAGGGCACAAATGTAGGCTGCGGATTTGATCCCTGGTCAGGGAATGTATGGGAGGCAACTGATAGATAATTCCCCCTCACATCAGTGTTTCTTTCTTTCTATAAAAATCAATGAGCACACCCTTTGTGGAGGATGAAAAAGTGATTTTTAAAAAAGTGTTATGTTTTCTGTTTTGTTTTGTTGTTTATTCTCATGGAGCTGCTTTTCAGCCAGAAACAAAATATGATTTTAACGTGAAAATCTAATTAATAAGAAAACATATGTGCACACATTGCTTTGTTTTCTTTTGTTCTATCCAAGATCATGAATATAGGCTTATTTTAGAAGTAGGTGTGAAATATAAATTCATATGTCACTGAAAAATCACACGTTTGAAGGGCTATAATCCTTTCCTTGAAGAAACCTATCAAATCAATTTTAAAATAGAGAAACTATTTTTCTTTACTTTGTCGTTTTCAATATGTTCTAAATAATTTTCAAAATAAGGTGGCATTTTATTCTTTGGGTAAAGAGGGTAATACATTGCTTCGTGTTTTGAAGTATGACAATATTATTACTCAGAAACACTCCATTCTTTTCAGAAATAACATAGTTCTTTTTCTTTTTTCTAAACTATTAAAATTGAAATATGGTTACTTTGACAACAACACAGTTAAAAATATTGAAGTTTTAGAGAAACCAAGATGGCAGCATAGGTGAACACCTAAACTGTTGCCTCACACAACAATTTCAAAACTACAGCTAAAAGACAGAACAGACATCATCCAGAACCACAGGAAAGCTGGCTGAGTGGAAATTCTACAAGTAGAAGGAAAGAGAGGGGCTCATGGAGACTCAGAGGAGCTGCAAAAAGCTGAGATATGGAAACACGCGTGTAGAGAGAATAGGCGGCAGAGTGCTTGGCTGGCTTCCTTTAGTGGGAGGGAGACAGAAACTCCCAACTGCACTGAACCCCAGGTCTGACTGCACTGAACCCCGGTTCCAGGTGAGACTCATATGTGGGGAATCTGGACTGTTGTGGAAAGGGAGGAGTGCATGGAAACTTAGGGGAACCGCAAAAAGACAGAGGTCTGGAGGTACAGGAGCACAAGTGCGCACACAGAGGGCTGACTGCTGATTGTGCTGCTGGCTTTCTCTAGCAGGAGGAAGATAGAACCTCCCAACTGCACTGAAATCCACTTCCGACTGCATTGAATCCTAGTTTTGGGCAAAATAACGGGACCCCAGACTCAGACAGGTCCTTGGAGCACATGGAAACTCAGGGGAGCCAGAAAGGCAGAGGCCTGGAGGTGTGCAAGCGTGAGTGCACGCAGAGAGGGCTGCAGCAATTATTGAGAGACACTGAGACCCAGGGACCGCATAGGGCAGGATTGACTGGAAGCCAAAGCTGTCTGCTCAGCCCTGAAAATCTGCCCCATCCAAGTTGAACACAGAGGCATTTGCAATCTTGCAAGTCTTTTATCATAAGGCTGACTCCAGCACAGAAGTTCTCCTGGCATAGACACAGCTGATCCTCACAACCAATTGGCTTGGAGGTCAGTTTCCCCAGTGATACAACAACAATCAAGACTTAACTACAACAAAGCTGTACACACAGTCCACAAAGGGGTGCACCAAAAGAGTCCACCTCAGGTAACTGGGGAGGTGGAGCTACTGGGCCATATAGGTCACCTGGCATACAAAGCTACTCTACCAACTCAGGGAAGCAGCGAAATGTGGAGACAAAGGAACAAATCACAAATGAGAGAAATGGAGGAAAACAAACAACTGGATATAGAGTTGAAAATCACAGTTATAAGGTTTTTCAAGTATTTCCTAGAAAAGATGGATAAATTTAGTGAGACTCAAGAAGAGATGAAAAAGGACAAACTAGAAATTAAACATACACTGACTAAAATGAAAATATTATACAGAGACCTAACAGCAGTCTAGAGGAACACAAGAATCAAGTCAAATATTTGAAATACAAAGAAGCAAAAAACACTCAACTGGAAAAGCAAAAAGAAAAAATAATCCAAAATATGAAGATAGTGTAAGGAGTCTCTGAGACAACTTTAAGCGTACTAATGTCAGAATTATGGGTGTGCCAGAAGAAGAGAGAGAGCAAGATACTGAAAACCTATTTAAAGAAATAATGACTGAAAACTTCCCCCACCTGGTGAAAGAAATAGATTTACAAGTCCAGGAAATGCACATTTCAAACAAAAGGAATTCCAAGAAGACCACACCAAGACACATCATAATTAAAATACCAAGAGCAAAAGACAAAGAGAGAATATTAAAAGCAGCAAGAGAAAAACAGGTAATTACCTACAAAGGAGCACCCATAGGATTGTCAGCTGATTTATCAACAAAACTATGCAGGACAGATGGGAGTGGCAAGAAATATTCAAAGTGATGAATAGCAAGAACCTACAACCAAGATTACTCTACCCAGCAAAGCTATCATTCAGAATTGAAGGGCAGACAAAGAGCTTCACAGATAAGAAAAATCTAAAGGAGTTCATCAACACCAAACCAGTATTATATGAAATGCTGAAAGGTACTCTTTAAGAAGAGGAAGAAGAAGAAAAAGGTAAAGATAAAAATTATGAACAACAAATACATATCTATCAACAAGTGAATCTAAAAATAAAGTGAATTAAAAATCTGATGAACAGAATAAACTTGTAAATATAATAGAATTAGGGGCATAGAAAGGGATTGGACTGACAATTCTCAGGGGGAAAAAGGTGAAGGGGTGCAGGAAGAGACTGGACAAAAATCATATACCTATGGATAAGGACAATGTGGGGAGAGGTAAGGGCAGATTAAAAATTAATAAATTTTTTATTAAATAAAAGATATTGAAGTTTTAGAAAGTATTACCTAATATGTTAAAGGGAAATTTGTATTTAAATTATAACGGTGATTCTATGCTAAACTTATTACAGACTCTTACTATTATTTGTAATAAATGGATATTTATAAATTTGGAAATATGGTGAAATGTTCTTTTCAAAATACTACTGTTAGGGTTTTGGCTGGTGACATGGGCTGTGAAAGAATTCACAACTAAAGAAGAGATGCAGAGAAGTTTATTTTACTTTCCTTGAAGGGAAAGGACCAGTGCATTGCTAATCAATATAAGAACAAGAAATAAACAGTGACCATCTCTTTTAAAAAGTAATGACTGCTGTTGCTACCCTGTTTCCCCGAAAGTAAGACATTCCCCGAAAATAAGACCTACTTCCAGTTTTGCCTCTTGCTGTAATATGAGGCCTCTCCGATAATAAGGCCTCCCCTGAACATAAGGCCTCCCCGGAATATAAGGCCTCTGAAGCTACCGTAAGACGTCTGACTCCTGATTTAAAGAGACCTCGCACTGCCTGAACAACTCCGCTGCGCTGTGGCCAATCAGTGAGCTGGTTTGTGATGACAACTACCATACTACCATACCTTATACAGGTAATACATTTCCTTTTTTTTGTTGTTCAACAATAAATGTGTACCGTATTCTTCTTTATGGAAAAATAAGACATCCCCTAAAAATATATCTTTGGAGTGCATCTTTGGGAGCAAAAATTAATATAACACATTGTCTTATTTTCGGGGAAACAGGGTAGGTGACAAGGAAGAGAGGGGGATTTTGGGGTTGAGCAGACATCAGGGGGGTTGTCTTTGTTAGTTCTTCAGGAGACAGTCCGGGCAGATGCCCTAGGGAGGTGTCCTATCAGTATTTTGCCCAAGCCTGTAAAACATACTTAGAATCAAAGTTCTGAAGAGTTCAAAAGTTGCTTGTTTGAAGGGGAGGAGGGAAAGAAACTTTCTATTAACTTTACCGGAGATATAAAAACAGCAGGGAGTAGTAGTATGTATGCAAGAATGTAACCTGGAGAGTAACTTATCTTGTACAGTATTGCAGTTTGAACAGAAGGATTGTTTGAATCAGAGGAGCTAACAATCTTGGGGTTTAGTTACCAGGTGCTTCTCATAAATTGTGGAAGGCCATAGCAAAGAAAAAGAAAGGCCCCTTTTCCATCCCTACACTCCCATTACTGGCTGTCATACCAAGGACCAAAGAGATGGAGTACACAGATCCACGATTGTGAACTAGGGATGGCAGGTCAGGTAATTCATTGTCAAAATGCTACTCTGTCAGTAGTGGCTTATCTTTTTTGGGCCCAAAGGATCTATTTTCTCAGTGTACCAGCTAAAGGAAATGCGCAAAAAGAAATTTCCTCAGAGTGAGTTTGTTTGACGTTGTTTTTTGCTTAGGGTGACAGATATTAGAACAGCTAAATAAAAGTGTCTGGGACTCGGAATACAGCTGATGCAAAGAGCTGATATATTTTCCCCTTTTATTTTGCTTTCTGGGAGATGTGACTTTCATTTGCATCTCAGTACTGGGAAATTACAGTAATTTCTTTGTGTTTCTGCTTCAAAGCTTGGGCTTATAGAAGCAGGAAGCAGCAGGCAGGAAGGTTAGGGGCAGGAAGGAAGGTATCATGGTACTTAGGATGGTGGCCTGCCAGCACCCATGTCCTGCAGTATGGAGTTACTGGAAATTTCTTCATGACTGTCTCTGGTTCCTTAAGTCTCATTCACTTGGTAACTGATTGCAATAATCTAAAATAATTCTGAAATCCCTTTTGCTGATGTTACCTGTGCCCAAGGCTTTTTTTTCAGCATTTACCTAACTATGCACACGGAATCGTCCTCTCCTCCCCTGTCCACTTCTGGAAGTCACCTTGCTTCCACAGACCCTTTATGTGGGTTATTCTGAGTCACGCCCTCAGTTATCTTTTAGGACATCTACCAAATCTGTATCAATTCCATTTTCTTTCGGGTCCCAGGACAAGGTTTCTTGTTGCCTACAAATTGGTTCCTCTGGGAGCTTTTCAGAGATCAAAATTAACTTGTCCAAAATTTAAGGTCCACCCCCCTTCCCCCAGTTAAAAGTTATCTATCTTTATGGTTACAAATCATGGTGGTTGCCTGCCAGATAAACATTTTTTTTTTTGTAGTTAGCTTTGACTACAACTTCTTAGTACTCAAACCCCTACTGAATCTGTGTGATAAATATCCTAAATCTATTAAATCGCTGAATCTCTGCCTTCCCTTCTGCCTCCAATCCCTCACTTGTGTATCTAATCCTTGCCACCCCCAACACACAGAGCTACCAGATTTTCTTCCCAAAAAGAGAGATGTGCTTCTTTGATCCTGTTGTTAAAAATCTTCCAAAGAGTTCCCATCTTACCCAATTTGTGTATAGGATGAAGTTCAAATTTGACATGCCATAAAGTCCTCCTCTACAGTTGACCTCAATTACCTCTCACCTAAGTCTGATTTAACAAATATTTATTGTGCACCTAATGTGTGTGAGGCACAGAGAAAATAAAGATGGATAAGACACACTCAGGAAGGTAAATGGAGGGTACATGGACAGTTAAGCCAGCGATTCCAAGACAAGGAGTCCTGGGACAAAGACATGCACCGCTTTTTATACTCCAGTTACATTGAACTTCTGTTTCCAAAGCAGGACGAGCTCTATTCATTTTCTCTTCCTGGAGTTTCCTTTCCTCCTTTTCTGAGTGGCAAGTTCCTGTTCAGCTTTTAGGAGCCCAGAACCTCCTGGGTGAAGCCTTCCTTCTCCAGGATTTGCTTCCTTGTTTGTAGGCTCTGAGCTCCTGAGCAACAGGCTGCCATCATCTTGTTCACCTGAGGGCTGGATCGTCTTTTTCTCTCTTTATTTCTTGTCTTCCCCGTGTGCCTGGCACTTGTAGAAGCTCCATGTCTGTTCCGTGAGTCAATGAGCCCCTTCATGAGGCTCAATGTTGCCCTTAGACTTAAGTATCCTGCCTGGAGGGGTAAACACCCCAACTCCCTGGAGATCATTAGCCTTGAGCTGACTGAGGTATCAGGTTACCTTAGAAAGCAAGACTGAAGAAAAGACAATTTTCTCCCTTCTCTCCTCTATTCCTTGATTTTTCCATTCCTACACTACCATTACTGACTGTCATATCAAGGACCAAAGCAATGGAGTATACAGATCCACGATTGTGAACTAGGGATGGCAGGTCAGGTAATTCATTGTCAAAATGCTACTCTTGTCAGTAGTGGCTTATTTTTTCTGGGCCCAAAGGATCTATTTTCTCAGTGTACCAGCTAAAGGAAATGAGCAAAAAGAAATTCCTCAGAGTGAGTTTTGTTTGACGTTGTTTTTTTGCTTAAGGTGACAGATATTAGAACAGCTAAATAAAAGTGTCTGGGTCCTGGAATACAGCTGTGTTTTCGTACAGAGAAGAGAACCTGAAAAAGACTCTAGTATTTAGGGGCTAGAGAAGGTGGCTAGAGGCTTGCCTGAAGAGAAGCGCTGAAAGCAGGGAAGGACCAGATTGAACTGAGTGAAGGCGGTCTCACTCGCCCCCCGGAGAAGCAGAGGCTCATCCATGTGCACGGCTCCTTCACTTTACTGGCGCTGAAGAGCTTTCCTTGGCCTTCTACGCCACAATTTATAACGGCTACCTCGTCTTCTGTACGTGGGTGTCTTGTAACTTAGCGACCTGAGCCTCTATGATTGGGCATTCAGAAGACTGTTTCTTTTGCACTTTTCCAAAAGAACTTCCAAGGGTTGTGAATGTTGGGGGAGTTGGGGACCCTGTGTGTGACGCCCTGTGCAGCACCTCCCTGGGGCCAGTTCCCTCCTTGGAACAAAGATCCCCAGCTGCGCCTGTTGGCTTTTGCAAGAAAAGCTACCTCCTGTATGCTGGCCTGGACATTCTTGGCTTTGTAACACATGTCAGTATTTCAAAAGCCACTCTTTCCCCTTTCTATTTCAGTATGAGATAGGTGGGGGTCCACATTTGTCATCTGACCATGGCACAGGAAAATATGACGAGGCTATGGGTCTATTGCTGAGTTACCCATGTCAAAGGAGGAGTCGCAGGTGGAAAATAAAAAGTCCACCTTAAAAATTCCAGGAATGAACACTGAACTCTCTACCTATAATTAAAATTATACCAGTTAGAATACAATTATAAAAACAAATTGCACATGAATCTTTTGCATCCAATTATGGGATTTAATGCAGCAAATTAAAAAAAAAATTACTGCTCACTTTTATCTGTGTCAAGCATTAACTCCCACAGCTATTTTTAAGGGTCCATTTTTATAGTTACAGAGAAATAATTAAGGCTATTATAATTAACTTTCCCATGACTCAAAAATTCTGGTAATATGAAAACCAGCTGATATGAGACACAGAATAATATATTGTCTTTAAAAAATACTGCCAATTTAAAATAATTTGATAATTAGTGGTAAATGAAAGTGCTTAGGAAGAAAATTTCTGGAACCACCATAGGCAAAGTTAAGTACAACTCAGAAATGTTAAACTTTTGTTTATAGCTTTATTTGAGAGATGTTCATGACTCAAAGAGGCTAATTCATAGTGATGCAGTAGACATAAATTAAAGGAGCAGTACCTACTAGTAGTTCCATAAGATGGACTTTGGGAACCAAATGCAACCTATATGACTATGATACTCATTAAGATAAAAACATAAATGGAATCAGAAATTCTAATAATTGCTGATACCTTAGAGACCTCCTTCCTTACTCTCCTCCAAAGCAGGTATGTTTTTATGGCATTCTTATTATTTGCTTTGCTGATTTTTTTTTTTTTGGTGAAAAAAACAACTGGTGACATACTAAATTTTGAACCAGACTGAGTATATTGCTTTGTTTTTTATCAAAATGGTGTTAAATTTTATTTTTATTTATTTTCTCTCTTTATTAAGGTATTACTATGGTGTTACATTTTTTAAATTTAATATTTTTCAGAGATAATATGCTGAAATCTAGGCTTTGTTTATAGTCAACATTTTTAGTTAAATCAATAGGGAAATAGAATATACTGGTTGTACAAAGAACTTATATGCATATATGCACAACCCATGGACACAGACAATGATGAGGTAAAGGCCTGGGGGAGGAAAGTGGAGGGTTAGAGGGAGTCAATGGGGGAAAAAGTGGGTATCTGCAATACTTTCAACAATAAAGATAAATTTCTAAAAAAGAATAAACTGGTTGCAAACCAGTCTTATCATTTGAGGTGCATATTGTCTCAGGAAGGAGTTGGAGCCCTGTGGGTTGACAAGGAGATGTTATTGAATAGAGTTACCAGGAAGCAAGATTTGAATTCTGTTTCAGCGCTGTTATTCATCGGCTGAGGAACTTCGGGTATCAATTGGCATTGTTTATGCCTCATTTTTTCATCTTTAAAGAACACAGTGATGCTTGTTTTGGTGACTAATGCTTACATTTGGATGGCATTTTATTGTGTGTGTGTGTGTGTGTGTGTGTGTGTGTGTGTGTGTGTGTATTTTAAATGGTGCATGTTGAGCCAAAATTTATGTATTTTTTATAAAGTGGAAATATCAGTCTTATAGTTTTTATAGACATGCAGTTTATTGTTGCAGGGTGAAATATCTGTAAGAGGTCTCTGAGGTGCAAAGCCACAAATGTGGGAGGAGCTGCCTTAGGAGGAAATAGACCCCTCTCTCCCTCACTGTGGGAGGCTGAGGGACTGAGCAGGCAATTGCAGAGGAGTCTCAAAGATCAGGTTGGGCCCTAACCAGCTTGGCTCAGGGGAATAGAGTGTCAGCCTGCAGACTGAAGGGTCCCAGGTTCGATTCTGGCCAAGGGCATGTACCTTGGTTGCTGGCACATTCCCAGTGGTAGGTGTGCAGGAGGCAGCTGATGGATATTTCTCTCATTTATGTTTCTAACTCTCTATCCTTTTCCCTTCCTCTCTGTAAAAAATCAATAAAATGTATTTTAAAAAAATCAGCTTGGTAATTGAATGTATCAACTCATAAGATTGCTAGTAGGTTTTAGGGTGTATGGTAGTGTCTTTGAGCATTGCAAAATGTTGTACAAGTTAAAAAATAATTGTTCAAAAGGACAAAGATTAAAATGTAATATTCTATGAAAAGAGTTCGCTCCCAGAATCTGAAAAAAAGAATGTTTGTAATCCTGGGGAAAAACATTTTGGGAAATATAGCTGCCTTTTTTTTCTATGCATTACTTAACAGAGTTCATTTAAGATTACAAGCACAATCATTTCAATGGTTCCTTTCTTACGTGTCATATACCATTTCATGTGCTCTTCATTCTTATTTGTTCAGCAACTTTCGGACATTGTGGTCATTTAGAGAAAGTGGGCTGGTCTGTGGTCAGACCTTCCTATGATCATCTTTGAAGATATGACCTTAGTCAGGCTATTTTAATTGGACTGTTTCTCAAAAAGTAAATAACAAAAACATGACTTTGCTACTACAATTAAAATAAATCATTCATTATTTATTTAAGATCTAGGGAAAGAAATACAAAATTTGGGAGAAATTTTTTTTTCTTTCAAAACAAGGATATGACAGAGGATGCACGCTACAAGTCACACCTGGAGCTCAGTCTCTTCCCTTTACAGTGACATTTCATACAAAGTTTATTCCTAAGAAGGTGAATGGGAGTCTGAGCTAGAATTTGTGGATCTGTGCTGTAAGAGAACCGCTTATTTGGTTTGGATGACAGAGAAGAGGAGAAAATCAAAGGCAGATACTCTAGCTCTTTTGAAATATCTGCTGCAAAGCCAGCATGTGGGGGCGCACTCCCTCTCTGTGCCAGGCACTGTGCCAGGCACTTTACATGTATCATCTCATTTTGTCCTTATGCTAACATTTATTATTCTCATACTGAAAGAACATTTTCCGTGAAAAGAGAGAATTGACAGTTTGTACTACTTCAGGAAGCAGTAGTAAGAGTGTCGGGTGAAATTACTGAGGGCTATCATTTCACGCCCCATAAAAAACAAGGGGTGGCCTGGATGCACCATCTCTCCCTTAGCTCCGCAGGGCTAGGCTGCGGTGTGGCTGCCCAATCACCGCTCCTTCTTGTGTTCTCTTACTCAAAGCTCTGTCTCCCATCAGTGACCAATGACCCCAGCAAAGAGGAGGACTGGTCAGTCAAAACACTCCATGGCATCTGTCCCTGGCTGGATATCCAATTTAACTCACCATCAGTAGAAAGTTTGAAAAGTATAGTTTTCCCAACAGGGAACTTCCTTGTGACATAAATAATCTGTCTGCAGCAATGTCACCACAGGCTGAATTGTGAGGTAGGATGGAAAGTGGGATTAGACAATGTTTCCCTCCCTTGCCTCCATCTCAATATTTCTTGATTTATATATTAGTGAAAGCAAACAGGCTTAGTTACTTTATAAGTCCTTCTCTGACCTTGTGGAAGAAGCCTCGTTACTTCCTGGGATGTCTTTAGCTTGGCTCAAGCCTGATCATTGTTAAGCCAAAGTGGCTCAGAAATAAGTGGAAACCACAACCAGGAAATATTTTCATACAACTTAACTGAAACACATTAGAAAGGAATAGATCCTGTGTTATACAAACCACACTTCAAACGCACAGTGAGTAGATTGTACTAGTATATGAACCTTCAAGGCTATTTCCCTCCCTTCCCTCGCCCCCCCACCCCCAGTTTTCAGTTAAAGTTACACATAATATTTCATTTTTATAGTGATTTAGATGAAATAATCGGCCATTTATTGAGTACATATTGGGTGACTCCAAAAACCTAAAATGCGGATGTAGACATAAATGAATTTTGCTGTGAGGGCAGCTACAGAGGGCTGGAGAATGTTGACTGTTCAGAACCATCCAAGCTTTGATTCGGGTATCGGGTGAATGGGGCCAATTGCAAGAGCAGACAGTTTTATGAGAAAGGGGAAAGAACTGTGGAATGCAGCTCTGCAGTCCTAAGATGGTGAATTACATACACAGGGCCCATACAGGGCCATGAATTCAGAATCAAGTAGGGATCAAGCAAAACTTTGATCAGAAGGGCAGGGTATTCTGGAATTTGCTCCAACATAATGAGTCCCTTATATGTATTTGGTGCATAGGGAATTTGTTGAATATGTGGAGCATGAGCCCCTGAGAGATTTGCCTTTAGAGGTCTTGATCATAATAATAGGGTGCATGGTTGAGGATTTAGGAATGATAGGAAGCAGAGTAAGCAGGCGAGGGATAGATCTGACTCCTGTACACAGTTGCATAAACATGGCACAATCAATAGCTACAATAGAGGATTGTTGGAAAACTGGACCCCAGGAAAGGTTATGGAAAGAGGTGGAGGCTGGAGGAAGTTTGAAAGCATGATCTGTGGAAGAACATCCCAAGGTGGAGAGGAAATAAAAAGTAAAAATATGTCAGCAATAGGCAAATGAAGCACCAAAAAAGAGCCTAATGTTGCCAGAGCATGCAATGTGTGGAGAAGCTAGAAAAGCATTCGAGACCAGAATGGAGAGGAATTGCATTTTAGGCTGAGGTTCTGAGCAGAATCAGTCCATCTTATCAGAATAGACTTAAAAGGGGGAAAGTTCACTACGTAGTGTTTGTCATGTATTATAGCATAACAGAATAATTGAAAAAGTCCTCTGGAGGATGGGAGAATTGAAGCATTACCAAATGAATGAAAGAGCAAAGGAGAGGAAAAGTTAAACTATTACATTCAAATTCTACAAAATGTGTCAATTTTTTCCTTAAGGGTTATAAAATATAAAACAGGATAACGCTGCAAATAAATGCAAAGCAGGCTGAAAACCTCCCACTATGCTAAACTCTCCAGGACATGAAATGGAACCAAAGTGGCCACAGAGAAATAAATGGCAATGCTATTTTTTTTTCCATGTTAAGTCCTTTTGGGAACAAGGCAGATGTTAATTTTAAAAATGAACAGTTTAAAAATTCTCTAGGTGGGGCATTTACATTGTGATGTATTGTTGTAAAATACTGAAATGACAATTAGGTACCTTACACTCTTTATCAACAGAAATACTTTGCCTTTCCACATGCCTTTCCATTCTGTAAAGCAAAATCCTGTTTCGGTGGGGAACTTGTGTCGCCATTTGGAGGATTTCTTGTCAAAAAAAATCCCATTTTTACTAGAGTTATTCTAGTTGAAAATTGTTCTTAGTCTCATTTTCCCAGTTTCCTCTACAGGGGCAAGGAACAGAAAAAGTAGAGGAAAGGGAGAGCAACATTTTATCCAAATAATGATAATGAAGAGGTGACCATTCAGCAAATCAGATGCCTTTGCTTTAATGAGGACACACGCTAATTTTTTTGGAGGGGAAGGCAGCAGCTTAGAAAATGAGAGTTGGAAAGCCCAAGTTTGGGAGGTGGAGTGCATGGAGGGGCTGGCTGAGGCCAGCTGGGGCCCGTTGCACATTCCTACAGATGCTTTTTTGGGAGTGATTCCTGCCTTAGCACAAACAGAAGCTTCTTGCCTGGGGCAGATGGTTGACTCAGTATTCCGTCTTCTAAGTGGTGTGTGGTTTGCCTAAACATTTTGCTTGGAATCCAGACTCTCTCATCTCTTTATTGCCTTTCTTTTATCCAACTTCTTGCTCACTTTATGACCTCCTCCCTCATTTTGTTTTTGGAATTTGTGCTTTCTAGTTCTCACATTGCTATTTGACTCTTCTTCCCTACTATTCTGCCCTGACTTACACCCTAATGCCTGACACATAATACAGATTTATTAAGGATTTTGGTGAACAAATGGACCAATATCGCTTTGATGTTTTCTCTGACGTACCTAAATATCTGGAGATCCGAGGCTACACCAAACCTCCCCAGTTTGCATCTGTTCTTGCCTGGTGGGCTATGCTGAGTATGTACCTGGCTTGGGCCTGACACTCTTTTTGTCTGTTTGTTTTGATTTTCCTTTTATCTATAGTTTACTACTGGAAACTTTGTAGCTCATTATATTTGACTTTACTGGTGGTCAAGCATTTGTGATTTTTGGTCCTAAGCCTCTCCCTGGAACCTAGGAACAAGGCTAAGCCATTTACACTTACAGCATTTCAACTTTCTCTTTTACAAAACAGCAATGTCCCGGATGCTCTCTAGGATTCTGCAACTTCTAGTTCTAACATCTTGTCATTATAAGACTTTCCCCTAAATCATTTCTGTCTCATCATAGTGTTTGATTATTTACCTTCAATAACATTGAGATAAATAGCCATGCTTCCTTTTTGCTTTGACTATGACTAATGGCTTTATGGCATGTTGTTTTTTTTTTTTTAGAAAGCTTGAAGGAAGAATCATGAGGATAATATTTTGGGTTTTCTCTTATCTACAAGCTGGTTTTCTCATTCTACTTCATCAGTCATTATGATACTAGGAAAGGGGACAGGATAGATGACACTTTGGGGTGGATGACATTATGAAACAGGTTAAGTGTCTCCTTGACACGCTCCTTCCGGCCAGTGCATTGTGGGAAGGGGAAGGAAGACAGCTACCAAGCCAGTGTATAGCATTAATCTCATGCTGAGCCCATACTTTAGAAACAAGGGGTGGGTGGTGTTGGGTGGATGAGAGCACCGGGACCTGGGAGGGCACCAGGGCCACCCTGCAGCCACACTGGAGTGCCAGTTGGGCAGAAGGGGGTCTGGTTTTAATGATCATGTACCTGCTTAGACCTTGAGTGTCCAGAGAGTCTCACATTTCTCACATGCCCAGAGGAGAGACAGATGGCTGATGTTGGAATCACCAGGTAAGCCCTCAGGGGGCTTGCAGTTGAGAGCACTGTGACCCCATCATCAGTGGTGTTGGGGCAAATAAAATGGGACACCCAATGCTTGTCAGACCCGATGCAGGGCTATGTCAGCACTGGGAAGAATGTCAGGACAGACAGAGACAACCCCAGGCTGAGATGTCCAGGAGCAGATGTAAGCAGCATGAGCAAGAACCTGAACTGTGCATTTTCTCTCTACTCCTATGGAGAACAGCAGGGCCCAGACAGCGGTTCCAGACCTGCTGGCCCACAGATCTCAGGCTTGTGTCCCTCATCCTCCCAGGGACATGACAAGCCACGCATCTCCCACCAACCAGGTGCCATTGTGACAGGACAAGCAGGGTAAGGAGCATGCTCCTGAAATGACAGATGAACAAGGAAGGAGGTAGTTGGAAACCTCATGTCACTGCTATCACATGAACTGGCAAGTTTTAAAGGTCTTCCCCCTCCTTACTACAATGAGTAAGGGGGACACTGAGTAAGGACAGGAGAGAGGCAAGGAGGGACAGAAATGTAGCTTTAAAAATTGCCCTGCATTTAGGCATAGCGTAATGTTCTCATAATAAAAAGAATGACTACCATTCTCTTTTCCCCAAGAGGTAAAACAGATTCTGTCTCTATAATGAGGCACTCACTGTTCAGCCGAGCATCCTGTGGCATAGCCAAACATCTCAACAGCAGACTAGTTTCTTAGTCAGATTTCCCCCTGAGCTGGGGACAGCACACCCTGGGGCAGGGAGAGGTTGCTGCTTCTGAGCATCAGCAGCTGGGACAGGAGTGTGTTTGGAGGGGAAAGGGTGGGAGTGTGTGTGTGTGTGTGTGTGTGTGTGTGTGTGTGTGTGATGTGTGTGTGTGTGTGTGTGTGTGTGTGTGAGAGAGAGAGAGAGAGAGAGAGAGAGAGAGAGAGAGAGATTGAGAAACAGAGACTTCTTTCTCTTCTCCACTCCAAACTGACCACATGCAATAGTGCAGAAGACATGGGGATTTTGAGTGGAGACTCATTGTGGTGTTCTTGATTAAGGACAGAAGAGTGTCTCAGCTTGCAACTTGCAAATGTATAACTTGGTTAAAAGGAAGACTTGTGTCATTCCTCTTAGCCATTCCTGCAGAGGTACCAGAGGCTGCCTCCAGCCTGGGAATGTACAAGCCCTTCAGTCATGCTCTAGAACTTGCAAAAGAGAAGGAGTGGTGTTCTGACCTCGGGAACTTAATGTGTTGGTAGATAGGAGGATGACTTCTGAATTGTGCTTTTGAGCTCACAAAATCTTTCCATGTTCTTCATATTCACCCTGCAATGTTGCACCAACAGAAATTGTTATTCTCCTACTAGGATTGAAGAAAAAATGGAGAGTCTTAAAGTCAACTAACTTGCCCATTCATCCCACCTATAAATGGCAAAGATGGAGTTTGACTCAAGCCTGCTAACTCCAAATCTTTTTTTAAAAAAATATATTTTATTGATTTTTCACAGAGAGGAAGGGAGAGGGATAGAAATCAGAAACATCGATGAGAGAGAGACATTGATCAGCCACCTCCTGCACACCCCACACTGGAGATGTGCCCGCAAGCAAGGTACATGCTCCCAACCAGGATCGAACCCTGGACCTTTCAGTCCGCAGGCCGACGCTCTATCCACTGAGCCAAACCGGTCTTGGCAACTCCAAATCTTTTGATTGCATCATGTTGTCCCTTACAACATAAAGTCTGGGCATATGACTCAACAGACCTGGTAGAGTACAGAAACATGGGTTCCTGAGGAAACCCAGGAGACAAGATGTTGATGGAATGGGCTGGGTTGAGGGCTATGTGTGTTGCCAGACCAACTGCAGAGTGTTTTCCAGGCTTATTGGGGCCATTTAAGTGTGCTAAGTACTCCTTCAGTGCTACCCATTGTCTCTGTGTGGAGATCAGAGGTAAACAGGCCTTCAGCTGGTAGATTGGAAGTCATTTCTGAACTTGCTCGGCAGGTAAATCGCCCTCCACAAACTGAGCAGCAGACACATCCTAGTGTCATGCTTTGATGAAATATCTACCCAACTCCATGGCCTTCTCCTGTATCCTCCTGTACCAGGGATTTTCAAGTGGCTGTTTCTCTCCCCTGGAAAATTTCCTCTTCCCTGTCTAGACACATTCTTCAAAGTCTAAACTGAGACGCAACTACTCCCCAGAAGCCTTTGTTGGTGATGCCAAGATATGATAACTTTCCTCCTTTGGGTCCTCTCTATGTTCTATCCTAATTTACCACAAACCTGCCTTTATCATGGTTGCCTTAGAAAAAATGTTTATTTCATTTTACTTTTTTTTTCCTGTCCTACGTGCAAACATTGTGCTTTACATTGTGTTGGATGCCCCAGGCTAGCATCTGGAAGGGGCTCAATGTTGGTTGCTTTGTAAAATGGCCTTTCTGCGATTCAGGGAGAACCTAGCTTACAGCACAATATCTGTATGTGTAGGTGTGTGCCTCTGTATTTGTGTGTGTGTGCTGACTGTGTTTTTGTGTATGTATATAGGTATCTTTGTATGTGTGCTGTATGTGAGTCTTTGTGAGTGTGTGTCTCTGTGTGTATACCTGTGTGTTTCTGTCTGTGTATATGTTTTTGTATGTGTATGAGTCACTTCCTGGTCCAGGTCTCAGAAAGTAGGTTTAGATGGCTAAGGGTTTAGACAAATCTTCTTAGAGCTGTGATCGGCAAACTGCGGCTTGCGAGCCACATGTGCTTTTTGGCCCCTTGAGTGTGACTCTTCCACAAAATACCATGGCTTGGGCGAGTCTATTTTGAAGAAAGTGGTGTTAGAAGAAGTTTAAGTTTTAAAAATTTGGCTCTCAAAAGAAATTTCAATTGTTGTACTATCGTTATTTGGCTCTGCTGACTAATGAGTTTGCCGACCACTGGTCTAGAGTATCTACAGTCTTGTGCCTTTAACATGAACTACGATGGCCTAGAGTGGTTTATATGCTCCTGTCTTCACTGCTAGCCTATGGGTGCAAGGACAGGAACTTGACCCAATTAACTTTCACCCCAGGACCCAGACAAAGCTAGCACAGTAAGTCCCATGTAAACCCTAATCAGAATGGAATGGATACATTTGTAAGAGACATCATTTTTTCCCCTTCTCATCATCCTTCCTTTGCCCATAATAACAAATGGGAAAAAGTAAGTCCCTTTCTTTCGCGAGTTGGAGGAAAGCTCCCTCCTTTCCTAGCCCTGCACTTGCTGCCCCATGCCATCAATTGTGAAACTGGGAGAAGGACCTGGAATGGGGTGGCTCCCATTATCAGGGTGACCTCTTTCTCAGAGCAGCTTGGCCTGGGCCACACATGCTTCTCTTCGCTATGGAGAGACCTATTGTGGCCCAGCTCCATCTGTGACAAGGCAGGGAATGGGGGAATTCAATTCTATGCAGGAGGTAGATGCTCTATTTTGTCCCAGTGCAAATTGCATTTTTGCAGTTCAGTTTCCTTCACTACGAACCTGATATGTTTGTCTCCCTTTATCTGCTTTCGAGTCTTTCTCAGCAGATTCTGAACTCTGAGCAGGAAAAGGAGCAATTATGAATAATCATTCTCAACAGCTCATTAGGGGTAAGGAGGTAGTAGCTTAAAAAGTAGTTTGGTTGGATTCATGGAACAGACTGATGAATCTCAGAGGGAAGTTGGTTGGGGGTGGGAAGAGATTAAGCAAAGTTCTTATATGCATATTTGCATTACTTTTGGACACAAACAATAGGGTAGTGAAGGTCTGGGGGGGGCAGGAACCCGGTAGAGGGAGGCAATGGGGAAAAAAGAGAGGCATCTGTAATACTCTCAATAATAAAGATTTAAAAAGCCTATCTAATAAAAGAGTAATATGCAAATTGACCATCACTCCAACACATAAAGTTGTCTGCCCCATGTGAACACAAGATGTCTGGCTGAGGAGGGCAGTTGTGAGCGATCAGCCCAGCAGGGGAGTTCAGTTGGGGGGACCAGGCCTGCAGGGGAGGGCAATTTGGGTGGGGGACCAAGCCTGCAGGGGAAGATAGTTGGGAGGGACCAAGGCTTGCAGAGGAAGGCAGTTGGGAGGTCTCAGACCTGCAGAGGAGGGCAGTTGGGGGGACCAGACCCACAGGGAGGAAAATTGGGGGCAACCAGGCCTGCAGGGGAGGGCAGTTGGGGGTGACCAGGCTGGCAGGGGAGGGCAGTTGGGGGTGACCAGGCCTGCACTGAAGGACATTTAGGGTTGACCAAGCCTGCAGTGGAGCAGTTAGGTGTAGATCAGGCTGGCAGGGGAGTGGTTAAGGGGTGATCAGGCTGGCAGGGAGAAGTGGTTAGGGGTCAATCAGGCAGGCAGGTAGGCAAGTAGTTGGGAGCCAGCCATCCTGGATTGTGAGAGGGATTTCTGACTGCCCAAACTGGCAGTTGGACATCTCTCGAAGGGTCCCAGATTGAAGAGGTGCAGGTTGGGCTGAAGGACACGCACATACCCCTGTGCATGAATTTCGTGTATTGGGCCTCTAGTAAATAAATAAATATATTTTTAAAAATAACAAATAAATAAAATAAAATACAAAGAAGTGATTCAGTTGAATTGCTGTGATTTCCCTTTCACCACTTCCTTGTATGTGTACCTCTCCCAGGTCTGTCTGAGCTCTCCCATCCCCTTGAGGAAACTTAGGGCTGCCATGGCCTGGCTGGACTGCAGGGGCTGATGCCTCTGGATTTCAGAGGAGGGAAAAAAAAACAACAACAAAAAACAAACAAACACACTCTCCAGAGCATCCCTTTTTGCCTGGGCTAGTCTCCAGTTGCATATTGCAAGGGGTCCTATGTAACCATTTGAAAATCTGGGTGAAGCTATATTAGAAAGAGTATAGTGCGAACCTAGATAGATGCAGGTATCCAGAGTACTGGGAGAAGAGCTCATGTATTAACCATGTCTTTAATTTCAACACTCATGTTTTGACATCATGTGGTCTGGAGATACCACCTCTTCCAAGGTTAGCTAATTTGCAGAGATTAACAAACAACTCCTCTGCAAGTTTTCCTTTCATATCCAATCCAGAGCCCACACTCCCACACACTTCTCTATTAGTCTTTCACTTCACTATTACCCAAGAGCCAGGTAACAGACAAGCAGGGACTCCCTCATGCCCCATTGAAATTATTTAAAACTAGAGACCTGGTGCACAAAATTTGTGCACTGGGGGTGGGGTGGGGTCCAGGCCCTCTTGCAGTCTGGAAGCCCTTGAGAGATGTCTAACTGATGGCTTAGGCCCACTCACTCCCCAGCTGCCACGGAGGCAGGAGAGGCTCCCACCATCATTGCTGTGCTCTCCAGCTGTGAGCCCAGCTTCTGGCTGAGAGGCACTCCCCCTGTGGGAGCACACTGATCACCACAGGGCAGGTCCTGCATTGAGTATCTGCCCCCTGGTGGTCAGTGCACATCATAGTGACTGGTCGTTCTGCTGTTTGGTCAATTTGCACATTAGCTTTTTATTATATAGGAAATAGCCAATCTTAAGCCTACTTACTCTACCTCCCCTATTTTCTTTTCCCCCCTGTGGAAGGAAACACAAGAAAGGCTGTGGCCCACGTTTGTCCTTTGCTACATCTGCCTGCTGACCCTGGGGCTGCCCCATGTGGCCTCCTATGGAAGCACATCCCCTCTTCTTGGGATTGTGAATGCACCAAACTATCATCTCAATGGCAGTCATAGCCTGATCTGTAGGCCTTGCCATATCTAAGCAATAAAACATATTTTAAAACAGATTAGAATTCCGGAATCAGGAAGAAAGCTGAGAATGAAAAGATGACAACCTGGCTACTTCTCTGGAAACCTCACTTTATGCTAAGCACTGCTTTTTAAACATTTCACATGTGTTTGTTCATTCAATCTTCACACAACACCTGCATGAAAATATGCATTTTTCAAGTCAGGAAAATGACCGGGATCAGAGAAGTTAAATGACCTCCTCAAGGTGACACATCCAGGGAGTGGCAGACGAAGCAGGGAAGATGATACACGTTTTCTGAATGGAAAGGAAAATGTTGGAAATGGCTCTGTGCTGGCTTCAAAGCAAAGATTCTTCTGTTTATGAGAAAAACTGGAAACCACTGTAGCATTTTCATGCCGTTGCTACAGATAAGCCATCTGGTTCTTGCACATTAAAGATCTCTGCCCCTGGTTTTTAATAAATGGGAACGAAAACTGATGGATTGGCTGTATTCTCATCAAAAGTCTTTTGCTTATCAACCCAAGACAGGGCTCTGCCGATTTCAGACTCCTGATCTCACACTGCAGGAGATAACTAAAAATATTGAATTACATCCAGTCCTTCCTTGAGCAACAGTCTCTCATTGTCTCGCTGTGCTTCTATTGCTTCAAAACTCTAGGGAGTGAGTTGTGAAAATCTCAAATCCGTTTTACAGTTGAAAGGCAACCGTAATACCTTCCTCCTCTAAGGAAGCCAAGAACTAAATTTCACAAAAAATGAACTCCACAAACTTCAGCTTTGTTTAAATCATGTCAAAACAAGGAGATGAAAATGCAAGTTTAGCCGCTGCCTGCTACCTCCCTGTCTTTTTCATTTTGCTCTAAGAGAACTTTGCAATGGGTGGTGCACTTGCTTTTTGGCCAGATTCCTTGTAACTTAACACCAATTGACTTCAGTCTGATTAATATGTGTGGTGTAGACAGCCAAGTGTTTTCTGAATCCATATGAGCAAATTTCCGTACTTCAAAAGATACCCCCGAACAGGAAGCGTTAGTGTCTCCAAATCCAGTGTGAGTTGATGGTTAAAATCACATGGCAGCTTCTACAAAAGTGACCTTGGCTGACAGCCATTTGACCCAACCTGCTGGAACCAGTTGGCTTTGCCTGTTTCACTGATTAAATACTTCTTGTTTCAGGAAATCCTACTTCAGCTTTTGTTTACTTGGGAATTTCAGAGAAAATCTTTCCTTCCAAAAAACATGTCTGAGGCCTGCAGAGTCTGGACAAGAGGATACTTTGAAATCAATCTTACCATTTTCCTCACCATAGACCACCGTGTCAGGGATGTCCCTCTTCAAGATCTGGTGAATTCAGAGGATGGTGCTTGCAGAGCTCAAGGAATTGATGGTTGCCAATTATGTCCCTGAGGAGGGGCCAACATCCCAGGAAGTTGGGTACCAGATCAACCATTTCTGGAGTTGACAATTAGTAGGTGGAGCTATGCAAGTTTGCCATTTTGATAGTTTAAATATGTCAAGTAGCAGTTTCATATGTTTGGACCTGATTCTACAGTGTTCCCTCCAATTTACTAGTACTGTTTTCTGGATGAGAGGGTGGCCAAACAACCTGGTCTGCCTGGGACTGTCCCAAGTTCAGCCCCAAAAGGCCACATCCAGGGAAACCCTTCTATCTAGGGACAACTCGGTGGTGATTCACTCTCCTGGGATACCAGGTTCCAGGTCCCTAGCTTGATGTCCTGTCTACACTCCCTGCACCATTATGACTTCCCTATAAGGTTAAGCATAATTATGGTCACTAGGTGTCAAACATCGCACTAACTTCATCTCGTCCTCCCAATGCCCCTGAGGCTCAGAAAATTGAAGCGGCTTCCTCAAGCTCTTCTGTGTGGTGGGGGTGGAGCACTCTTCGACTCTGAACCTCAGCATCTGTTCTGTGCCAGCCACTCCTCTGGGCCCTGAGATTCAAGGGGTATGAGACAGACCAGCCTTCCACCACCAGAAACAGAAAAATGCAAAGCAACTCCTGTTTAGTCTCTGGGTGGAATTCCTTTAAACGCAGAGCCTTGAACTTCTATGTCTTCCTGGGTTTGTGAACATGGAAGCAGCTCAGAGGTCCTCTGTTTCTGTGGACTGGGTGTGTGAACAGAGTGAATAGAGTTAGACCCTAGTTATAATGAAACCTCAGGGCTGATTACACTCTCACAGATGGACAGAAATTGTAAGATTGAGGTTCCACTCACCAACTAGATTGCTGGCCAGGCAGGCACTGGCTGAGCCCACTGGCCACAGCCAGGTGAGTCCCACACTGAAATGTTCTGGATGGCCATATGTGTTCATCTTTCCTTAGGGTTCTTCCCCTGTGGATTGCTGTTCTTACAAAGAGCTTTCCTCAAGGGTTACTGGTATTTAATATTTTACTGAAAAAGAAAACTTGTCAGAGTAATAGGACATTTCTTTCGAAGACAGCCCACAACCTCCTAACATTGATTAGCTGTATTCCTCCACAACTGGGTCTGCTGTGGTCCCCAGCCAGTGTGAGAAGTCACAGCACAAAACAGGGAGCATCTCTGGGCAAAGTCCATTTTACTTGACGATTGAAGGAATTTTCTCATATCTAGCAAAAGGTGAAGTGGAAAAGTCTTATAAATGCTTAATATAAAACATGCAGAATTAACCATTTTAAAGTTATTTTAAGGTTTATCCCTGGGCAGAGTTAAACTTTGAGGAGCACAGACTAAATTAATAAATTAATAAGGAACTTGTGCTCGCATGTCCTACACTTTTCTTCTGAACTGGGTTATATCCTAATATTTTCTGTAATTTTTTTCTTTTGTCATGTGAGTCGCCAAAAATGTGGAATCCATTTAATAGAGACAAGCTACTTTTAATCAGAAATTGTAAGGCAGTGTGAGTGATCAAACATATGATTACAATTTTCTGAACTGATTTTGGATACCAGGTTTTGAAAGCATTTTTTAATGTCTATATCATAGTAGAGGTTTGAATTAAACTACTTTATACTCCATAATCATTGCAGTTTTGTCTCTAACATTATGTAAATTGACATTGAATAAAATTCTCCTTAAACAACGAGGATACGAGGTTGATTACAAATGACTAATTATTGTTATAATTAT
The DNA here is from genome assembly GCA_011751065.1 of Lasiurus cinereus. NCBI lineage: Eukaryota > Metazoa > Chordata > Mammalia > Chiroptera > Vespertilionidae > Lasiurus > Lasiurus cinereus. The sequence continues at coordinate 2,421,501 of JAAGEH010000040.1, forward strand.
TATGCCAGAGCATAAAGTATGATCTGCCTTAAAAAGAAAAGCATGATTTGCAATTCAAATTGAATGGCTTAGAGTCATTAAAAAGTAGATGAGCAGAAGATATAAATCACTTATTATTTTTTTTTAAAGGGGGGCCTATCTTTATTCCTATCTTGGCTTCACTTGGTAGAAAGAATTATTTAGGGCTGAGTGTTAGCACTAAGTATAAAGTAGAAGTTGGGCTCAGTTTCAGTTGATGAAGCCATTAGCCTGGCATTTGGAAGCTTCAGTGCCAGAAACTACAGCCATCCCTTGTAAGGACAATGCAATTTCCCTGTCCAAAATAATGAGGAAGTTTCTGTGGTATTGAACAGTCTCTGTGGATGAAGGCAGACTAAGTCAGCAGGTTCCTGCCTGATATTAGGGAAGGTGTTCTTTGAATGGATTTATGCTTTTAAATGTCTTAGATTGTTTTCAGAAGGCGTCCTAGACAAATAGGTTTTGTTTGCTTCTTGTCTCCCTTCTGTGTAAAGATTTTTACACTCTTTGAACTATCTTATGTGCTGTGATTATTGTCTTTGTTAGGAGAAAGGAAGTTCATTGATATTATGTACCCTTACCATTTCCCTCATTGTAAACTGGCATTTTTTTGTGATGTTATGTTCTGTATTGAGCTTGAAGGGACAGTGCTATTATGAAGCATTGTACAATTATCAGGAACCAAGTTAAAGTCAAGCTCACCAAGACAGAATTGTTATTTGAAGTTCAAGCTATGGGCATTTTTTAATTTTTATGGATTTTGCAATTCATAAACAAGCAACATAGCAATACGTATCTTCTCAGTAAGCAATGACAAAGCTTATGAAATACTTCCACAGCTTTGAAGGCTATATTCTTCCCTTCCCACAGAGGAGATGGGTAGAATGTAAAACCTAATTTTGAGTATTAACTAGGAAGGAATCACTAGGCAGTATGTTGGTACAGAGACATGTATTTGGAATAGGAAAATGTGAAGAATTATTTCTACTTCTAAAAGTTACTACTTCCTCCCCCCCAAAAGAGGTCAGAATCATCCAAGATAGTTGTACTTTTGAGTGTCTATTGTTTTGCATGCGTATCCAGGGAATGAGACTAAAATAACAAGTGAAAGAAGTGAGCAATGGAAGTGGGACTGGACCTGTGACATAGCTGCTTCTGTTTCTGCAATATTAACCACAACCCCAGATGGTCAAGAGAAGTGGTTCTGATTCCTTGAATCATTATCAAGAGAAGGGAAAACTGCTTTGCAGTCTGAGAGAATCTCACCTTGAATCTAGGCTCTACCACATACGGATTATATCAACTCGAGAAAGTTACTTAACTTCTTTGAGGCTCAGTTACCTCGTCCACAAAATAGGCTCCAACAATATGTACCTTGAAGATTTTTGGAGGGAGAATCAAACCAGATGAAATTTGTAACACCCACCTGGATTTGGACACATGGTGGGCTCTCAGCATCAGGGATTATTGTTGTACAACTGCAACAATCCCCAAAGTGTGAACTATGACGCTGACCCACAGAAATTCCTACAGAAACACTCTTACCTTTTACAACTTTTTACATTAATCAATCTAACAGTTATTTATAACTGATATTTGACATATGTAATTTAAATGTTCAAAAATATTTAATTTATCTTGCTGTTAAAATAAAAATAACACCCGTGACAGTCATAAAACATAATAGGCAAGGCCCTAGCTGGTTTGGCTCATTGGCCTGTGGACTGAATGGACTGAAGGGTCATAGGTTTGATTCCAATTAAGGGCACATGCTTGGGTTGTGGGCTCGATCCTCAGTAGGGGGCACCCAGGAGGCAGCCAAACAATGAGTCTTTCTCATCATTGATATTTCTGTCTCTTTTTCCCTCTCCCTTCCTCTCTGAAATCAATAAGAATATATAATAATAATCATAATAATAATAATAGGTAAGCACTGTCCTCTGGTTGACTTTGGTTAGTTTTAAGGGGTGTGAGTGTCATATTCAGTAATGTTTGTATTAATCCTTATTAATTCTCCATGTACTGGTCTTGTTCTACTCAGGAGAGAGAAACCACACAGAAATTTGAACATGGAACGTTTAGGGTACAGAATATTAACTGTAACAGGTGTTGGAGTAAAGAGATCTAAGAGCAAGAAGTACAGAGCACTCTACAGATGACAGCCTCCCCTGTTAGGGCTGCGATGCACCCGCAGGCAGGGCTGAGGTGGAGAGTGCATTGGGGAGGGCACAGCCCTGGCTCACAGGGGTGGAACTTGCTGGCAATTGCTTCTCTCAGGTACTGCAGAGAGCTGTTTGTGTGGACATCTTCCAGAGGCACTGAGCCTTAGAGCAGAACTGCCTCGAGAGCACTGCTCAGAGCAGCTGCTGGGTGCTGCTGGTCACCTTGTGGGAGCCGGCCAGAAGCAGGAAGTGAAACACTGCGTAATGATGCTCCAGAGGCCTTACCTACCAGCTGGCAAAGGAAAAACTAAAGTGGCCCAGAACCATTGGCACAGAGCATGCAAAAAGCTTCACTACCAGAGAAGCACCTTCCAGAAACACAGATGGAACACAAACTGTAGGCCTTCCAGACTGAGAGAACCTAATTACACAGCGCAGGGAGCTTACCCCTCTCACTATAGAGCCTGGTCTGCCTGGTTTTCAGGCTTGGTGCATTTGTTTTCTTACGCTGGCCTTCGGTGGTGAAGCTTGAATGGAGGGACACTGAGAAACAACTTCATGAAACTCGCATTACGGCTATAAAAATATTGTCGTCATTCATCACGCCATGTAGGATATTCAAATAAATAGTCTGTGTAGAGCTTTCTGGTGGTGTTTCCCTAAAGAGGTGACACCTGATCCACTGTTAGTGCTTGTGTAACTGAGGAAACTTGGAGGGGATTTAAAAGAAGAAATTGACCAAGGGTGGAGGTTTAGAAAGGAAACAAAGAGACTAATACAAACATCAATAATCTAAGTACACTTCCCTTGGTGGAACATAAATTTTGACATAAACTTTCTTTCTAGCAGCCTTGTGAATTAATTGGTGTTTGATTGATTAATTGTAAACAATGTAGTTATTAGCTACGTTGAATTCAAGCAAGCCAATACTTGGGTTGCTTGTTCAGGACTATGTCTGCACAGGGACCTTTTATGTATGAATTCAGTACAGGAAACTTCAAGAGACTAAAATTTCTAAAATCACTTAGGCTTGTTTTGGTGTCTAATAATAGGTTACTTAGTTAAGAAATTGTTAGGAGGTATCTAAGGCATTATATCTTACTGAACAAATCCTACCTATAATAAAAGACAAGAAATATCATTGAAAGAGAGGGGAAATAAAAAGAAAATGAACTGAAAGATTACCTTTGCGCTTATGTTTGAGCTGTTGAAGTCTGGTGAGGGAGACATAAACGTCTTGCAGGCATCGTGTCCACACTGAGCTTATAGGCGCATTGTTTTATGTTTCTCTAGTTATTTCATGTTTACATTTTTTCTTTCTAGTTGCACATGAGCAGGAACTATGCATTCGTTGCTTAAGACAAAAACACTTTGCCAAATTAGCTGAAGTTACACTTACCATAGAGGTATCAGGGAGAGCTAACTAACAAGAAAGTTTAGTATGGCAACATCTTGTTCTTATCAAAGAATCTCACAGAATAGTTATTAAAATGTATGTTTCAGTAGCTACTTCCTCCTTTACTGTCATGAATAGTTGATAGTGGCAGGGTTTGTCACATTTCCCAATAACAGCTGTGCTTCCTACTTGATCTTTCTGATTATTTTCATCAGTTATTAACTAAATGGATTCCTTTTATAAAAAACGTGCAACATAATCCAAGAAATCTTCCTGGGTTCTCAGTGGCTAGAGGAATTTGTGCTTATTAGGAAGGACACACGAGCAATTGAAACCCAGTGTATGTCAAATAAATATAAATTCCAAATCAGTCAGAATGAGAATCCCCCAAATAGTTCATTATCAAAACCATTCCCAAAACTGTGTTGAGGTTATATCGGGAGATCTTATTTTGACAAGTTATGGTCGACCTCAGCAGGTACACAGTTGGAGCCTGGGATGACTTTTTCTGAAGATAGATTCAAATACTTGTACTTAAATCTAGAGACTAACAAAGAAAATGTCAACTAATTCTGAAAGAGATTATCATTTGAATGTTCTGTTAGAAAAAACAAAGGAGCATTGTTCCTCTCCAAGCAGAAGGCTGAAAAGATAATTAGACACCAGTAGAATACCAACACTCTGTTGGGGAGAAGACATGGAGGCTCCTTAAATTCACAGAAATGAAGATCAGCACAAAGACCTGGATGCTGGGCAGTACTGAGTGGTGAGATGACTACTAATGTCCATGAACAACAGTTTAAATTTCAAACAGTTCCAACTATTTCTTGGGATAATGTAAGGAATCAGAAACTGACACAGTTCATATTCCCTGTTGTATAGAAAATAAGCAATACAGTTCACTTTGCTAAGACATGTGTAAGTCAATATGCACACTTTATTTATTATTTATTTTTTGATTTAATATATCTTTATTGTTCAGATTACAGTGGTACCTCGAGATATGAGTGCCTTAACATATGAGATTTTTGAGATACGAGCCGTCGAGCGAGCGATTTTTGCTTTGAAATACGAGCAACATTTGAGATAGGAGTAATCGCTCGGATCGGCTGGCTGTACAGGACCCACCAGTTTATCGCAACTCTAGCATCTCATAGTTTCCCACGCCTCAAGGTTATGGAACGAATTAAACTCGTATCTTGAGGTACCACTGTATCACAGTTGTTCCTTCCCCTCCCCCATAGCTCCCCTCCATCCAGCTCCCTCCCCTCCCTCTGCCCTTACCTCCCCTAGCATTGTCCTCATCCATAGTGTATTTTTGTCCAGTCTCTCCCTGCACCCCCCTCACCCCTATCCCCATGAGAATTGTCAGTCCACTCCCTTTCTATGCCCCTGATTCTATTATATTCACCAGTTTATTCTGTTCATCAGATTTTTAATTCACTTGACTTTTAGATTCACTTGTTGATAGATATGTATTGGTTGTTCATAATTTTTATCTTTACCTTTTTCTTCTATGCACACTTTAAAAAGCCAAATTCAAGAACACAATTTAGCACAAATTAGGTGTTAGTTGTTGTTGCTGCTATTGTTAACATCCACCTTTTTCTTTTCCAGGGGACAGGCCTAATTAAGAGACATATAGGAGCTTGAGAGAGTTATTGAAGCCAGATGGGAGGATGGGGGTTTGTGTGTGGGTCAAAGGGAAAACTCATTCTTCTATGAACAATTTATTTTCCTCAAGCTGCTGGCCCTCCCAGGGACAGAGCCTGTCAGGGGACCTCAGTTAAGGTACAGAGGCCAGCTCAGGAGTGCGGGCTCCCTGGGATGTCCCAGAGGGTGGAAGGAGAGGGCCTGGTGCAGCCCTCTCACTGGTGGAGGACCTCTGTGGACACATCAGGTAACAGCAACAGACTCTTTTGCAACACAGACTATTTTCTGAGGATACTGGTGTTTAATTTTCATCCTGATTGACTTTTAAAAATTCTTTATGTGGCCATGAGAAAATGGAGGTTTGTTTCTTTTAGATCACTAAACTGCTTTTCTCACTTCTGTTTGAGTAAATTCCTTCTTCCCTTGGTGCTAAGACTCACTGGTCTCTAGGTTAGACTAATTCTTATCTGACCAAAATAAAATAACAAGATATTACGTAAAATATAATAAAAATAAGTAAAAAATTTTCTCATCCTTACCAGAATTTCAATATATGTATCTTGAATATGACAGGCCTGGCCTCAGAATTTTCTTGCTCTGATTATAATAAAAATTGAGTGGCTAAGTTTAGAGCAAAGCAAGAACCAGAGGCAAATCCTCCCATCTCCTTAACTAAAATTCCTCCCTCTTCAAAACATTTGCCACTGTAACACCTTAGCAGATAGGAGTCAAAGCTGAGCAGTTGGGAGCATAAACTCTGGAAGTAGGTGGTTTTGAGGTTACTTTCAGCTCTATTCTCTCTAATTCTGTGACTGTTAAAGAGGCCACTTGCTTTCCATAGCCGTAGATGCTTCCTGTGCAAAATGCAGGCCACAATACCTCTCTTGCAGTATCCATGTGTTTAATGAGGTAATGCACTTAAAATGCACGGTGATTCTTGTCCTTTCCCGTTTATTTGACTCATTTTACTTGGCATGTTACTCTCAAATGCTATGTTGTCACAAATGGCAATGTTTCATTTTTTTATGGCTGAGTAGCATGCCATAGTGTATATGTACTGCATCTTTTTTATTCAATCATTGTTCAAAGGACACTTCATATGTGGGATATAAAACAGAAAGCAACAAATGAACAAACAAAACAAATTCATAGATACAGGCAACAGTGTGGTGGTTACCAGAGGGGAAGGGAGCTGGGAGGAGGATGAACAGGGTAAAGGGAGTCAAGTAGATAGAGAAGGTGAGCACACAGTGAAATGTACAGGTGATCGATTATAAAATTGCACACCTGAGATTTATATAATGTTATTAATCACCCCAACAAATTTAATTTAAAAATGCCTGATGAAGTGATAACATTACCCATCATCATTAAGCTGCACTTGTGCATATAAATAGTAAATAGAGTTTGATTTTACACAAGTTGTAACTGAAAAAGTGATGATTATGTACACCCTTGGAAAAGATACATCAGTTGTACAGCTGCTTTTCAGCAGAGTTCATCATCAGAAAGCATCTATTTCTATTTTCTTTCTTATGTTCTGGTTTGATTTCTGGCTGCTTTGGGTCAGTTTCTCTTTATGTGGCTGCTCTGAGTCCCCTGGGGCTTTGTTCCCAGAATCTTGTCTTCATTCTGCCCAACCATGATGATCTGTGCTTCTGCTCAGGGCTTGACATTATTCTAAGGAGATCAAATTCTCCCTTCCATACACAACGGAAGGTATCATTCTAGCATCTCCCAAACCTGGCTTTACTAAATAAAATTTTTTTTGGCTTCTGTAATAATTTAAAGTTATCTCCCTTTTTTCTTTCAAAAATGTAGCTAACAATCACTAAGTAGTGATTCCTATGTGCCAGATACTTACTAAACATGTCAGAAGTACTAACTCATTATAACATCCCTATGAATACATTCTATATTTTATCTCATACTATCTAATAAAAGAATAATATGCAAATTGACCATATCTCCACTACACTCTCCAGCCACACCCACCAGCCACACCCACAAGCCAATCAGAGCAAGTCTGCAAATTAACCCAACCAAGATGGCTATGGCCATAGAGAGAGCAGGAGGGAGGCTTGAGTTGCCCCTGGCAATGGAGGAAGCCAAGCTTTCCACACACCCTGGCCTTCCTAGGCCTCTGCTTAAGGCAACAAAGTTTCAATGGCTGTGGGAGCAGAAGGCTTGGCTCAGCTACAGGCTTCAAAATTTCAATTGTAGAAGATAACTAAATCCCAGATACCAGGGCCTCTGCTTGAGTCGATAGGGGTGTGTGGCCAGCCTGCAAACCACCACAGATCTCAAGGGAACACCCACCGTGATCCAGAACACTCTTTAGGGAAAACCAGCTGGCCCCCACCCATGCACCATCCTATCTAATTAAAGAGTAATATGCAGATTGACCAACACACAAGATGACTGCCCCCATGTGGTCAAAAGATCCTGCCCTCATATGGACACAAGATGGCCAACAGGGGAGGGCAGTTGGTAGGGACCAGGCCTGCAAGGGAGGGCAGTGGGGGGTGACCATGCCAGCAAAGGAGAGAAGTTGAGGGTGACTGGGCCTGCAGGGGAAGGCAGTTAGGGGTGACCAGGCCCACAGGGGAGGGCAGTTGGGGAAAATCAGGCTGGCAGAGGAGCAGTTAGTCATCAATCAGGCTGGCAGGGGAGTGATTAGGGGGTGATCAGGCTGGCAGGCAGAAGCAGTTAGGGGCAATCAGGAAGGCAGGCAGGTGAGCAGTTGGGAGCTAGCAGTCCTGGATTGTGAGAGGATGTCCGACTGCCAGTTTAGGCCCGATCAACGGGCAGTCGGACATCCCTCAAGGGTTCCCAGATTGGAGAGGGAGCAGGTTGGGATGATGGACCCTGCCCCTGCCCCCCTCCCCATGCACAAATTTCATGCACTGGGCCTCTAGTTTTGTATAAAACAGAAACCCAGGAAACAAGACTAAATGACTTACCAAAAGCTAGGCAGCTAGTGACTGGAGGAAGCTGGATTCCAAGGCAGGGATTCTGACTCCAGCCCCTGTGCTTTTAACCACTCACCTTTTAATACCTCTGGGCCACCCTCATGAAAACATCTTTACATTTGATGCTGCCAATAAAGGCATTCTAGGCTTAATGAGATGAAAACTGAAGGCTTTAAGAATGGAAGTTTTAAGAAGTTCAGCAAGCAGTTGTGATATCATTGTCCACGGTGCTAACAGGAATGTGATTCAGAAGGATGCCATTTTGAACGGTGGTTTCTGTTGTGTTTTGTTTTGTTTGTAGCACAGAGGAAATGAGAGAGTTTTGAGATCCAAAAAGGAGGGGAAGCCAGGAATTAGAGCAAGAAACAGGAGCTGTCAGAGCTGAAGCTGCAGAGCATAAGAGGGAAAGTTGGTTTGGCTTATGGGATCAGTGCATGTTTTGACATCATTGCCCAGAACAAAGCACAGTGAACATCATTTGAGATGAGAACAAGGAGGGCGATGCAGGAGTGGGCATTAAATAAGATGGTATTGGGGAACGAAGGGCATTTGAGCCCACGTCTTCTTGTCTGTGATTTGCTACCTAATTTATCGTAGGATTTTCACCTTTCTAAATTTGGTGGTGGTGGTGCCTCAGAGGTATACTTTTGGAAGCAGTTAAAACACACTAAAAATGAAATGTCGCCATCAGAGTTATGAATGATCCTGATGAAGATGACAGCTGGGAAGCATCTACAGCCTGAAGCAGCCACTCTGTAAATGTAGAGTTTATCACAGAGCCCAGGAATAAAATGGACATGCGCTAATAATAGCAGAAAGCCACCTAAACAAGGTGAAGTATCACAGAGTGAAACAATTCTTAATAGTAGTGTTAGGAACATAACGCCCAAACCAACTGGAAGGTAACATATGTTTCTGACAGCTGCACTTAATACCTGTGGGACTTTGAGTAAGTTAATTATGCTTTCTGTGCATCCATTCTCTCATGAAAAAAGTGCAGAAAATACAGAAATGACACTTGTTAAGTGTCTGGTCTCCTACACTTAGCACTGGGTAAAACTGAATGACTGATGGGAACTAAAAAAATATTAGTTCTCCACTGGGAAAATGTTACAGATTTCGAAAGGCCCTACTTATATTGAGAGTTTGTAAAAACTCAGGAGAACATGGCATATATTTTCACTTTCCAGAATTGATGATCATTACAAATTTATTAGAGTTGCTTTGTTTTCTGAATAAATCATAAATAATTATGCCTTTCCACCTAATGTTTGGATTAAGAAAATGTACAAGGAGTATGGAGTTTCATTTTTTGGGGCAAGTAGCATAGGCTGAAAGATGAGATAGGGAGAACATCTCTGCCCTATTTTCATTTGGCTTCCATTGCTTTTTGGCAAGTAGAAAGATATTTCAGAATGGCACAAATATGAAAGAATATGAAGCTCCTTGTCCAGCAGCATTTTGTCTGAGGGCAGAAACAAGCAAGGATGCCCTTGGGTATCACTGACTATGTGATATTAGAGGAAGAATGGAGAAGATGGATGCTCCAAGGAAGTGAAGGAGGACAGTCGGGCTGCTGTTTCAAAAGGAAGCCTCTGTGAACTAATGATTAGAGACTCTACTCCAGGCACCACTATATGTCAATTTTCAAATGAAATATTTGGAAGAGCCTGGAAGAGTCCAGTACACAATTACTCAGGAAAAATCTATTCAGAATAAACTTTTTTGGGGGATATAATTGTGGTCAGAGAAATGGTGGAGCTGAGGTGAAGCAAACACTTGAAAAGTCCCCTTTGATATCTTGGTGGATAAAATGCCACAGTGATGGGGTAATGACATAGATAGGCTGAGAAGTAGGCAATTGAAAAATATTTTTATGAAATGCTAAATGATGGTTGATGACAGCATACACTTCCTCAGTAGCAGTGAACTGGTCATATTTAATAACGAAATAGGTTTGCAGAGATGACATAAAGAGTAGTCATGGGCTTTCAAAATTAACATTCAAACACTTCTCTATAATTCTATGCTTTCTTTTTGAGGAATTGTTCATTTAATCTAACAGAAGTCATTTAATAAATGTTAAAGGTCACTAAATGAAAGGAAATAGTATGTCTCTAATATTCAGTAATGAAGTCTTTATTGTAACTATAACTCCCTTAGAATTATGTTAAAAGTGAGAAACTCCTTCAGCCTTTTATTAAAGCTTTAATTATTCAAGGCTAATATTTTGTCAACCTTTTATACTTTGATCTCATTCTACTCTACTGTATCTCTCTGGTCAATGAATTAAATTGCCATAGTGCATTATGGGCATTTTGGAGAAATAAGTACAGTGGTACCTCGAGATACGAGTGCCCTAACATACGAGATTTTGAGATACGAGCCGTCGAGCGAGCCATTTTTGCTTTGAAATACGAGCAACATTTGAGATAGGAGTCATCACGCGGATTAGCCGGCTGCACACGACCCACCAGTTTACCGCGACTCGAGCATCTCATAGTTTCCCACGCCTCAAGGTTACGGAGCGAATTAAACTCGTATCTCGAGGTACCACTGTATAACCTTTTTGGTTGGTTATGGTCCTTCATTCATTTAGCAAACAGTAAAGTCTCCTTTTGGTTGGGTAGTATGAGGCCTCTGGTATTGAATTGCAATTGGTTTAAAGTAACCCCATCTCTTTTGACAATGATTGGCTCCTGGGTGTGCATGGGGCCCAGTTCTAGCCAATGAGCTCAATGGGAATTCAGGGAAAGATTTCTCTTCTTGATAGAAGAGATTGTGGGTAGAGGGATAGCTTCTTTTGGCTTCTTCTTCCCTTTGGACACTGCTGTGTGAGCACTTGATGTCTTTAAGGTAATAAGTTCAAGAACAGAAGCCCACATGTTGAGGAACATGGAGTGACAGGACTAGGAGTGCTGAGTGCTTGATGGTCAGTGTGCCTGCCTGCCCCTGAATTGCTATTAAAGGATGATGCTTTAAACCACTGTTGTGTGCATTTGTCATTACTTCCTCCTGAACAAATCCTAACAGAAGCAGAAGTCTTACTAATTTTTGTTAGACCCCAGAATAATTTATTCTGGCTATTCTGGTACAAGGTAAAAAAATCTGTAGATTCTGAAATAGTATATCAGCTTCCTCCAGAAGTTAATAAAGCCTGTGATGTCCAACTGAGAAAGAAATTCTTGTTTGGCCAATTGAGAAATTGTTTTGTTTATTGTGTTTTCTTGCACACAATTTGTAAATAAATTAATTTGAAAACTCCCTGTTGAATGAATGATTTGAAGATAATATTTAAGCATAAAATAGACATGTGTGTTGCAAGAGTGAAATAAAAAATAAATGGGATCTGACATCTTTTTTTGGTCATCTATCATTTTTATTCTCTAAGCCAGTTGATTTATTAAGGCTTTTTGTCTGTAAGTTTATTGTATTGCAGTTTTCACCAGGAAAAAAAAAACTAATTTGAAGGTTCTTGTGGCTGAAGGCACTTTCTGATAGCAGAAAATCAAATAGAACATTGACTTTCATTTAAGATTGTCAGTTTGATTAATAGAATGAAGTTGACTTAAAACAGACAGGGACAGATAAAAATGATCTATTTTTAACAGGTGGAAGGCATGTGGAATAATGGTTAAATAAAGTACATTTATTTACTATGTTCAGAAAAAATACATTTCATTACTTTTGAACACACAGAATTAAAATCAGCTAAGATCTAATTTTACAAAGCAAATTCTCTTTAAATAATGTTGTTTTCATAAGTTTTGAAATCATATACATAATTCTTCCTTGTTCCTTTGGTAGAAATTTTAATTCTTTGAAAATTATTTTTACCTAAATTGTTATTGAAAAAGAAACTGCCTTTTAAAACAATTTTATTTTTAAATTTGTTATAAAATCCTAACTTACAGATTTTACAGATTGTGTAAAAAGTTAATCTTATGGTTAGTAATTTTTCTTTAATCTAGTGCTTATGCAGGCTCTGAGAATCATTTACACAATATTGTTTATTCACCACATGTTCATGGTCTCTCTACTTTGTGCCCTATAGTAGAGGAGAAAGACATACATCAAATAATCAAACATTGATGTACAATTAGAATTATGAGACTCTATTAGAGGTGCTTTTGAAGAAACAGTTTGTGGATTCTGATCTGGTTTAAAGATCAGTAAAATATGAACTGAAATCTAAAAGAAAAACAAAATATTTTATAGGTACCAGTATTACTTTTCTCCAGTAGTTTTCCTCTTGGATGACTCACTGTTGCTAGAGAACTGGTTTGAGCCCTAGATGGGGGGAGGAGGAAAATGAGCAAAATTACAGGGAGGCTTAAAGATAGTTATCTAAAATATTCTAGGAAGGGAGGGTCCCCCAGCATCCCCAGAAGAATCCAGAAGAGAAGGAAAAACTCAAATGGCTGGGCCTGGGAAGGAATGTAAATAGCTCATTTCTGTAGTTTTGCATCCAAGAAAACAAAAATCAAGCTATTAATCTTACGTGGGAGCATTTTCATTCTATTTCTATTTTATGTCATTCAATCATTTAGCAACTTGTAGAGTCTCCAATAACTGTTTCAGCGCATTAATTTGAAGAAGAGTGGACCCAGCACTGTACCTGAAAAAGAGGCAGTACCAGACCTGAAGATGCTTCCTGTCATCTCTAGCATTCACAGCTCTCTTCCTTGTGCCTGCAATAGGGCCAGGCATATAGTGAGTGTGCAATAAATACCTGCTGAAGGAATGAATGTCAGCTAAAAAGTGGAAGTGCCTTCATATGGCTGTACACGTATTAGGAAGGCCATTTCAACGTTGTTTTCTATTTTCTCCTTCATTTAAAGTCCCATCTTCTACATAAAAACACAGAATTTTCCACCATACTGTGAGATTCTGCTAATAAGGACTATGCTTTACTCTTGTTTTTACTGTCAGAGTCTCAGAACATAAAGAGAGACAGAGTAATTACTCAATAAATTTATGCATAAAGACTGAATTTTAATAATGTGTTGGATCAATAATAGTCTGGGCTGTGGGGCCATCTGAATAGGTGTCCTTCCTAATAAGCACCAATTCACTGGACAAGGAAACTTTATCCATATCCCACCCCAGGCCTTCATCACCCTATTGCCTATGTCCATGGGTTATGCATGTATGCACATAACTTCTTTGGTTAATCTCTTCCTGTCCCCTCTCCCACTTCCTTCTGAGATTTCCCAGACTGTTCCATGTTTCCATGCCTCTGATTCTATTATATTTGTCAGTTTATTTTGTTCATTAGATTCCACATATAAGTGCAATCATGTGATATTTGTAAGGCTTTTTACATAAAAAGTCCCTAGGGTTTGAGTGTGTGTGTGTGTGGGGGGGGGAGCATAACATGCTCTTAGCCTCTGCTACCTTAGTATGAATTAAGAACACATTTGAGCTGAAACAACTTGGAGACCATGATGACATATTATTCACTTAACAGATGAGGAACCTGAAACCCAGAGGGCATAAATAATAGTGCTAATGATGCTGGGGAAAAGCATGGAAAGGGAGACTCTGATAAGATGGTGGACATAGACCAGCATTTTGTTTAGGCTTACTTTCTTTACACACATTTATCGTGTGAATTGTGAAATGCCCACTTCCTTCACAGTTCCAGAAGCAAGTTCTTATTTACATCAGACTTTGTAGGGTTCTTTAGAGACCATCAGAATGCTTCCCTCTGTTCCTAAACTCACCAGCGAATAGGAAGCAAATGTTTCATTGTGGAGAAATGAATACATCCCTGAGGATGAGCAATTTACCCCTTCTCCCTGGTGAAAACAGCCCCTTGGAGCTACTGTGGCATCCAGGGCACCAGGGAGCCTGTGTGTTTATTTTGTTTATTGGTTGTATTTGCTAAATTCCGGTCTCTAATGAGCTAATAGAACTTGGATGCACATAAAGTTCATTTATTTCCTTTGATAGACTTACATATTTATAGGAAAACAAACCACTCCAAGCACTGAAAGAACAGTCATGCAGCTGCTTAAAATCTTTTAATTATGATAAAAACAACTCTTAGTTTTAAATCAGGGAAACAGTGTTAAGTGGAAAACCGAAAGTTCATGTCTGACAAACGTATTTTCCTAAACAGATTGAGTTCTATTTTACTAGTGTTTTAAATTTCATTCATAGATTAAAAAAAACAATTCTGACCTAAGTAGTTTCTTTCAGAAACATCCAATTGATAGCATTTGAGTTTTAAATAAAAATGAGAGGCTTTTAAAGTTAAAAATTATTACAAACAAAGGCTAAATTTCTTATTGTAGGACACAAAGAAATATATTTAATCAGACAAGTAAATTTATTTCAATAATATAAATTATAGTTTCAATCCCAAGTTAGTTTACATAAATATTCTTTGTTAGAAAATACCAGTTTAGTTAGATTAAACTGATACAAAGTTTGCACTAAGCCTTTGTTTTGGTTGTTAACTGACTTGAAATTAGGCAAACAAATAAATAAATAAGTAAAAGTTAATTTTCTCATGACTCCAGCAGGATTTGTATGATGTTTCATACAGGCCTTATTAAGTGAATTTAATTATTTTAAGTTCCCAATTTTAGAATAGAAATGTGTTCATCAGATTCCCTGATGCTGCTCAATGCTAACTTGGAAAATATGTCATGAAGGTAGATAATATTTCAAAAGAATAAAACCCTCCCAAATGAGTCTAGAACACAGTACTCTAAGCATGATAGAGAGGTGTTGAGATTCTATAATCTTTGTTGTTCCTTTTTATCCTCCTGTTCTCATTTGTACCTTGGGAGTAAAAGCAACTGCTTTAGGAAAGAAAAATCAGACCATCCTCTAAAAATTATTTGAAGTTACTTTTTCAAATAAAAAGGAAAAGAGAAATGCTCTTTTTTTAAACAGATTTTTTTGATTGACTTTTGAGAAAGAGAGAGAGAAAGAGAGAGAGAAAGAGAGAGAGAGAGAGAGAGAGAGAGAGAGAGAGAGAGAGAGAGAGAAATGTCCCTCACTGGGGATTAAGCCCAAACCTTGGGCATGTGCCCTGACCAGGAATCAAACCAGGAACTCCTTGGTGCACAGGATGATGCCCAACCAACAGAGCTATACCAGCCAGGGTGAGAAGTGCTCTTTTTAAAAACCTAGCTTCTGGAGAAACCAAGATGGCGGCATAGGTAAACACCTAAACTGCTGCCTCACACAATAATTTCAAAACTACTACTAAAAAAAAATGGACATCATCCAAAATCACAGAAAGGCTGGCTGATTGGAAATTCTACAACTAGAAGGAAAAAGAAAAACACACTGAGACTCAGAGAGAAGTATGGAGGCGTGAGCAGAGAGGGCTGGCAACTGAGTTCGGGGGTGGCTTTCTCAATCGGGAGGGAGATAAAAGTTCCCAACTGCTCTGAACTCCAGTTTTGGGTGAGATTCTGGGGACTCAGACTCATTTGGGGAGAAACTGGACTGTCTGGCAGTGGGTGAAACTCGAGGGCAGCTTTCTCTCAGAGGTGCTTGCAGCAATTATCTTGGGACACAGAGACCCAGGGGGCCTCTTAGTGCAGGGCTGATGGGAAGCCATTGCTGTTTGCTCTGCCTTGAGACTTCACCCCATCCAAACTGAGCACAGAGGCTTTTGCATATGAAAGGCCTGGTCCTTTGAATTCTAAACTTACATAACAAACTGTAGCTGAGTCACTGAGACCCAGAACATCCAAAAGAAGGCTTAAGGCCCCACAGCTGCTTGCATTGCTTCACAGCTGGGCCTCATCTGGGCACCTCCAAAACCCAAACAAAGAAGAGGAATCTGCAGATCTCTCCATAGAACCCTGCTGGGTGGCTTCAGGCAGAAGCTAAATTAGCACCTTTTTGGAGATCCAAGAGCCAGTGTACCCAGGGGTCAGAGTGGACCAACCAGAATACAACTCCTCAGATCCATAAGGGACACACTCAGGGGGTAGATTCAGTGAGCACCAAAGCCCACTGAAGCAAGTCTTGTCTCATAATGGTGGCTCCAGGACAGAAGTTCTCCCACTGTAAATACAGCTGATCCTCACAACCAATTGACCTGGAAGTTAATTCCTCCCAGTGATACCAACAACAATCAAGGCTTAACTACAAGACTGTGTACACAGCCCACAAAAGGGTGCACCAAGAGTGTCCATCTTAGGTAACTGGGGAGGCTGAGCCAATGGACCTTATAGGATACCTAGCACACAAAGCCACTCTATCAACTTAGGGAAGCAGCCAAAATGCAGAGACAAAGAAATAGGTCACAAATGAAAGAAATGGAAGAAAGTAAACAACTGGATATAGAGTTCAAAACCACAGTTAGAGAGTTTTCAAGAATTTTCTAAAAAAGGCTGATAAATTTAGCAAGACCTTTGAGGATATGAAAAAGGACCAACTAGAAATTAAGCATACACTGACTGAAATAAAAAAATAATATACAGAGATCCAACAGCAGACTAGAGGATTACAAGAATGAAGTAAAAAAAATACCCAGCCAGAAAATCAAAAAGAAAAAAGAATCCAAAAATATAAAGATAGTGTAAGGAGCCTCTGGGACAACTTCAAGTGTACCAACATCAGAATTATGGGGATGCCAGAAGAAGAGAGAGAGAGCAAGATACTGAAAACCTATTTGAAGAAATAATGACAGAAAACTTCCCCACCTGGTGAAAGAAATAGACTTACAATTCCAGGAAGCATACAAAACCCCAACCAAAAGGAACCCAAAGAGGACCACACTAAGACACATAATTAAAATGCCAAGAGCAAAAGACAGAATATTAAAAGCAGCAAGAGAAAAACAGTTACTGACAAGGGAGCACCCATACGATTGTCAGCTGATTTCTCAACAGAAACTATGCAGGCCAGATGGGAGTGTCAAGAAATATTCAAAGTGATGAATAGGAAGAACCTACAACCAAGATTACTCTACCCAGCAATGCTATCATTCAGAATTGAAGGACAGATAAAGAGCATCACAGATAAGAAAAACCTAAAGGAGTTCATCAACTCCAAACCAGTATTATATGAAAGGCTGAAGTATATTTCTTAAGAAGAGGAGGAAGAAGAAAAAGGTAAAGATAAAAATTATGAACAACAAATACATATCTATCAACAAGTGAATCTAAAATTCAAGTGAATAAAAAATCTGGTGAACAGAATAAACTGGTGAATATAATAGAATCAGGGGCATAGAAAGGGAGTGGACTGACAATTCTCAGGGGGAAAGGGGTGAGGGGGATGCAGGAAGAGACTGGACAAAAATCATACACCTATGGATGAGGACGGTGGTTGGGGAGTAAGGGCAAAGGATGTGGTGGGAACCAAGTGGAGGGGAAAGTGGGGGAGGGAAGAGGAAAAATTGTAATAATCTGAACAATAAAGATTTATTAATAAATAAATAAATAATAAAAAATAAAAACATAGCTTCTGAGATACTAACTAGTAATAATAATAATCTTCATACTAAAAATCAAATAGTTAATCTCAAAATTCTACTTCTACTCTTTAACTGTTTTCTACTTAAAGAGTAAATTGCCATGGAAATTATTTTCTATATCATGATATACATTTTAGAAAGTTAAATGTTGTTTCCTCTCCCCATCCTCCTTCCATCCCCCTGCCTAGTTTTGCAGAAACAAAACTCAATGCTGAGGGGCACTTAAAGAATCAAAAATATTTTTTTCCACTTAAAATTCATGGCTTCTTAATATGTACCATAAAGTATATTTGACACTAGTTTAAATCACATATTGCTCGATGTATTTCAGTTTTACATATCCCTCCAAATGACCACTGGGAAACAGTGCATGCCTGTGAGGCCAGGTGCAGCTGTGATAACACTGGAGTATTTGTTTCTATTTCCCTCTGAACCTACAGAATTGCAGGTTGTAAACTGAGCTCACTTCCAATTCAGTGAGCTCACGGGTTTCTTATTCCTTCATTGAGTACATTCCTCTAGGACTTCTTGAACACCTTTTCTGTGTCAAGCATCCTGTTAGGCACTGGGAACAGCTCGATGGAAAAACACAAACACTCCAGGGACAGACGGCATAGAGGGTAGAGGGCACCCGAGGCAGAGGACAAGCAATTTGTTACTTGTTTTTATTTATTTTATTTATTTTTTAAAAATATATTTTATTGACTTTTAACAGAGAGGAAGGAAGAGGGATGGAGTTAAAAACATCGACAATCAATCAGCTGCTCCCTTCACACCTCCTAACTGGGGATGTGCCCACAACCCAGGTACATGCCCTTGACCGGAATCGAACCTGGGACTCTTCAGTCTGCAGACCAACTCTCTATCCACTGAGCCAAACTGATTAGGGCTGTTACTTGTTTTTAGGAGATCAGGTGGTGGTCCTCTTGTCTCTTGAATTCTGCACGCATTACCGGTTCTAAAGTTGTAGGACTACAGAAAAAAAAGTCAAGAATTGAATTTTACCTTGTAAGAGCCATTACCCACCCTGGCAGCAATAGGGAAGTCCCAGCGTGGCAAATGATTTTCCTTCCGGTACTGAGGGACAGAGTTTTACCAATAGTCTAAATGCACTGTGATTAAGTTAGGGTTGGAATGGAGCCATTGTGCCCTGCTTGTAGAGACTGAAACCACCATTGGCATTTGGGAACAGCCTTACCCGATGTTGATTCATATGATGCATTAAAAATATTTCATGTCCTTACTTTTATATTTCTGAGTATTTACTAAATCTGTTGGCAGTTGACACTATCAGAGCGTTTGATTTATTTAAATTCACTGTATTACCGAGTTCCCAGTTTTCCTGTACAATATTGATTTAAATAAATATTTTACATGTCATATTTATTAGTGTTGAAAGCCTATGTGTGATTCCTGAGCAGCACAATAGAATATAAACACATTGCTGTTCCTCACGAAACAACCTTAAAACAAAGAGAGTTTCTCTGTGGTTATTGCTGGGTAACAACTTGATGTCTTCCAGCAACTCATCCTAATAACACACAGCACTGCGGTTGGTTA